>VRYO01000570.1:6833694-6862095 GCA_009812075.1 Sialia sialis | reverse complement strand
CCCCGCCCCTCCTGGCAGCAGCGGTGACCCTGCCGCGAGCTCGCCCGGCTCGTCCCGCCTGGCAGCGGGCGGCGACCCCGCTGCCAGGTGGACCGGCTCCTTGGCGGCTCTGCTGCCGGCAAGCCCGCCCCGCTCGGCAAAGCCCGCTCCCCCACCTGCCCAGCCACTGCTCAGTGGCAGCTCTCCGCTTGGCCAGCTCTCACTTCCAGGTTGGCATTTTGCTGGGATTTGTCCACAGATAAGCCGCACCTGAATATAAGCCGCACCACTGGGGTAGGCTGGATTCTTCAATGAAAAAGGTGCGGCTTATATTCGTGAAACTACTGTATACTTAAAACCACACACACGTTTGTAACATACAGCTGTGATTAGCACCGCAGTGATTAGCAGATATTCTTTGCAAGAAAAGAGGAGAATACAGCCAGATACATACATGCCAACTTCCACATGCATTCCCCTTGAAGGGGAAATTATGGTACATGGGGTAAATAAATCATTCTGGGCATATTTGGGGATGTCCCACACTCCTTCACCACTCCCTCAGGAAACAGAATGCGGAGAAGCTAAAATAAATTGGAGAGATGAGCAGTAATTTATTTTCCCATCTGGAAAAGATAATTTGACTACTCAATTAAACATTGCCTAAAGCCATACTATTAGAGTTGCCTGTCCCATCTGTAATACAGATGGATTTTGCTCTCCTATTACTGGTCTTCATGCTGTCTAGTACTTAAAAATTCTGGTTTAATTAGATGACACCTTCCACAAATGCTGAGCTATTGGCACATAATTCACGCAGTATCTAGGAATTTTTGCAATCCAAGAAACCTTCTGTAGGAATCTTGTGTTTTCATATCTCTGGCTCAAAGAACAGGCTGCAAGCAATACCGAATGAACTGATGATATATTATTTACTTTGTGTTGTTTTGAAGCACGGGGCTTCAGTCTGGGCTCTTTTATTTTTCAGTAGTTGTCACCCAAGACCATCCACAAATCAGATGGTTTTACAATCTGTTTTTCATTGTTTTTTCTTAAGTGTTGTTTCAATATTGAAGTACATAATTTTAATACTGAATTAAGAGGTGACTTTCCCCATTATGAGGAGATTTCATTCACTGCTTCCCTCTGGGCACTCCTAAAAGTGTAGCATTTCAGGAGCCTGGAAATACCTCCAATCTCCTTGTCACCCCCTCACCCCATCTAAGCCCACAGACAATTCCCTGCAGCAAATGCAAAATCTGCAAGTTTAAGGGGCTCAGATACTCAAAGGCTCTCAGTGGTTCCACCTCAGAGAATAATGGAAAAAACAATGATCCACAGACTTGAGCATGGGAAACTGAGGGACATGGTTTATCAGCAAGCAAGGTAGTGCTGGGTTATCAGCTAAACTTGGAGCTCTTTTTCAGTCTAAATGACTCTGTGATTCTATGACCTCTGCCTTAAAAGTTTAGGGGAACTTACATGTGATACAGAATTTTGCTCCACAAGTTCAATGGAATGAGCTGGAACGTTTTGCTTTCTCATGAAGAACTCTCTGTCCAGATGCACTTTGTGTCTCACTCCTCTATAGCATTGTTCTAGCTCAGTGGGGAACTAGACAAATATCACTTCATTACCTGATACGTATTTTCCCTAATAAAGGATTAGTTGTCTAACAACTTTTTCCAGCATGGGAGATTCTCTCATGTTGAGTGCTTTATGAACACAACACAAAATCAGTGTTTCATGAACTCCTTGAAACACTACCTTTGGAGAAAATGGAAGAATTTTCATATATGATGAACGGATCTCCTACAGTCACTACTTCTGGGTGTCTTGGATTAACTAGTCAGCTGAGTTATCAGTGACGTCTTTAAGCATGAGGAGCAGTACCCTTTGTTCCATTTCATCTGTGAACTGTGAATACAGATTTTTTTTTTGTCTATCTTATTTTTGTAATTATATGAAATTCTTTACCTTAACAATGACACCATTGGAAACACAGTACATTCTGATTTCATTGTATTCTACTACTTTCATGAGTCATAGGAATCAGCTGAGGCAAAAAGGACGATGGAAGGTGCAAAACCATCTGTTCAAGTTGTTTGTATGATTATAGTTTGAATCTGCTTCACTCCTCTGCTGCTTGCTTGGTAGCAGTGGTTAATGGAAGAGTTTGGGACAACTCACTCAGCCTTCAGACATCCTTGGGGATGGCAGGAATATTGGTAACCTGGTACATTTTTGGCTATGTGAGTGGCTAACAGAATGTAGCAACAAGTTCCTTTCTTGCAGGAAAGGATGAATAATACTTTAAGAAACACCACACTTATATACAACAGTTTGTGGAGTGAGCCCAGATAGAACCTGATTGGTGTGAGGAAGGCAATACCTCTTGAAAACACACTTTTATGAAAATACCATGTCTCTCACATCTCCAGCAGGTGTTTAATCATTGTTATAAGTTCTTGTCCTTGAGCAGCCTGAGAACAAGGCTGCTTTCTTGGTTCCCAGCAGTATCCTAATGACAGTAACCCTTAGACAAACAACTGTAAGTACCTTCTATGTTCACTGGACCCAGCAGGTTCTATGAAACCCCATGAAGACAAAGCCAGGAGGCTGACTTCCTTCAAAGACCCTTAGAGATAGTTTAAAAAAATGAATTAAAAAAAAAATTCCAAAAGATAATTCCTTCACTGTTAGATTTGTAACAGAAGTTCATCATATATATCAGATCCCTGGGTACATATGCAGATGTTTCAGCCATATGCAACAGCATATGGCACACTTTTCTCAATAACTAGTCTTTTTTTCCTGTGTAAGGCTATAAAAACAAACATGAAGTATCTCAGCCACCTCACGACAGAGGGTATGCCTCTGATGGCTTCATCTCCCCCTGTCAGGCCAACTTCCCTCCAGCCAAACACTGGTTCAACTTCCTCTTGGTCTCCAGTCCACTTTCCAGTTATCCTGGTACAAGTCAAGCTCTGGAGGTTACTCCCAACCTGTACTGGTGGGTGGGGTTATTCCTCCCCAAATGCAGGAACTGCATTTCCCTTTGTTGAACTTTGGACAGTTCTCTGCCCATCTCTCCAGCCTGTTAAGGTCCCCCTGAAGGGCTGACACCCTCTGGGGTATCAGCCATTCTTCCCAGCTTTGTGTTTTCAGTGCTGCTGAGGAAGCATTTACCCTTAATCCAATGTTTATCCACTGACGAACAAGTCAAATAACACCAGGGACAGTATGAACCTTGGGGGACACCACTAATGACAGGTCCCCAACTGGATCCTGTGCCACTCATTACAAGCCTCTGGGATCTGCCATTCAGCAAGTTCTCATTCCCTCTCACTGTCCACTCATCCTGAAAAACAATGGATTCTCCTTTGCCTTCTTCCCACGTGGTGTGGGGATGCGTTTCTCCACCATAACAAGCTCGGTCATATTGTTAACAAAGAAAATTAGAAGTAGGCCTTTTATCCTGATCCAACAGCCTGGTGTTGGATCACAGTATCTGTTGCCCCTGGTGGAAGATCAATAGCAGCAAATTAAGTGCTGCTTAAGCTCTACTGATCAACCATCTCTCTGCCCCAGATGTTCAAGCAGCAGTAGCAGAGGTTGGTTGCAAATACCATCTCACCTCTTTCCCCGGTGCCCTTTAATGGAACTGCACATGTTGAGTGCCACCAGCTTAATGAGTCTCACCAAATGCCAGACATTTCTCCTGCCTGATTAGCAATGAGATTTTGCGTTTGTGAAATTTATTAGTAGGGCAAAGAGGTTTATTTTTTTGGATGCTGGAGAAAAAATTACTAACTCAAATGAAATTCAGTACAAGCACTTGAGATTGAAAATGTCATGGCTGTTAGAGTGAATGAAATTTATTTCTTCTTGGTTATAACAGCCACAAACAGGGAAGGAGAAGTCTGGCAGTTCCAGCCTGACTTGCAATGAAATAAAAACACTCACCTGCAGGACATATTAAGCTAATAAGCAAACAAACAGATCAGTGTGCTTGATGATATAGGATTACAGAGAGATCCTTCAAATAGTTACAAAATCCCCAAAACAGGGAAATTCGGAGCAGCTGCTGGGATATGGAAGGGCTTCATTCAACATAATGTAAATAGTGCACACATCCCATGTATCAGAGAGGATGGAGGACCTTACAGCCAAAAGCCTCTGTCAGGAAGGTTCCTCCTTACTATACAAAAACCTTGTGGTGACTTCAGGAAGCTGCAATTGAAGGGTGTGGAACACAAGCCTGACAAGGAGCAGCTAAGGGAGATGGGAGGCTTAAAAGGATTTTATTGCTCTACACAACTACCTGAAAGGAGGTTGTAGCCTCTTCTCCCAGATGGTTGGCCTCTTCTAGCAAATAACAAGCAATAGGACAAGAGGAAATAGCTCTGGTTGTGCCATGTAGGGTTTAGATTGGATATTAGGAAAACTTTCTTCACCAAAAGGGTTGGAGAGCATTGAAACAGGCTGCCCAGGGCAGTGGTGTTGTCACTGTCCTTGGAGGGATTTAAAAGATGTTTAGATATGGCACTTGGGAATATGGGTTGGTGGTGGGCTTGGCAGTGCTGGATCAGTGTTTGGACTCAAAAGTTTAAAGGGCTTTTCTGAACTAAGTGATTCTATGATCTTCAGAATGTGGCTTCAGTCAGGTAATAGTGTGTGGCTTTGATGGATGGGCCAATCAAAAAGTGGATTCCTTTGAAACTAGAACCTTTCTGGATATTTTGCTTCCCAAACCAGGTAAGAAATTTGACACTTTTCCCACTCCACAGCACATACCAAAACTCTGCCAGTTATCCTGTGGCTTAGAGCTTCATTTCCTACTTTCTCTACGCAACTTGCACATCAACATTTCTCTTGATACAGATACGGTCTGCCAACCCCTTAAACACAGAATTGTCATTTCCTGTACAAATATGAATGCTGCATAAGTACAGCAGTAAAAAAACCCCATGAATCTTTGAAGTACTGTTTCTTTCATTGTGAGAAGAAGGGGCACTTTATTCACAGACAATTTTGTTTCCTAGATGCCTGTCTGAAGCAGCAATTATTCAAATAATGTGACTTTCTGGAGAGATAAGGCTAATTCAGACCTCTGCTGGAAGTTTTTTGAAGAAAATATCAATGTTTGTGCGTAAAGGAGAATGTTTGTTTGTGATGGAAAAGAAAATAATTCATATATGAAAGGATAAAACCTGCATATTTTCAGTTCTGCTTCTAAGTTCCTTGTCTAAATAGAAATTATGCAGCTCTAAAGGAATATGATTGTGAAGTCCTGAACCTCTGTCCACTTTCTTTGACCCCTGCAGGAGAAGGAACAGAACTGTGAACAGTGTTTT
The DNA here is from genome assembly GCA_009812075.1 of Sialia sialis. Lineage (NCBI taxonomy): Eukaryota > Metazoa > Chordata > Aves > Passeriformes > Turdidae > Sialia > Sialia sialis. The sequence continues at coordinate 6,856,759 of VRYO01000570.1, read as the reverse complement.
GTTCATTAGAGAGCTAAGGAGGAATACACTTGGAAACTTGTTATCTCCGAATGGTTCCAACCTACCCTGCCTCATCTACCTACAGGATTCAGCCTGGAAGGAGTATATCCTGCTTGACTGAGCCTGCCATTTCCAGCCCTGTTTTCCACGACTCTTTTTAAGGGTTGATTCCTGCTTTGTACACTTGTTAAAGTAATGGAGCTCTGGGAGTACTGTCTCCAGGAATCATGCTGAGCTCTCAGGAGAAGCAGGTCTGCAATGCCAACTCTATGCCTGGTCTAAAAGGATAATTTTATTATTTAAACTATTAATTTTGTTTATGACTAGAAGTTTAGTAATTTACTATGCTAGATGAATAATGCCTTCTTCTATTAGAAAACATAAAAAACCCACATATTTCACTTTTCTACCGAGTTCCTCTTTACAGCTCTACAGATGCTGCTTTACTGAATATATGTACTCGGAAAAATCAAGTTCATCTCCTTTTTTCTCCTCAGGAAAAAACCCTTCGATTCTAGGCCCAAGGTCTGGCCAACTTGTGGGTACCTAACTTGAGGCAGGCCACCAAACCACTACTACCCTTCAGCCTGGGAGCCAGCATGCCTTAGGAAAGAGGGTAATGTGAAGGGCAAAGGACACTGACTGGCATCCAGGGAAAACATCCAGTCCTCCAGAAGAGGATGATGTCAAATAGAGCAACAGCTGCCAAGAACAGACCAGTAAAAATGTGGTATTGGGGGATGCGACAGGAAAAGATGAATATAAAAATCAATGTTTTCACAGGTTTGGCAGCTGAACTATGTATTTTGGAAAAGATAAGAATATATTCAGGCTTGAGATGTCTCTCTGGGGACCTTATACCTGAGGAAATGACAGCAAAGAACTCTGCTCCATGGACTCTTCTGAACACAATGTCAGGAAAACATTGAAATACAGGCAATACAGGCAAAAAATAAAAGTTTCTTGTTTCTTTTTTTACAGTGAGAGTAGTCAAACACAAGAATGAGGTTGCCCAGAGAAGTTGTGGACTCTCTGTTCTTGAAGATACTCAAAACAAAAGCAAGGCTGGCACTGGTCAGCCTGCTCTGGCTGGTTCTGCTGCCAGAAAGGCTGGGCCATCCTATCTCCAGAGGTGCCTGCTACCCCTTATTTATCATTATTTATTTATTATCATCATTCCCATGATGATAAATTAGACAAGAATAGCCAGCCTAAGAATGACCTCTTGTCTGGTGTGTATGTGCTGTACCATCTTTTGTCAGAGCATGGAGGGCACCCTTCATTTCAAAGAATAAGACAAAGAATAAACTTAGTAAAGGACATTATTTGCATACTAAAAAGAAGCCTTTCTCATCTTCTGGGCATACTTTGTTGTTCTCAGTGAGAAAGACTTCAGAACAACCAGTGCAATCAGGGGCCTGATTTCTTCAAATAAAACAGCTCAAATGAGTCATCCCATATTCATTGCACAAACTGCTGCTAGTTCTTGGGTGTTAATTAGGATGAGTAGGATATATTAGGTAGTAGCCTGACTGTACATGAATTAAGAGCTGGATTTGATCATGCCAATTACTTTCAGAGATCAACCTTTGCAAACACACTTTCTACACAAATCAATCCCTAGGTCTGTTCAGGCATCCTTGTTCTCTCGCCTTCTCTGTCACTTACCACTCTGCAGGCCCTTTGCATGGTGAGCTAGTTCAGCTATTCTCTCACCTGCATTTTGTCTCTGTCTCTCTTTGCAAAAGGCCTGTGTGTCTTTGCAAAACTAGTGCACAGCTAGTGCAGAGCTCCTATTTGCTTTTTCATGCTGCTTGCTATATTTCAATAAACTGAACTCAGAATACACAAGGGTGAAATCTTCATTCCAGGCAGGATAGCAAGATGACGCATTTCTGTGTTTACCATCAGCCTTGTTGGTGGAAAAATCTGTCATTCTTGAACAAGAATAAAACAAGTCAATGACCCCTGTTTGACTCCAAATTGTTTCCTACATTGTCAAAAGACACAGGTTTAGAAAGATAATTAACTAAATACCTCTGGGTGACAATCTCAAATTAAACTACAAGAACTCAGTGGTCCATCTATCTCTTTGCAGCTGAATTCACTCCAGATGAACACAAACCAGAAAGGCAGATAACTAGGAAGGCTTCACAGGCCTTGTGCTCCTGCCTCTCACTACAGAGAGAAAGGGCCAAGTAGCGTGCCCATTCTCACAGGCAGGGTGAGTGTGAAAGCCCACAGAGTCTGCACGGATCCTGGAGCAAATAGAGACTCCCCCAGCACTACAGCAGTGCATCCACAGAAATCAATCAGGTTGCCCTGTGACAGAGCAGGGAAAGCAAAGCTGAAAAGCAACCACCTGCTAACACCATCTCCGTCTTAGTGGAGCTAATTTAACATGGAGCTATGGGGAATTGGCTGGGTTCCAGTTAGGCTAATTTGGGCAGTAGTGTGAGTCATGGAGGCAGTGAGAAAGAGGCTGGCAAATTGTAGTAATTTGGGGACCTATCAGAGGTTAACATCAACTTTGCAATTGAGCATTTGCTTGAAAATCTGTGTGTCTCACCAGTTCCCTGTCTTTCCCACAGGGATTTGGGCTGCCCAGTAAATCCCACCCTTCTTTTAAGAAAACAGCACACCTCTTACCATGCCTCTGTCAATACTTGCTGACTTGATCTTGCAGTGTCTTTCTATTGAGCAATGCCTCCTCAGTACGGTTTCCATAATGGGTTTTCACTGAGTACTGTTCATTCAATCACCCTTTTATCAGTGAGAAAATTTAATGTGCTCTTGCACTGTCAACTGTGGAACCCAACCTGCACACAGTCTCACAGTGTGAGTGCAGGTCACTGCAAGCCATGGATCTAGTTCAGCATGCACAATACCATGCGCAGATTCTCACCTTCCTGCTTCCTATACGGCCATGCATCTCACCTCCTTTCAGAGTTGCAGCCTGGCATGGTCTCCACTGAAAAGTGCTGAAATTGCAGATGATAACCCTCCCATGCGGCAACATCAGCCCCAAAATCGGCACTTCTAGTTTGTCACCTGCTCATGTTGCCTGACCTGGAGTTCAGAGCTGTTCAGTGCAATGGTACATATTTAGTATAGTATAACGTTTGTTGGGGTCATTGCTGGAGATAGACACAGCACGACCTCTGTGATCCATGTGACAAAAAGCCTCTTTTGTGGTTCTGCATTCTCCTTAAATAGATGATCTGAATTTCCCGGGTATACACATGTGATTCCGTACGGTCCCAGTCACTCATTTCCTAGGCCAATGACACATCTGCACTTGAGGTTCAATAGATTGGCTTGGATTGTCTGTGTTTGTTCAAATCCATCCTATTGTCACTCACTCAGGGATCTGCCTGGCTTACAGGCTGGTTGAGTTTCATGCTGCAGCTTTTAGACCAGCTGCAATATGCAGCGTGACAGTATAGATATATATGTATCTTCATTTTTTTCTTTCACAGTTATAGAATAACTAGAAAATAATCAAAATATGTGTTATTACAGATAAAAGCCAACAGTTATTAATATAAACAGGTATGATGTGCCTTTCAAGGCAAATCTGATCTTAATTCAGATTTTTTCTAAATCTGAAAATGTATTTCATTTTTTTCAGGATCCATGTGGAAACCAATGTGAAGTATTCCTTTCTATTTATGTTCCTTGATTTAGCTTATACTATTATATATTAATGTAGGTTGCTACTTAGCAGGGCCAAGATTTAAGATGTTATTGTGCTCTCCTCAGGATGCTAATTCTTCCCTGAGTTCTCTTGCTGAGTACTGCACAAATCAGGTGGTTAATCACACCTCAGTTAATGGGTCTCAGAGCTCCTAAGGACATAGCCACTTTTTTACTGTTGTTGTCATCCCTGTGCTCTTTTTTAATGGTTTAATGTAACATAGCGGAGTTGGAATGTGGGTTACTGCAGGGATAAACTAGGCAATTCACTGTTGGACATGCAGCTAGAGGCAGAACTATTGAAAACCAACATACAGTAATTTCACAATTATAAGCCGCACCTGAATATAAGCCGCACATCCGGGTAACCGGGCAGACCACGGGATTTTTCCATATATAAGTCGCACCGGAATATAAGCCGCTTTTTTTTTGCTTTTGTTTTTTTTTGGTTTTTGTTTTGTTTTGTTTTGTTTTTAAGCAAGGATCCATGCGCAGTAACAGAATCACGGGATAGCGGGATTTGCTGTCAGTTGCTCAAATTGCAAACAGTTTTTACAGAGCAGAGGAGCCTTTAAACGTAGTCCCACTTGCCTGCCCCGCTTGGCAGTGGCCCGGCCGCCTGCCCGCCCCGCTCGCCCGTGGCCTCGCTTGCCACGGCTCACCCACGGCTCCGCTCACCGCGGCTTGCCACGGTCCCACCGGCCGCCGCTTGCTGTGCCCCCGCCGCGGTGCGGGGGCCCCGACTGGTGGCACAGCGGGGCGGCGTTCCCGAGCCGGCATTGCTCCCCCAACACCCCGCCCCTCCTGGCAGCAGCGGTGACCCTGCCGCGAGCTCGCCCGGCTCGTCCCGCCTGGCAGCGGGCGGCGACCCCGCTGCCAGGTGGACCGGCTCCTTGGCGGCTCTGCTGCCGGCAAGCCCGCCCCGCTCGGCAAAGCCCGCTCCCCCACCTGCCCAGCCACTGCTCAGTGGCAGCTCTCCGCTTGGCCAGCTCTCACTTCCAGGTTGGCATTTTGCTGGGATTTGTCCACAGATAAGCCGCACCTGAATATAAGCCGCACCACTGGGGTAGGCTGGATTCTTCAATGAAAAAGGTGTGGCTTATATTTGTGAAATTACTGTAATTAACCAGTGGCAATCCCTGACATAAGATCTGATACCAAAAGCCAAGTCAGGGTTTCAGAGGAGGAAGAAGTATTTCTCTGACTAATGGCCACAACATTGGTCTGGGCTCTGAAAACATTAGAAGCCCTGTAAGCTTTATATTCCAAAAGAAGCGTCTGTTTCCAAGTTCTGGAGCTGAAGGGGCCAAAAGGTGAATCTGTCTCTCTGATGAACTGTACTGGCAGAGGCATGCCATGGGGCAGAGGGGGGACTCTAGGCACCGCTGATGGCTAGCAGCTCTCTGACGCTTCACATACAGCATGCTGTTTCATAGTCAGAACATCAGAGACATCAGTATTTGCCTGCTACCCTTAGATATATAAACAAAACTGTAACTTGCATTATTTTGCTTTGGGGTTTTTTGGCATCTCTTAGCTCCGTTTTTTGGTTGCTGTACAGTGAAATTTTCTACTTTCTTTCAGTTATCTTAAAATTTAATTACTTCAATCAGGGAAATGTTTTTACTTCTCCGTTAAATAATTGGCTTTCTTTGAACTGTGAGGCAATGCATGAATGTCCTATGGGGAACACCAGGAGAGGATAGATCAGATGAATGTAAAAGGGTGTAGTTTTGGGATTTTTTTTTTCTGAGATTTCCCCACTGTTCATATCTAAGAGATAAGGACACTGGAGAGACCATAAGTCCAGTGTCACGTGAGGTTGAGGGAACTTAATATCACTGTCCCTGGAAGTGTTCAAAGAACATTGAGATTTGGCACTTTAGGACATGGTTTACTGGTGAACATGGTGGTGGTGCTTGGGTTGATGGTTGGACTTGATTAATTGAAATATATTTTCCAACTTTAATGCATCTATGATTCTGTGACTAGAAATGAGATTCACTTGCTCCTCTAGTAGTATGTGCTGTAAATGCCTTTGTTTTTTTTATGGGCTCCAGTTATTTGCTTTGGTTTTACCAACTGCATTGTTGGTGATGAGTGAAACAAATGTGTTTATCATGTTCAAATAAGTTGTCAGCAATTTATCCCTGATTTTAAAATGCCTATTACAAAACCAGGCTATCACTGAGGCAGTATCTCCTTTAGCTGTCAGAATCACAACCAGGAAGTATCCAAACACAACTGTGAGCACCTTACCAATCCAGTAAGCATGAACATCACCCTCTCGCCCTAGAGCCAGGCATTTAAGCAGCTACTGAACTGCAAATAAAATCCATAATGGCTTTTAAAATGTTGCTCCAATTAGTGCTCAATTATCTGCCCTCCTCTGGGAGGTCAGATCTCATGTTTGTTTAAGTCATTCCTTTTGCAAGTCTTCAAATGGGTTGGCAGTCTGAGGCTAGTGGGAATATTGATTTGAGAAAGGGAGAGAGCTGGAAGTACAAGCAGCCACCAGGTGTCCCTTGGAGGGATTGTCCCACTATGGCCACTGATCCCCTGGAGGGACTTGGTCTCCTAACTTGGTGAAGTCCTGGCCAGGTCTGTCAGGTAAGTGGTTCAGCCCTGGCTGCCACATCCAGGCACCACAGGAAGGGCTGGGGAGACTGAAAACTTACTCTTGCCTTTGCATCTGTGAGCTGCCTTTTCTGAGAGCTATGCAGAGCATAGCTATCCATGTCCGAGGGTGTGGGAAGAGGGTCCTCATGGTTTGCTATTCTTACACCTCTGTGATCCTCAGCCAGACTCTTCCCCTTCTGGCACAGCTGGGGCTGCTGTGATTCACATTAAAAGACATCAGCTCATCTCTTGGGGTGTCAGCAGAGCAGCACATGGTCATTCCCTTTGAAGAATGCTCTTGAATTCAACAGAAGTGAAGGAGCTGAAATGCTGTATTAAGCTTCTTGAGTCTACCCATCAATTCACATTAGATGTAGTTAAGTTATTGACTTAAAACCTCAGTTCCCCTCTTACAAAAGAATTAAGCTGGAATTGAAAGAGGGAAAGAAATCTGCATTTACGTGAGTCAGTACCTGTGATTTTTGGTGTCAGATGAAAATTGAGAGAAACGTAGTACAATAAACCAGGAGAGGAAACAGCCCAGTTGTGAAGCCCAGGAAAACCTCAGGCAAAAGTTGTAAAGCCTCTACAAATCTGCTGTTGCCTCTCCAGTGAGAAGCAATGGAAAACAACCCATGAAAAGACATCAAGGTAATGGTTCAGAATTAAAAATGAGTCTGAAAGACTGAACTAGCTGAGGAAAGATACCTGAGTTCTTCCTGTTGTTGACAGGTGTGTGGCTAGGACCCTGCTCTTGGCAGGGAGTCTGCCTGCTCTTTGCCTGGTCTGGGTCTGTTGGGATCTTCAGAGCTCTGAGATGATGAAGTTTCCATGTAACCCTGTAACTGAATCCATATTGCTCTTCTCTCCAAAATGTGGGTGGGAAATTTTAGTAGTTGTGACAGCACCAGGGGTATTAACCTTTGGGAAAATATCACCCCATAGCAATTATGAAGTCCATCAGAGCTACTCATTCACTTCAATAGATGACTCCTTAAAAAAACCCTTTAACGTGTATTACCATTTTATATTTCACCTCTATGGATATAGCTAAAATGTCTGCACAATAACTGCTATCATTATTCCACATACTGTGGAATAGAACTTTATATTTGTTTAATATAAAACTAAAAAAGGTTCTAAGAAACCTAAGATGTGTCTCCTAGCAAACTGAGGCTTGACTAAGATTTATTCAAATAGTATAAAGAAATAAAGTCAAGAAAGTAATCAAAAATGTAACCAACATGTTCACAGAGCCAAACCTCTGTATCTGTCTTTTTACTAGTTCATTAATTTTTCTTGGTATGAACTAATTTACGAACGTGTAGCTGATCGTGGCATTTGAGAAAAGTTAATTCTGACAACTCCTTTATTTATATCAGGAAAAACTTATTTGTCAGGAAGTGGTTTGAAACAAGGATTCAAATATTGTTGTTTCCCCCCCCGCCTTGATCTGGAATTACAGAATAAAAGCATTGCTGTTCTCTTACAGCACATACTGAACCCCCCCCCCCCAAAAAAAATAAAATTGCTGTGAATTAAAGAAACATCTAATGCAAGGGTTTCAGGTGGATTTATTTTATTTACTTGCAATGACTTGTTAATTCAGAATTACTTCATTATGAAGCATCAGACACAGCACGAGTAAGGAACCCGTAAAGTGCGTGAGTGACTACTGCACACTTACAAGCAGGCCCAGAATTTCTCACCTGTATCAATAAAAATGTTTATACACTGCGCTTGTAACTTACTGAAGTCTTATAATACTCATTCTTTTCCTTGGCTGAATGACGCTTGCTGCTGTTACAACTGGATCCACTACTTAAGCTTTCTTTTCTGGTGTGAAAAACTCACCAGAAATTATGAACTTGAATTAAACCAATTTAATTCAGCCTTAATAATCCCATTCTTGACATACATCATCTGCAAATGCTCAGCAGATGAAGCTTCATGAGAATGAATCCAAGCAAAAATTGTGCTTGAATCTATCCTGTATTCAATTTTGCCCTAGATTAAATTCCACTTCACAGAAAACAGAATATTGGGTAACCTTGAGCAATGCTTAGTAACATTCTTCAAACTTAGACTTAATGCAGGACAACGTTACTACTAACAAAAGTGAGTTTTAAAGTGTTTTGCAAAATTAGAACCTAAATCTTATAGCTGTTCAGTTTCTGCTCACATCAGTTCACAGAACTATTTGATCATCATTCTTTAAATAATCTTGGATTAGTTATATTACTTTGATAATATAAAATTATCTTCTATTAATTTCTCATAAATATAAATTGCATTAAAAAGCCAACCACTTCATTTCACTTAGGGTTCCCCTCCTATAGCATTACATTTCCCTATCGCATAATTTACAAAAAATCCAGGCACTTACGATAAAGAATATTAATAATATAGGACATAAATCATTTATGCCAACTTAATAAACACATTAAAAACTAGAAAGCACATTTCATCTCAGTGTAAGAACCCAATTAAAATGGTTGGAGATGGCATTATTTCTACTTCAATGTATGAGTTACCCATGGCTGGTCTGCTGCATGGTCCTGGAGACTAGGGGTCTTTTTCCCCCTTGCCTCAAGGGGATGTAGAGAAAATGTAGGTGGATGTGCAGGTAGTGAGAGAATGAGGCATGATGCCTTTCCTGATGACAGCATCTCCCTCAAGGCCCTGTGGCAGTGTCCTCAGCTGCCATAGCCCTGAGTTGGCTGTAGGTGAGTCTTGGAGTAGATTTGAGCACACAGGGCCAACCAAGGACAGAGCAGAGCATGCTGGTTTAGGGCACAGGGCCCATTTCCCCTTTCAGAGAGACCCAGCAGCTTTCCCAAGCAGTGTGAGATAAAAGGCCGCCTGGCAAGCATACAAAGGGTCTTGGGCATTGTGAATAGGAGAAGTGTCTCGGTTTTGAGACAAATTAGAAGGAAGCTTCCTGAAAGGGTGTCTTCTCTAAAGACAGGTAGGTTTTGGCAGCCCTTCCCCCACAGTTTTGAAAGGACTTTCTTGGAGGAAAGTGAAAAAAATCTGTTTATTTAACAAGCAGAGCGCACACAGGCACAGGGGGAAAAAAAAAAAAAAAAACAAGAAGTGAAAAAACCAGTTAGATAATGAGCCTTCTCATTGTGGAGAAAACTGGTGGATTTTTAGAGTTATGCTTGGCTTCTCCTGAGATCCAGAGCCAGGATAGGATGTGGCATCCCTGCAGCCTTCCTCCACTGGGCCGTGGTGTGGGGCTCTGGACTTGGTCTGGTTTTCTGGAGCAAAGCTGAACAGTTCCATAAGAAGAAGAAGCCACAGTCCTGGGAGAAATTTTTGCCTCAGCTAATGAACAAGAAGCTAGCTAAAAGCAAAGAGGTACTGTTGGGAAGGATGAATCAGGAAAACCTTATAAATATGATTGCCTGGCAAAAGATTTTGAGAATATGGAAACCATAAGCTAGATTGAAATGAAAGCCATCTTTGAGATACCGGGGCACTCACTGCTGATCAGGAATTTGTCCTGCAGGAAACCTCAGTGGTATCAATGGAGTGAATATGGTGAGTATAAGCTGACCTACAGAACATGCTTCTACTTCCTTGGCTTCCAGAAGCCTTTCTGAATATGGTGTTTCCCTCTGTCTGTATATCAGGTATTGGAAGTCTCCAGAGCTACTCCCTGTGACTGTGTTATACTTATGCCTGTGTGAGTGAGTGATATCCCACATCAGTTCTTTCTCATTCCTCTGTAAATGGCAGGGTGCTCTTGTGGGCTTGCATCAGCATGATGCAAGGGGCACGCTCAGTGTTCCAGCAATTGAGAAAGCAGACATAGGTTCCAGGCAGCTGCTTTGAGGATACTTCCATCTGGATTTTCCCACTTTGTGCCCATGATGCTCAGTGGAGAAGAGATATTATTCCATCAGGTCCCTTCTAAAAAAGTCAGACTGGGCTGTGAAGTACCCATGGCTTGGCTAAAATATTCTGTGATAAAACAAAGGAGCAGCACACCCTGGACATCTGACTGTGAAGTTTGATCCAGTGAGGGCATTAGTGAAAAAGGGATTGGAAAAGGGAGGTTTTAGGGAAGTTTAAACTATAGCTGGGGATGCCGTGGGTTTTTATAGTTCCAAACACAGGGAGCTTCTAATAGCTAAAACTATGAAGGGTGCAAAATCAGTCACTTCAGGAAGTATCCATGACTTCATCACCCAGCCATCTGTGCCAAAAAAAAAGGGAAAACTGGCAAATTGAAAGAAGTTGTTACTGCTGGAGAGTGACACAGATGCTAGAATTAAAGCCTGGAACTAATAGCTGTGCTGAATGATACACAGCTGATTTGTGTGACGTATGAATACAACTCAAGCTCAAAAATTTCACAACACAGTTTTCAAGGCAGAAATGGTTAAGTGGTGCCCACATGCACCACTAGCTAAATGGTGTGTGCTCACTGTTTCAGGGCTACTGTGCCAGCTGGACAACTGCCAGGCTTGTAATTCTGCTCTAAAAGGTATCACTTGCTATGCAGAGTTTTTGCTTTTTCTGTTATCCAAACAAACTCACCTGAATGTTAATTTTTTCCCAGCGGCCTAAGACCTAAGAAGCTGAGCCCTCTGCCTGCCAGAGGGGTTGTTCCCATCCCTGCTCCACCGGGCTGGAGCCACGTGACACTGGCTTGCTGCACTCAGGGAGCAATTTGTCATTGGAATATAAAACCTCTGGCCACAAAGGCATTTCCTTCTTTCAAAGTCCAGTGCTGTGGCCTTGGCAAAAAAGGGACAGCAGCTTTTCTCTCTCATGGGAGCTGACAACTGGAGAGGCACGTGGGAGTGTTTGTAGAGGAAAAACCTCTTGGGTTTTTGGAGTTGGACTACTGTGATGTGCTCTGGTCCTCGGCCAGAGCCTGCCAGGGCACAACATTGTGAGTGGGGGCAGTTTGATGTGGGTGATCCAAGCATCCAAGCCCTTGTGGGCTCAAAGCTAAAGCCACCAGGATCCCTGCACTATCAGCCCACTGCTCCCATAGTGTCTGGGCACCTGGTCCTTCAGGAGCAGGTTGGGGATCCCTCTGGTTCAGAGGGGCCCTCAGAGCCTATTTTCATCCTTCCTTTGCCTCCGCGGAACAGGTGGGGGACCCGCCGCCGCCAGGCACCACCGAGCAGGCGGGGGCTTACTACCACCGGTGCTGCCGCCACCACCGAGCGGGCGGGAGTGCACCCACAGTGCTTCCACATCACTAACTTCATATTACTTGTGCAACCCTTAGCCACAGTTGCAGACTGCGAGTCATTGTGCCAACTGGTCCTGGAAAGCAGGAAATCAGTACAAATCCTCAAGGCTGTAGCAGAAAGGTTACACAGTAGGACAAGCCCTACTCTATTGCCCACCACAGTATATATCTCCCCATCTTCAGGCAATGTGGATTTCAGGTTTCTGCAATAGTCAGATAGACTTTGATGCTTTTTAGTATCAAACGCATGCGTCAAGCCCTTCTAGATAAAGTGATTTCAATGAAAAGGCTGTTTCTAGTCTGGTAAATGATGGCATTATTTGAAATAGGAAAGTTGTTAGCAAATCTTGCCAATCAGCATTTAATGAAGCAGTATACAAGAAAACTCATGCCATAATTGTCCTGTGGTAATTTTATATTTTCTTATATTAAGTGAATGAAACATAAAGTGACCACAATTTTCTGAGATTCTAAATGAAGTCTCCCAGCCCTTCCACAGTTACTTGATTATGTGACACTATAGCTTTTCCTCTGACTGCACAGATGATAAGAGGAGGCCACCCTGGAGTGCAGCACCATTGCATTGTATAGGCAAACACAAAAGAGAGGCAGTTTTACCTAGCACAGGATGTCGATACAGCTATTTTGTGGGCAATTACCCGATCTTGTCTTCACCAGCATCAGTGAACTACTGTGAAGTGCCATCAGGCCTAACCTGTGTCAGCCAGAAGAAAAAGATCAGGTTCATTATTTACACGAGGTCAGTGCCATTCCCCTGGGTAGCACTGGGTGGCTCAGAAACACTTCAAAGCCCCCCAAAATACCCAGAGGAACAAGGACATCCCTTTCCAGTAGCGTTCCACTCTGCTAAGCTGGGAGGGGGTCAGCAAAGGGAATCTCCTGTTGGGTTGTGGTACCTGTGCTATGACATAAATTAAAGGTGACTATGCTTCTGCCTCCCAGGAGGCAGCATGGCCATATCAAAGTTGTGCTGCTGCAGCCAGGAGGGCACTGAAACACTTCAGACTTCTGCTCTGCAATGAAGTCTGTAAACCCAGTGACCTGGCACTGCTTGACAGACAGAGGAGAAGACATCCAGCATATTGAGGCTGTTAGCAAGAGCCAGGGAACAACAGTGTTGTGCTATGGAATTAAATTGAAATGCAATAAAAATCTCACATGGGAAAATATGCAGATCAACCTGAATTTTGTCACTTTGCTGAATTCCAGCATGTTTGGTGACAGGGATTGCTTTTTAACTGGAAAGTAACAGATTTCTCTCTCCAATGTTGCTGAAATCTGGACATAAAAAGCAGTTTTCTCAGGAAGTAAGAGTAGAAATACAATAAAACTTCTAGAGGATGCTGATGCCTTTCATTCAAAGGGATACTGGTTTTAAGAAGAATTGAAGTTTTAACCAAAGATCTTTCTAATGTTTGTCAAAAGTAGAGAAAAGTGACAAATTTTTGTTGGCTTTTGGCTCATGCTGTGCCAACCTTTTGAATATTATTCCAGTTGATTAAATTTGCATTGCTAATAGGGGAGAAGCCATATGCTTTGAACACCTGTAGAATACAGCTCTGGGTTTTGAAAGGTTATTAATGCACTATTGTGTTCTGGTGAGGAAGGATTTTATCAGAGCAGGATAAGGAGCTGCTGGGGGTGCAGAGAGTCCCCTTCCATGCTGTGCATGTGCTCCCTACACAGCTCACCCCACTGCTGGCTACACAAGTGTAGCAGCAGGGTATGGGAGAAACCCGCCTTCCTAGGCAAAACCCCTTCAGCTTTAGCAGGGAAGTGTCTATCAGGGCAGCATGAAGTCTCACTTAGAAAAAAAAAAGAAAAAAAAAAAAAAGACCATGCAAGAGATTTCAATCTTGAAGAATGGCTTATAACGATAACACAATTGGTGCTCTCTGAGGGGTTTCTTTTTCCTGTTGTCCAGTAAAGAACATTGTCATCACTAGAGATTGCTGAAATTATTGCTTTCTCCTTCAGGACATATTAAAAAAATTAAACAGACTACTCTTACTCCCCTTAAGACTTTGTAGAGGGGTTTTATCCTGATTAAGGCATTAAAAATTAATGCCACTCAGAACAAGTTCCTTTGGATTCTACAGATTGCAGCTATTGCCTGTCTCCTCCAGGTATTTCAGTTGACATTATCTGTAAATAACATTACATGTCTTAGCCAATGGCTTTTTGTCAGAGAATTTTCAGCAGTGTAAATGGGAGTCAGCTCTGTCTACTGTGAAAACCTGCCTGAAATGCCAGGCAGATCCAGTCTTGTCCTCTTCCTGGCATGCAGCTTTATTAGCAGTGAAACAAACACTATATATATTGAGGGAATTTAGTGTGCATTTAACTTTCCAGGCTAAGGATCCTGCCAGGAATCACTTCTCAACACTCACTCCCATCCCTGCCACATTCAGTCTCAGAAGCCTTTTTCTTTTTCCACTTAAAAGCTGTTGTCTGGGGAGAGGACAGGGCATTCCAGGAAACTCAGCTGAGCACACTGTGCAGGTGGGAAAGCATTTGGACACAGGATGAAAAACGACTGCCATGAACTCCCATCCACCACCAAAAGAGCCCTGTGCACCAGTTACCAATCCCATCAACCCACCCTCAGTATTTGGAAATTACAAATTTCCCTCTCCTCCAAATTTTCAAAACTTTATTGGACTAATTGAGAACCCTTGAAGGACAACCAGACAGAAGTTCTTCACAGCAGTGGTGCAGAAAATGTGATAAAGGGACAGAAACATAGGCTGGTATTTGTTCATAAGCACATATGTGCATTCTCCTTCCACCATGGATATCTTCGGACAGGCAGAAGAAAACAGAAACCTGAGTGCACTTTTTCCTAAAGCACACTGACAATCCTGAACTAGAATAGAGGAACCAGCTGGACAAACACTGCTTTTTTGTGCAAAAACATACAGGAAATACCTGTTGTAACAAGCTCAGGGATGTGTCCAGGCAGCAGAATCCAGAGAACAGCCAAGCAATACTGGAGAATCAGAGTCAGTGGTTCCCTCCACAGTGACTGGGAAGGAGTCCTGTAAGGCAAAGGGGAAGCAGCTGTAGTGGCTGCAGGGGACACCTCTGGCCCAGAATTTGTGAAAATCAATGCTTTCCTGCAAATACTTAAGGAAAAACTTGGCACTTGGGACCTTTAAAGACAAGAGCTCCCTGTTTGTTTGCTATATTAATGTGTATATTAAACTTGCACTGCTTTGGTCCCCCATGCACTGGCTGGAGAGAAGCAGCATTGGCTGCATCTTCTTCTGATGCACAGTGCCTGTCCCTTTCCACCTGCATCCCTTTCTTAGTTTTAAAAATACACCTGCATCAAAATGCTGCTTCCTATAGTGATGCCTAGAATCACAGGTTGTCTTAAATAAAGGATTTTTTTCAGAGCTAGCAAGAATATTACTGCGGTCAGCTTGTCAGAAACTTTTATTTGGGTTCATTAGCAATTAGCAATTTTCTTTTTTAATTGCAAAGTCATTTAGACTTGATAAAACTTGTTGTCAATTTCCCAGAAATGCCTGAGGTAATAATTGCCATTTAAAAAACATTCTTCAGAAAAACCGTCATTTAAACTTATTTATCAAATTATAAGGTGTTTTTAAAACCAACAACTCTTTTTTTACATTTCCAAACAAAAAATATTTGGGATAACAGACAGGATGAAGGAGGCAGTGGTGGCATGAAATGGCACCAAAAATTTCATGTTGTTGACCTTGCACTAGGCAGAAATGTCAAACCCTCAAAGCTAGATTTGACAAGAAATCAAACACACAAAGGAACCTATACTGATGCCCTAATGCCCATGCAGGGTTCACTGTAACATTAGCCATGGTCACGACGTTGTTGTTCAAAGCCTGCTTTACCTTTAGTTTGAATGACTGCCACTCCAACACAAACAAGATGCCTTCTCCTGTGACAGCCCACCCCAGCAGCCAGCACGGATACACAACAGCTGTAAAAGCGGTTGGAAAAGGTTGGTTCCAGCAAAGGGCAGCTCTGCTCAGTTTAAGAACAGCACAGAACACAGAATCCAATGGCAGGCTTTTTCTAAGCTTCCAGTGTTTACTCCTTCCCAGACAAGAGAACAACAACACAGGAAAGCAACAATTGCCACATAATAGAAATATTCTTAAAATAATCAATTTCCTTTCATAAAGGAGTATGTTACTAATGTAAGATTGAAATTAAGCTGCAAGGTAATGAAAAACGTGCAAGGACTCAAAATACAGTAATTTCACATAAGCCGCACCTGATTATAAGCCGCACTTCCGGGTAGCCAGGAAGACCATGGCATTTGTCCATAAATAAGCTGCACCCGAATATAAGCCGCTTTTTTTTTTTTTTTTTTTTTTTTGAGCAAGGATCCATGTGTGACAAAGTAACGAGTTAATAACAGAATCGCGCCAGCGGGATTTGCTGTCAGGTGCACAAATTGCAAACAGTTTTCACAGACCGGAGGAGCCTTTAAAGGCAGCCCCGCTGCCACTAGCAGCCCTGCTCCGCCCATAGCAGCCCCGCTTGCCCCGCTCCTCCTGGAGCGGCACCGCTCCTCCTACTCCGCCCGCTGCCGCTAAGGGCACCACTCCGCCGGCCCCGCTTGTGGCTCCGCCGCCCCGCAAAGCCTGCTCCCCACCTGCCCCCGCCCGCCTGGCCACAGCTGCACAGCAGCTGCCCCACTGGCCAGCTCACACTTCTAGGTTAGCATTTTGCCAGAATTTGTCCATAAATAAGCTGCACCCAATGATTAGCTGCACTAGTAGGGAAGGCTGCATTCTTCAATTAAAAAGGTGTGGCTTATATTCGTGAAATTACTGTAATTCCCAGCAGAATAACAGAGCCTCTTCCAGTCTCAGCAGTGACATCCCACATCTGGGACAGCTCATTAAAATAATCCATGGTAGAGAGCAGAGCCTGAGCTAGGGACAGAAGCAAAAGCTCAGTGGAAGAGAAGAGGTCAAAGCCCTCTCCAAGGTGAGCCAAGGCAACTTACGTGGTATGAGCTGGAGAAGCCATGGGCACAGTCAGCCTTAAAAGACAGCTAGCAAGGCACAAACACATCCTTTTGGGAACAAAGACAACCCCTTCCCAGACTCACTACAGACTAAACTCAAGGACCTGGTGTGTCAGCACACAGAGCGCCACTCTCTAACTTGGAAGGGGGCCTTGAATGCTCTGTTTAAATTTAATTTATAGACAATAAACCAAAGTTTCTTAAAAGAGCATATCAATAAATTAGCATCACATTTTGCTGCCTTGTCAAGGATTATCAGTTTAAATCTATTTCAAGTGTGAATTGGGAGCTAGAAAATAGTGCTGAGATATTAATAACAAGTAGTTCAGTGTGTGCCCTTAATTTGCCTAAATTTAAAAGTGCTGGTAGGAGTTTTTATGCAGTGGAGATAGAGCTGAGCAGATAGAATAAAAATGTCTTAATGGCACAACATACCCAGAGCTTTGGGTCTGAAGCTCTGTTTTTCTGTTGCTTTCTACACCAGATATTTGCTGTTGCTTTCTACACCAGATATTTGCTGACTGCCTGAGGTCTTCTGCTAAATCCTGTCACTGATGGTTGTTGTCTCCAGCCATTCACCTCCTTTTTCCATCAGCAGCTGGGAAGACAACTGAAGATGTGCTTGAATAACCAGAAGTTGCCTCTTAGAGCCCGTAGTTCGGAGTGTCAGAGTCAGCCCATGCTCACACACTCACTCCTCTCTGGACACGTACCTGCACACACTGGAGCCTCCAGCCAAAGTGCTGCACTTCCAAAAGCAGAACAGATGGGGATCAAGAAGGTAAGATACACCAAAGGGCTTTTAAACTGATTGTCAGCACCTCAGGGATAAAATTTACATACCCCAAGGTGTTTGGAGAACAACCACAAAGCTTGCTCTCCAGCACAGCTCCATAAATCATCAATTTAATGGGTTTTAATGGGCTGGTGCCTTCAAAGGTTTTCAGTCAGTACAGATGCTTCTTCTTTGACAAACCACTTTTATCAGTTATGCTACTAGTTACTTTTAGTTCAGAAAATGTCATATTAATTGTTTGAAATGTGCTGTACAATAGCCCATAATATTGCTGACTGCCTTTCCTAAATTCCTGCAAAACAAATATCAAAAGTTTGGTCCAGGCACGTAAGATTGAAATGCAATTAATATAAATTGAGCTATAAGCTAAGGTTCTGTTTCTCCTCGCAGATATCAGTTGATGTCGTTAGGACAAGTTGTGCAAAGAAGTTGAGACAAGACTGTGATATTATGGTCATAAATCACAGTGTCTTGACATAACCTCATTTACAAAATGCATCTCATTCTCATGGCCCTTGCCATTACACAGGAAAACAGAGGTGCTTCAAAACCAAGACGATATTGCACAACTGAAGAGAGCAGAGACCATGCTCATCAACAGCTGCATTCCAGTAGCAGAAAGCAGTCCTCAGGCAGAATGACAACAGTAAGAATCTCATGTCACACAGTCACAGTCACATCTCTAATCTTGTCTGTCGGAAGTTTTTCAACAGCTCAGTGCATTTTCTCTTTCAAAAGAACTGCTGTTGTTTATCTGGACTATAACAAGTAGAGTGACCAAAAAAACCCCAGCAAAGCTAAGCCCAACAGTGGTGGATCAACCAAAACTACTGGCACTGGCTGGCACATCAAATGCAAAGGGGGACAGATGACTGGCACTATCAGGAGCACTGAATGCTGGTCAAGAGATGAGGTCCCACCATGGGATGTGCAGGATTGCTGACTGATTCCAAATGTTTTGCAGATACTAAACTGTTCCTAAGTAAAATTTTCCTGATAAAGTAGGAAATTTTTTTTCTGATAAAATTTAAACTATTTAGTAGTATTTCCCATCACCAACTCCATACCTTTTGCTAGGATCTCATAGGCTAAGATGAAGGAAATCACAAAAACATTAAGAGACATGAAAAGAGAATGGCTAAGATGGTACTTGTCCTCAGTTTGACCTTATTTTGGAATAGGCTATAACAAAATGAAAGTAAATCATTCAAAGAGGTAAAGGTTTAAATTTCTCCTAATTAGAAAATAGTTGTAAACAATCTATTTAAATGAAACAGCTTGAATAAAACAGGTCAAATCACTTCCAAATTGTTAACATTATTCCAGAAGTAATCGTGTTGCTGTTTAGCCAGGGAAGATTGATGCCTGTCTGTGCTGACATACATGCTGATACCTCTTCTCCTTGGGTTTCCAAGTCTGACAGTCAATTTAAAAACTCTCTCTTCCCTGACAAACTGTTGGGCTCCACTGACTTCCTCCTGCCCCTTCCCTGTTTTCCCCTTGACCACAGGAATTTTATGAGCACCCTCTTTCAGCAGCCTGTTTTGGGATGACTTTCTTCAAGCTCTTCTGTACCATGGAGAAGCACTACAGCACCCGCAACTGGGCCCCACTCACATTTCCTGCTAAGGTGACAGAGGGACACAAACGCCACAGCTGCTCTCACTTACACAAGAGTCCCAAGTCTCAGCCATATACCACAAAATTGCTTGGTGCCACTACCAACTCTGTCAGAGAAGGATGGGTAGAGGTTCTGTCCCCAGAGTGCTGCCCTTGCCTTTCCCTGCATGGCAGGATGATTGCCACCACAGCAGGGTCCAAGAGATCAAACCTGGGCAGCATGGGAGATGCCAAAGTAGAATATTCCCAGCTTCATTCTTCTACCTGTAGATGGCATGGATATACCTTGCTATCTCAAGCAGCTCTCCGCTCCTGCTCACTTGCTTAGTAGGCAGCATTCTAGAGATCAGCACTTTAAAACATGAAGTGCTATTTGGTGGGTGAAATTACCGCCCACCAGACTATTCAGGACATCTAGATAAAGTGTCTTCGTGGAATATCAATGTTTTTAAGGGCAATGAAAGTGTTACTGAAGTGAGAAACAACTGTTGGAACTACTGCACTTAGCTTTGAAGTAACATCTTCATGCAGCAATTTCCATGGTGCATGGTATTGTCTGCAGACACACTTCCAAAGAAACAACCAGGAGAAAGCCATCTGAGCAGAATCCAAGCTACACAAAGTGTAGGACTATGCAACAGTGAACTTCACCCACTGAGATATTGCAAATACTACTGCTGAGACAAGCTGTAGGAGGCTGTTCTCAGGAGAAGCCACCTATCTGGCTAAATTTGTTACTGTGCCTGTGTAGCTTTGGGCTGTTTATGCAAAAAGTATTTCAGTCCCTCAAGGGTTGCAGCAGTTCTTAGTAAGAATGACAGGAAAAAGTAAAAAATCCTACCAAATGTGACTGCAGGAGAACAAGGTACCCTTGCATTTTTGTAGCTCTCATCCTCCCTCCCTCCCTAATTTAACCAGTTAAGCACCTTTGTAAATCAAACTCACAGCATCTTCCTTTAGGCACTCCTGAAAAGTTTATTCTTAACCTTAATTCAAAAACCCTCCGTTTTTTTTCCCCAAAATCTTTCAATATTTTTGATTAAAACGAGGGATTTACTCCATGCAGAAAGCAAATCTCAAACAGAACTTAATACCTTCAGATGAGAACACCCACAAAAATGATTCTGTGGCTGCAGAGAGCTGGAGGTTATCTGCAAAAACCTGCTTGGTGCAATGTCTCCACTCCACAGAAAAATAATCATGATATTAATTTGGGGCATTTTGTTTAGTTGCAATGTTCAGAAGCCATTCCTGTGACGGCTTCTCACATGGTGCCTTTAGCACATACTTGAAATGCACCACATTAAGTGTGTAGGCAGGATTGTGGAGAAGTGAAGTCAAAGTAATTCATATATGTAGCTACCTAGACACTGCTTAAACGACACAACATGCATATAACTTAATAGTTCTCACAGTCATTTCATTATGACTCCAAAATTTTCTCCTAGTCTAAGGGCACCAAGCAGTTCCAGATCCCCTCAGCTCCTGACTTGGGCAAGTAACCTCCCCTAGAGCAACAGCTGTCTGCTGAGATTGTAATCTTGTTTTATCTCTCCCCATACCTGAGCCTAGCTCTGCTAGTCATTGCAGAACATATAAATCATACACCTTTTTGGAAATGAAAAAGCTTTTGAAATCTGGACTGACTTCACACTCTGGACATGTCAAAGTTAGAATTAAGTTGGCATAAGAAACAATAAGCATTAAATCATGCCTGTGTTAGGGACAAGGATTCACTCTGAAAGGACTAATGTTCTGTTATTTTCTCATTCTTTTCAGAGTTGAGGAAGAGGTAGAATGACAGATTTTAAAAAATTACATAGAGAACAATATTTTAATTGCAGCTTTTAAATTTTGAGCTTTGAAAACTTGCCCATAATCTTCAATGGTTTTGAGAAATGCTAACCTTCATTCTTATGTGACTAAGATATCTTGTTCACATTCATGAAAATCCGGATTCACTCTGTAGCATGAACGACAATGGACTATGTATATCCTTTAAAAAGATCAAATTAAGCAACTGGCAATGCAATTAACTTTCTTTTAAGAACATATGAAAATAGAGAGTCAATTTCCCTGAGTGTGCAGTGATACCACAGGTATTTAGCACTCTGAACTGCAATTCAATCCTGTTTAAAATGGAAAGCCACATGGAGAAATGGGACTGGAGCACAACAGACCTGTTACAGACCTGTGAAATATTCAGGGCTGTTTTTTCAGCCAACGTGTTTCAATTCAAATCAGAACACTAAAAGACAGTGCCAGAAGCAAAGTTTCATCTTTTCTACCTAAACTTCATATTGATTTAATCAAGATAAATTGGCATTGCCTTATAATTTACTATATCTGATGGTTCCATAAACACCTCTGGTTTGTGCTGTGCTATGCAAATTATTAAATGAAGATCGAAATTAAGACAAATCTCTCCAAGATGTTGTAAGTATTGAAAAGAATAATTAAGTTTAATCTTAGCTCTGTATTTTGGTGTTTGATTTCTCAGCTTTTAATATCAAAATAATCTTGCCCTCTGTATTTATAAATCACACTCATTCTCCAATTCTGTCCCTCCTAGAGATAAGCAATTGCACAGTCTGTCCTCTGCGTTCATTTATCTGGGAACATATTCACAGGCTCTGAGGGAACTTGCAGAGGGAGTGACTAAGCCACTATCCATCATATTCGTGAAGCTGTGGCACTCCAATGAAGCCACTACTCATTTTAAAAGGGGAAACAAAAACCCCATTTTTAAAAAGGTAACAAAAAAAGGGCATGGGGAACTACAGGAACAGTCAGTGTCATCTTGGTGTGCCTCAAAATCATGGAGGAGATGCTCCTTTCTATACTTAGGCACAAGGAAATTAAGGAGGTGGTTGGTGACAGCCAACACAGCATCACTAATGGCAAATCATACCTGACAAATTTGGTGGCCTTCTAGGATGGGGAAACAGCACTGGTGGACAAATGAAAGAAGCTGACATCTACCTGGACTTGTGAAAAGCGTTTGATACTGTCCTGCACACCATCTTTGTTTCTAAATTGGGGAAATATGGATTTGATGAGTGTGATTGGTCTGGTGGAAGTTGTCCCTGCCCATGGCAAGGAGTGTGGAACTATATGATTTTTAAGGTCCCTTCAAACACAAGCCATTCCGTGAGTCTATGATTACTTACGCCAAGTGTAACCATTTGGATCTACTGCAACCAGAAACTGTGCCTTCTATCCTCCAGCACCATCCCAAAGCCCATGTTTTTAAATATATTTTGTCAGGTTGTCCTGTGATTTCCCTAACAGAACTGCAAAAATACAGAGTTTTTGAATAGCTCATATTTCTAGCAAGGTACAGAGAGTCCTTTGGGTTCAGCCATTTTCCACTGCTGCGCATTCTCTACCCTCAATGCAGTTAGATCAAAACAACACAAGTTGTTGTGCTAAGGGATCAGAAAGTCTAGACCACTTGGGGTGAGCCAAGCAATAACTCATTTGCCTCTTAGGCACACTCAGTTATTTTGTTGTTTACAGCTGTATACACAGGGCCAGCCTGGGATTCCTGAAGAGCTTGACTGGTATGGCCAAGGCAGCTATATCTTTTTTTTTACCAGGGGTGAGCACAAGGGAGGCAGTTTACTCTTGACCTATAACATCTAGTTATAGTCAAACGTATTGCAGTATCTCAGCCTAAATATATCTGTGGGCAACCAAATGACAGTGATTGTCTCCTCAACTACCACACCTGAGTCAAAGTCTTCCCTAAAAGTAAAGATCTAAAAATTCTCCTACACTCAGCTACAGGCTGCTGTGAAGAAATAACATTCATCCATGGCAAACAAGTGTCAAACTTGGAACACAAGCACCCTCACAAAGTCGATAAGCTAGAGTTGGCATAAAAATAAAAGCTTAAAAAATCTGCCTTGAGAAAGTTGACATTAGCGTTGATCACTAGTACCCCAAATCATGAGTGAGCTGTGAAGTCCATGAGCCCCCAAAGATTTCTCTTTGCATAAGGGTCTGTAAAATAAAGCTTTTCAAACAGCACTTTTTACTGCACCTGGTCATTTCTGGACCTCATAGCAGAATA
>VRYO01000570.1:6780308-6825650 GCA_009812075.1 Sialia sialis | reverse complement strand
TGAGGGAAGCTAGGTCCTAATCTGTGACACACTGCACGTGTAACAAAGGGCCACCACCAAAAAGGTTCCAGCTGCTTCAGGGACCCCACAGAGAGCCAAGCCAGGAGCTCATGCTTTTTCTTGTTCACCAAGAGGCTTCCAGGAACTAGGGACCTACTGCTCAACCAACCCATCCAATTTAAAGACCTGTCTGATTAGCGAAGTATTGCTGATACTCAAAAGCAGGTTTGTGCTTGGCTGGCACCCAAGTCAATTTGGGGTCCCAGACCTGACCTGCCTAATGCTAACATGTTTTTGGCAGGTGGATGTACTAGCTTGGCACTCCTGGGAAGCAGTTGAAAACCAGCCTCAGACAATGAAAATGTGACTTAAAAATATAGACACACAAACTGTGTGTTAGACTAAGCAGCATTTTTAATTTTTTTAAAATTAATTTTCCTGAGCTTGGCTCTCCCTGAATTTTTTCACTAATGAAATTGCTTGAGCAAATTTCTCAGGAGACAATAAACATTACAGATTCATTTAGCAAAAGGAAATTCTTCTAAGCTGAATTGACTCTCATACATAAAAATTGAGATCTGCTGCTAAATGCTTTGTCTCCCCCCCAAAGAGCAGAGTATAAAGCCAATAATAAATATGATGATATAGTTACCAAAGAACTAGAGAGGGGAAAAAAAATTGAAATTTTCTGTTCCTAAATAAATCTCAGTGTTGAGAAAACACTCTGGTTCCATTTCTGAAGTAAATACTGCCACCTGCACCACCTGCATTTTACCCAGTTCAGTGTGGATCACAGAATTAGAATGGCTTGAGTTGGAACAGAACTTTGAAGCTCCCAGTCTGACTCCTGCAATGAGCAGGGACATCTTCAACTAGAACACCTCAAAGCCTTATCCAACCTGACGTTGAATATTTCCAGTATAACTCATTGTTGCAGCTTTCTAAACACAACAGGAACAATAACAACAACCACAACAAATCCCAGTCATCAGAACAAAAATATTCCATCACTTGATTATTTTTTGTTAATTTTACTTTGAACTACAGACAATATTTATTTTCTGACTTGCTGCAGTTACTCTGTGTGGGCCATAAAAAGGTGATTATACTTGGGATAAAAGAAAATATTATCTATGGGAGATGTTGGTGCAAAAAAAATTCTTCCAAAGTAACTTCAAAATATTTGTGTTCGGGCAACAGGCTGCCATTTTTAAGTAATTTGATTTAAAAAGAAAAAATGACAACATAACAGCACTGTCTGGATACAGTCCAGTAAAGTGGACTTAATTCAGGACTTGGATGCAAAATTGGGTGGAAAACTTGAAAGGAAAAGTAAGTTTTGACTTGCAATGTTTGCAATTATTTTACTTTTTAAGGTTTTAGAAGTTACATGCTGAGGATTGGTTAGCACAACCTAATGGGGGTGGGGAACACTGATTTGCAACATCCTTCTGAGAGCATCCAGGCCTCCACACTGGTCCCTACAAGGGAAACATATCAGGACGTTGATACAAAATGAAAAGAAGAGGAAAGAAAGTAGGAGAAGTAACAGGACTATTACTGAGCATTTGGGAAAAATTAATGGACCCTCCTTGTCCCTATTTTCCCTCCTCTCCCAGGAGGGCCGGGAAAGCAATAGCATGTCAGAATGGCATCAGTTCCTCTGGCCCTGCTTAGCTCGAGGAAATGACTGGGGAGCTGCTGAGGGCAAGGTTAAGAAGGCAAATCAGAGTTCATGTGGGAGTGAAATGCAGCCTGTGCAATCAGTTAAGCTTTGCTCATTGCAGGATGCCCTTTCCCAAGAGCTGACACTTGGCTCTGGTGTGACAGGAGAGCCAGACCTCTGCTAAGGACTGCCAGGGAGGGGAGGAGGTGAAAACCTCTTCCAACCCAGGGACTTCTGCCAGCCTGAGTCTGAGGGATAAGAGTTAAAAGGCAATTAAATAATAGAGTGTTTTAAAGGAAAAGTGGATTATAAAGCTGCTTCTGCCCTGCAGTCCATGCTGAATGCAGTAATGCTGCATGGCTGGACTGGGACAATGCTGCCAGGAGGTTGCACAGGCCTTCTGGAGCTACAGCACACAAGACCAGGAAGACAAAAGGAAAGAATCTGTTTGTAAGGACTTGTATGGACCTGCCATGCTTCCCAACACTGACCCCTGTGCACAGTCAGGCCCTGTGCTTTCATGGAAGCAGAACAGCTCTTTGATTTCCCAGAAAGTAACAAGTTGTCCCACACTAATAGCAAACATAGCCTAATGCAGTATTTGTGCAACAGAGCAAAGCCTGCAGAAGGTAGGAAGAGTCCTCTCATGGAAGGATGATAACCATGACCTTTGCTTTTATGATCTACACTCTGAGAATACTCCGCAAACCATACAGGTATAACCCAAGTAAACAGAAGCCAGGATGTGCTAAAAGTAAAGCAGGTTCCCTGTCAGTTTTACTGAATTCATAGGATTTAACTTTTTCTTTCTCTTCCTCTAAATTGTTCTTAAAATAAAACCATGACTCCTAGAAACTTGTGTACCCATTTTAACATGCAAAGGTATCATGAAAAGCTATGTTCATTTTTGATGCTATTAGAGAGATGCATTTCCTCTTCTTTTTTCTGTTTTCAGACATGAACATCAAGTTTAACAACAGCTCTCCTTGGACCTGCTCTGCAGTTACAGGCCAGCCCTCAAGTCCTTCAGCTTGAGGACTTCATGTGCTGCTGTGTGTCCATGTCACAAGTGGGACTCTTGAAGACTTCACATGCAGCAAGTGAATCTGTTAATGCTGGATCAAAGGTCACATTTCCAGCCCATGGACACACTGGAGCACTAGCAGCACACCTACAAAGATCCCCACAGACCTCTCTAATCCTCTCAAAGATGACATTTCTTGCACATTTCCTTGGTCTCTGTCCTGTGCTGGCAGCCTGCAGGGCAGCTCCCATCACTGCCACATGCATTTGCCTACACTGTAGTTTCTTGAGTGGCCTAAGCTGACATAAAGCAACACTCAAAGAAAAGAGTTGGCTCCTCTCTACTCCTGTCCTTCCCTCCTGCACTCTGAGAAGAGTAGTGCTGAAGGGTTGCTTTAGATCAAAACTGGTTTTTACTGCAGGCCAGTTTTCATTAGACTCTTAGCACAGCCTCCCAACATCCCTGCCAGTACCAGAGGAGCCTGAGGGTCACGGGGCAGGACTGAGCAGCATGGGCAATGAAGAATAGACTTGGCAGGCTTCCCACTTTGAGCTTTCGCATTGGTTTCAACTGACCTTGACTGCCCTCACTGCTGGAACAGGAACCCCAGTGACTTATCCTCACATCCCCGCCTCTGTTTCCATCATTGTCTCTGTGCGAACACCAGATTGCCTGAAAAATAAACTTATGAATAAAATGCTTTTCACTACTTTACCTTTTGTCAACCAAGACACAAGTGTTACCCTCAACTAAAGTGGTAACTAAAACACAGCACTAGGCTCAAAATTCAAACACTTCATTTCAACTGCACATCTGGAGGCTCAAAGTCCCCCAGGTCCAATACAAAGTTCATCTCCTGGCACCAAACCTGAGTAAGCACAATACACCATTGGGGTGGAGCATGCCTCAGCCCCCTGTGTTCACAGCTTGATAGGTTCTCCCATTTGAGCTCCTTTGCTTCATCTGAAAATACACATATTAATGAATCCTTGGTTTAATTTGTTCTGCAAGCAGGGAGTAGGCTCAGACCTTGGGTCTGAAGCAAGCCACATCTCGGGGAAGGGGCCAGTGAAAGCAGAGCAAATGGTGTCCTTATCAGAGCTCACAGCTCAGGATCTTTCAGCATCAACAGGGGTCTCAGACAAAAAAATGTGCTAGTCTTGGCCAGCAACTTTGTTGAAGAGCATTAATAAAATCTTACAAGAGGAGCCTTCTAGTTCATGCTAGTTTGAGGAACACCACAATGTTCTCAGCAGAGCTGCATTCTATACATGCTGCCAGCAGATGGACTTGGTATGGGGAAGGGCTGAGGCTGCACACCCTGCACCCCAAATGTCTGGGGACAACCATCACATTCTTGACGGTCACGGGAGCCCTGAAACCTTGTAACAGCAAACAAAGAGTAGTCTGGAGATAACCTCTTCAGAAAAGCACCAAGACAGACATGTTAAGCAGCCAAAGGGCATGCAAATTGATTAGGAAAACCAAAATAAGTACTCTCAAAGCTGTAGACAGCTCACACATCACAGCTAACACGACCAGGGATAGGGGAACGGGAAAAAGCAGTTATTTAGCTTTGTCCCCCACATCAAGTATTTCACTAAATAGTTCAAAACACCCTCCCTCCAGTGGTTGCATTGCAAAAATGATGTGGAGGGAGCTAATGTGTGCAAACACCTGCATAATTGTCTGTTCCAGTTCACAGACTCCATGTGATCACAGCAACACTCCTACATGGGAAAGTGAGCTCAGCTATGCAAGTGGAGGGAGAGGAGCTGCCTGTGCCCAGCCCTGGCCTGGGAGGAACAGAATTAATGAAGAATAAAGTACTATTTTAATCTACAGTTTCATTTTTTCCTATTGGCAAGCAAGTTTTGTCCATGTTTTGGGGTTGTCCATGAGTAGATAATTTCTGCTTTGAGAAATGCTCCTATAAATTGATTTCTAGGGTCTGCATAAACCCAGAAATATTTCTAGCATATTTTACA
This sequence comes from Sialia sialis, assembly GCA_009812075.1. NCBI lineage: Eukaryota > Metazoa > Chordata > Aves > Passeriformes > Turdidae > Sialia > Sialia sialis. Next base: position 6,820,972 of record VRYO01000570.1, on the reverse strand, counting down.
GCCAATTCTGCTTAAATTATTTCTAAATTGGTTAAAGTCATCATATGGATTTCAGATAGCATAAAGCAAGGAGCCAATTTTTTTTCCTGCACTATGTTCAAGGTAACTTTGAAAAGTCCATTAAAGCTGATGCAATAAAAGCATTCAGATCACCTGTAGCTTTGTTGTGCTAGTTTTGACTGCGGTAGAGTTTGTTATCTTCTTAGTAGTTGGTGCTGAAATTGGAGTTGATAATACAGACATGTTTTTGTTCTTCCCGAGCAGCACTTACCCAGAGCCAAGACCTTTTTGGCTCCTCACCCACCTCACCAGCAAGAGGCTCCACAAGGAGCTGGGAGGGGCCACAGCCAGGACAGCTGACCCAGGGGATATCCCAGACCATATGGCACCATGATCAGCACAGAAATCTGGGGAGAAGAAAGAACAGAGAGAGTTTTCGAGTGATGTTATTTGTCTTCCCAAGTCACTGTTACAGTGATGGAGCCCTACTGTTCTGGGGATAGCTGAGCTCCTGCCTGCTATAGGAAGTGGGGAATGAATTCCTTGGTTCGCTTTACCTGTTAAACTGCCTTTATCTCAACCTATGTGTTTTCTCACTTTTACCCTTCCAATTCTCTCCCCCATCCTGAAGTAGGGGGTGTGAGCAAGCAGCTTCAATGAAATCATTGTGAATAAAACACTTGGGAAAAGTTTTGTATTGCCAAAACCAAGATCCAAACAGGTACTGAGTTAACTAAACTACAGAAGGTAACAGCTGCTGCCAAGAAAGGTAGGGCCAGCTGGCATCTATTGCTGGAAGGAGGAGCTGGGAACAGGCTACCAAAAAAAGGTCTCCCATTGTCGCCCAATTTCATCTGCGCTTTTATCTCACCGTGTAGAGATCTCAGGAGGCCCCACCCTACACATGCTGACTCTTTTCCTCCTCTAACTCTCCATTCCGTCCCTTCAAGCTCCATCAATCAGGAGGAGCTAGGAGCAGCACTGAGTTATATTTACCAGCTCAGCAGCCAGCTCCTGTGGCTACTCCTTGTCTGCTGACTTGAGGCTATATTTAGAGCATGAGATCCTTCTTAGTTCTATAAATTCTTTCAGTGACTCATCACAGGGATATTAGCATCCCTACACAGCCATGAAAACAGAGAAAAGGGTACTTTGGGGAGAACTGCCAACACCCTTTATCTCCAATGAGAGTTTTAATTGGCATCAGCATTTGTGCTCTTTTTGATCCACACTCTTCTATACTCAACACTGATATTTAAGCATGAGAAGGCGTTGAAATGGTACAGATGAGGCATGTGACCATGAAAGCCATATGGGAAAGTGCTGATTCCTTCTATCTCTAGTATCAGCCTGCATGTATTCCAGCATCTCTGCTGCAACTCAAGGTTTACACAAACGGAGCAGAGATGATACTTGCAGTCAGTCAGGAGCACACAGTCAGATGCTGCATCTCAGCTGGTGGGCAGTAACACCTGCTCAGATTCCCATGTCATCATTTAGAATATGGCTGGAGCAAGTTATGTTCAAAATGCCATGCCCAGAATGGCAGGCAGGTGTCTACTCAAGCACTGCTGTCAACAGGAGGCAACAATCCTCTGCAAGAGAACAAAAAGGTCTGGTCCTCATCCCCTTGCTAGGCATGGCTGGATCTAGGGGTCAGCATCCACCACTGCCTCTGTATCTGTCAGCCTCAAATAGAAGCCACTTGCTGGTATATGCAAACCTTTGCTCTGCTCTGAACTAAGCAGAAGCAGGAGGGACTATCCACCTCTGCTATTTCAAAATTCTTGTCAAAGAAGAAAATGTGTAGAAGAATATGGAAATACAAACCAAACTTGACGATAGTAGTGGGCAACTGTGTTAAATATTGAAATCAGTTTTGATAGCAAAAAGATATTTTGCAAGCAAATAGCCTCATCTTGCAGTCCAGCACATTTTGTTGTTCTCCAAAAGAACAAAATACACAAAAAGATAGAGCTGCAGCATAAGCACCATCTGTCTGGCTTGCCCAGTAAACAGTAAAGATGACATTTCACACACAGTTTGAGAGAATTCATATTTAAGCATTACAGCTAATCAGAGCCTGCTGAATACAGAAATATGGAAGTTTTTTTAATACACTCTTCTCTCCCTCTGGATTCCCACCGTAGTCAGGCTCAGAGCAAGGGGAGGACACCAGGAGCTGGTTCTCCCACCTGCTCTATAAACTTGGTTGTGCCTTCTCTAGGCTGCAGTTACCACCCTCTCTGCCCTCTCCTAGGCATGGTACATGTCCTGCAAAAAGGGCTGTCAGCCTGGTGCCCTGGCCAGGTCATATCCTGCTTGTGGATCCCAGAGGAGTCACCCTGTAGCCTGGCCTGACCGTGCTACCCATAAGGTACTCCAATAATGTGGTTCAGGCCCCACAAAGGGAAGACTGATTGCACTGAGTAATTTATCCTCCATATCCCAGAAAGATGAGCCAGGACTTAGCTGAGCCACCCAGAAAAGGGTTATTAAAATCAAAAAATATTTCTGGGGTCCCCCAGAAAGACAAAATTATAACCACCTTGTCACAGAGCAGGGACACAACAGTCCCACCACCACCAGTGGGATGGATGACTAGTGGCCCAGGACTTTCCTCTCCTGCAGCACAGGAAAGGCCTCAACTTTTCCACAGGAGCACAAGCAGGGGGTGCATCTTCCTCCAAACTTTCACACAAGCACTTTCTTTTTTCCACAGCCTCCTAAGAGTCTGAGGGCTCTTACAGCTCAAGCAAGGGCTGACCCAAATTGCCATATTTCAGCACCGCTAATAACAACTCAAAAGAAGTCAAAAGTGGTGGGAGGGGAAGGAGGAAGAGTTTTGTATCATTCCATTTTTGTATAGTGGGAGTCTAATAGGCAGCTGTGAGGGAAACTTGGGCTTGTCATGTTTAATTATCTTCCTCTTGTTAAAAACAACTTAAATCACCTCATTAGTTTACCATCCATGGCTGATCAATTAAAGCAGGAGTCAGCACTTCAAAAGGGCCAAATTAACATCAGTAATATTCATCTTTCTATATAAAATCATATTATAGAAAGGATAATTTTGTTGTAATGAGTATCTCCTTTTGTTTTCATTTTCCCTGGCTGTGAGTATTAGGGCTCTCTGAACCTTCTGTGGTGGGTGACACCGTCCAGTTTAATGCAGGAAGCATTAGAAGCTTAGCACAGAATATGCCCAGAGTCACCTGCATTTTTACCTAGCAGAGCTGAAAGATAAGAAAAAGCTGTCTGGCCACAAATAACTTGTTTACAAAGGGCATGGGCACCAAGCACAAAATAGACATTGTAATTATTGATTCCAGTAGCTCCTTATGCCCCACTGCTGAGCCAAGGCAGCTCCCAAACATCCTCATCCTGTCAGTGACCATGGGAGCCAAGAAAAGAACAGGAGCTGTAGCTGCTCCAGTAATGCCAAACTCCAAAACAGGAATCTCCAAACAGGCTGACATCAGGGAGATAAGGCGGTAGTCTGAGCTGGCAGTCCCAAGCAGCACCACACAGTCCCAGCCAGCTCCTCAGGCAAACAGGATGGCCTGACATGTGATCAGCATGTGGCATAATCTCCTGTCTCTCTGGCATGGCAGTCCAGGGCTGTGCCAGGAATGCTTCTTCAGCTTCTTCAGGCTTCTCCAGCTCAGCTGACTTCAAGGGCAATTCCAAGACGGTGGCTGATTTTTCTTCTCAAAAATCTTAGCTTTCCGCCTCATATGCTCAGATCTACCTGCAAGGGACTGACTGGGTCCCCTACAGCCACGCTAAAACTTCAGTGAGAGAAGCTTTAGTATTCTTGAGTGTATAAATGCTCCTGAGATATCAGAGTTTAGAGCACACTTTGCTCTTTCATCACTTCCAGCTATTTTGTCCTGCACTAACAGCTATAACAACCCATAACAGGGAAGTCACTCCTGTGGGCTATGAGCCATGCCAGAAGTCTGGCTGAGACTATGGAAAGCAGTAGCTCAGGAGATGATTCAGCCCCCCAAAATTACTTCAGCAGCACCACTGATAATAATAAGTGTATGCAGATGATTAATGACTGGGAAAAAGCTCTGTGGTTTCATTCAGTCCTCATGAAGTAAGAATCCTACAGTGAGAAAATCTCTCAAAAACAGCTGAGTTTGTGTTTGGGTTTTGTTTCCCAGTGGGCAGAACTTAGGAATTAAATACTGCTGTAAATCAGCCTGTTAGAAGATCTCCCCCAACCCTTTACTTGCATTAATCATCTGATTGCCTCCAGTGAGAGTGTTTCCAAGAGTGAGGACTTTTGGCATGGGTAAAGTTGGAAAGACGAAGCACTTGCACATAATGACAGAATCGTAAATATGAATATTTATACACACTGGCATGGGCGCACTAAGCTTCCCATACAATTATTTATGCTCTGTGTTCAGACATGCAATTCATCTTGGCTGCTCTCAATCGAGCAAGTTTGTGGCTCACAGAGGCAGCCAACACATTCAGCCACACTTTACTCTGGCTTTTACTGGCTCTGATTCCATTCTGCAGCTCCTGCTGAGCAATGCCAAGGCACTGAATTCAGTCCAGCATTACCACAAGGACCTCTACAAGCTTTACTGGCTGACCTCTCCTTCCCACAGCTCTGCTTTCTCTTTGTTTTTGCATGAAGCCAGAGGGGTTCTCTTCTACCATCTGACAACTCTGAATGACTCATTGAGACTGAGGCCCAGAGACAGAACTTGAGAGCTCTGGACTCTTTCTACAAGTTTGCCCATGTGGCAAACACATCATTTTTTGGTGCCAAAGCAGTATTTTGGAGAGCATGGTGTCAGCTGCAAAGGGGTGAGCAATAAAGCTCAGAAATTGCAAATGTGGTGTGCCAGCTTGCTACAGTATGCTTCAGGAAAAGAAAATATTTTGCTATTGTTACTTCTCATAATGACTTCTGGCAGTAGGAGCTACCAAATGTATAATGAAATCTCAGGAAAAAATTGTTGCAGGGAAAAACTTCGCTCTTTCATCACTTCCAGATGTTTTACCCTGCACTAACAGCTGTAACAACCCATAAAAAGACAGCCACTCCTGTGGGCTATGAGCAGCCACAGCATGGAAACAGTGCAGATATCCTGCCCAAGAAAACCAGCCTGGGAGAGGCCTTCACCATGGTGAGGTAAGAAACCTTACATACTTACTGTATTGACTGAGATATTTCTCAGTATTTTCCTTTGTAGAACAGAAATCAGCAGAGTAATACTCCTAAAGCCATGGTGGGTGGCAGCCCAGAGACTCACATCCTGCCAGAGTTGAACTGTGAACTAAGCTCAGAGTGATAGGAAAACATGCTCCCAAGGATGATTGCTTTCTAGAAGCAGTTAGCAGCTTCCTTCTTTTTTTTTTTTTTTTTTTAATAGACAAAAACAAATAGCACTGCACTCACAGACTGCCAGCAGCAATAGTGTAAGAGAGCCACAGCCTGCCCCTCTCATGTAACATCGTCCTGATTACTCCTGCCATCCTGAACAATCAAAACTAATTACAGCCACACTGTCACTTCTCTAGCAAGTAGTAAAATGATGATGATAATGATGATGGGGTAATAGAAACATTGATCCTATGCACATCAGTAATCCAAACTCCCTCATGTATTCCAAAGACATTAGGGTAGGTGTGCTCTGAATCCAGAGAGGTTCAGATCAGCTGTGTGAACTCTTCTGATCATAACCCCTCAATGTTAATCAAAATGTCTTGTGCCTCCAAACCAGTGGCCTGTAAATAAACATTTTTCATAGGTACTGTCATTCATGAAAACATAGAAGACAGATTGCATCAGTAGCAAGGAGATATCTATCACCATTCTTTCAGGTGAAAGAAGCCAAAGCTCATCCTCCTCTAGTGCCAATTGCTAAAAAGTTTGGGAGCACAAGATGCATCAGCAGCAGCTCTATTGTGGTACACACCACTAGAAGCTCCTTGTATGTAGCCCACACTCAGCATTATTCAAAGAGTCAACTGTAATGAGCAGAGCAGGTTTTCCTACCAGGGCATTATCTCAACATGGCCACCCTGGGCAGGCCATGTCCAGGGAGTCAGTGATGTCCCAAAAGCATAGTTTATCCCTGAATCTCACAGGACCTTCATGGCCATAATATACAGGAGAACACCCTGAGACCTGCAAATCTCATACACACACAAAGCTGTCTCTAAATCATGCATGCCTAAACCCAAACACAAGCTCCCACAAGTATTTGAGTGCCAGACTCCTCTGTGCAAAGTTTGTTTAAATTACACAGTTGAATCACATAGGGATTACCTTTTTCCCCCAGGACTACACTACACAAACCAGATTCAGATGCTGAACCAAGAGGAATTAGCAGCATGCTCAGCAATAACCTCTGCTGACAGACAAAATGCCCTAGCACAAATGCAAATATGGGCATTGCACCTTATAGTGAAACATAGTAGGAAAGTTGGTCTGTGTGCCCAGCTAGATTTGGCTCTCAAAACAGAACATTTAACCAAGAAAGGCAAAGAGACAATGGCTGAAAACAGGCTCAGCAAAAGTTTTGCTGCATGGTAGAATCTGAAATACAGCCTGAGTGTCTCCCAAATTGTGGGGGTCAGTCTACCTGAGGTGGCCATAGACTAAAGGCCATGGGAGAAATCTCTGTAGTTAGGGTGAGCCAAGTTAGAGAAACAAGGACCGATAGGAGTGGATCTGCTAACAAGACTGCCCATATGAGGTTGTGTTCCCAAGTTCCCAACATTCCCAGAATATTCCCAGGTTCTCTCCTCAACTGGTTTCATTTGTCACATTGTTTTGCATATTCCTAATCCCGGTTTGTGACTGGATCCCTGCCCTCAGATCTGCCCCCAGTTCTACTCTATATATTCTTAAATTCCTCCCATTAAAAGGTCTTTGAAGGCTGTCCTATTGTCACAGTCCGCACAACGTGAGCGGGGGTTGTGGTGGATCATTTGACCACAGGGTGCAAAAGACAACAGCAAGAGACTAAGGTTCAGCAGCAAGCAGTTTATTGAGGGCCAACAACTCAGTTTTGGGGTAATGGTGAGAAGGAGAGAAATAAAAATGAATAAGAGAGAGACAGAGACAGAGGGACAGAGAGACAGAGAGACAGAGAGAGAATGAGGGGGGAAAAGCTACCAACAGATGGGATGGGACGTCCTTGGATCATCTGTCAATGTCTTCTATCCATTGGGGAGAAAGAAATCTCAAGAGTCTCTTCAGGGGGTAATATTTTTATAGTCCATTTCAAGGCAAGTGGCCGCTGGCAAAAAGGTGGGGAGATTTATGGGCTATTGTGTTCAGAGGACCACGGCTTCAAGGTGCAGAAAGTGCAGCTCTTCTAGCCCCGTACCTGCTCGAATGCATTGTACCGTGAAAAAATACAGCACACACACCTCTACACAGTCCCTTGGCAAGCATCCACCTTAGCCAGACCAGAACTCCTGCCCAAAGTGAGAGCTGGGGCCCAGGAGTCTCAGAGTCTCAGTCCTTGATGATGACTGTGAGGCACATCAGGCAATCTTTGGACTGACCCTTACACCTATACAGTATGTGGTTTCTTTGTCTGTCGGCAGGTTTTATTTTGTTGCCCTTATCTAAATTTTTTCAGGTGACTTCATCAAACTCATCGTTTTTCCACCACTCCTGCCTGGCCAGTCCTGAGGCTATGGAGCCCAACTGTGATACCAAATCCATTGCTTTCTAATCCATACCAAAATGCAAGTTTATTGCCTTCCTCTCCCACTGCAAAGAAGATTTATGCAAGACCCAAGCAGGCCTATGTCAAATTCAAAGGCACTAAATATACAGAATGCTGCTTTACCTATCACAATGCAAATTATATCAGCCATAAGCCATAAAAGAGCTCATTTCAAACAATTGTAATTTAACAGAGCTATTCCAAGGAGAACTAGTGGCTTTATTTGTTTTCTTTCTGATATTGCAATAGCAAACCATGCATGAAGTTTATTAAGCCATGCTAACATCTTTCTGTTCTGGCATTTTTTAGCCATATGGAGAATCTGACTGGTGCTCAAAATACAAAATTGCTATTTGGGGAAAAATACCCTGAAAAGCTTCAGCCACTCCAATTGTTAATTTCTTCAACAAGGTGAATAATATATAATCAAAATGTCAGAATGGATCTGACACAACATGTTGGAATCCATCAAAATAAGGCAATTTCCAGACCCCAAGGAGAGACAGGCATGAAAACAATTGAGCTCACATGAGACATTTGCCATAACCTGAATGGCTTGTGCTCCCTGGGGAGAGCAGGCGACTGCACTGGATGCAGAACCCATCCAGACACAAGTGCTGTGTCATGGAGAAATTACTCCCAGGGCCAGGTCTCCAAATTGAAGGCTAGAGATACTAAATCTGTGAGGAGAAATCGAGGTCAGGTTCAAATCCCAAAGTCTAGCTTTCGCTGTGACCTTGGGAGAAGCCCAAGAAGCATCGCAGCTCACCCAGGGACACAACCTCTGCCCAGAGTGGGAGAGAGAGATTCAAAGGGAAGAAGCGTGGTGCTGGAGTTACTGGTACCATTTCAGTGAATGAAAAAGTTCAGAGAGTTTTCATGCAGAAACAAAAGCCTGGAAGAAGACTTCTCAGCATAGAGAACCCCCTAAAAGTTACATGTAAGTGATTTTTCAGGTGAAAAATCTCTTTCAGGTGGTAAATTCTGAATCACATACAATTCACAAGGGAAATATCAGCAAAGGTTGAGACTTTAAAGTTCATCACTATCAACTATCTTTGTTAAACTTTCCAGACCCTTTCAACTGTATAAAAAATCAGTACTAATACACAAGTTTGGATTTCATGATTTTTTGCATACCTTGCCTAGTTATTTTTATATTAGATATCTTATTTTCATTTTATTGAAAGATGACATAATGTCAGTAAAATTAATTCCAAGGAACATTTTACATGCCATCATTGTATTGCTATCCTCAGAACATACTCTTCTTTTGAGCTGCTGTAATTCATGCTACCATCTGAAACAGTGACTTTCAGTAAGGTTAGACATAAAACAAATCAGGACTGATAGTTTTATTTTATTACTCCCTTCTAACCTAAACAATTAAATGTGAAGACTTGTTGCTGAGAAGGAAGACATGAGCACCAAATCACGACATGTGAGATATAGTTAATCTGAATGACCTGATGGAGTTTTATTTTTAAATATTTAAAATAATATTCATTGTGGATTAACAGAATTTATTGTTGCATGATTCTCAGCTTTTGCATTACCTGGCTCTGAGCCCCCAAAACAGCAGAATAATTAATGTATTTTGTTTTTCTTTATAACTGATGATTGCATAAAGTGAATATTAAGAATAAGGTAAAATGTACAAAACATCTGAAAGCAAATTGTCATGTAGGTGAGCTTGAGGAAAATCCATGTGCACACCCAGTGCTATTACCAATTCTTTTAACTGCTACTTTGAGAAAGATAATAGAATATGTCAGAAATGGTAGCCTGTACCAAAGCTTTCATCCAGATTGCCCAAGAGGATGCTTTTGGATGAGCACAACACCCATGCTGGAAGCATGGCCATATTCCACAAGACCTCATCAGAGCCTAGAGGTAAAGTTGAAGCTTTCCTACACATGCATCCTGCAGCCTGGAAAGGATGGGCAGGCAAGGCTGGTCCCCCACATGCCTGCACAGAGAGCTTGTGCCAACTCCTTCTCGAGAACATCCCCCTCTGCAGCCTCTGTCTTACATCCCAGCAGCTGAAATCTTCCTGCCCTGAAACATGGGGCTGGAAGGCCTTGAAAATTGGCTTCTGTAGCTTCATCTGTATGAGCTAAAGCAAACCAGGGCTTTAAAACCTGCTTTAAAACAAATCTACCACTTAATACAAAGTATAGTTCAGTATTACACAATACTCCAGCAACAAAAGCTGTGGATTTGGGTTTTTTTTCTTTATTCAAGCAGTCAGTTTAGAAAATGGCACTTGGGGATGGGATTTAGGGGGGGAAAACAGCAGTGCTGGGTTAATAGTTGGGCTTGGTGATGTTAGAAGCCATGTTCAACTTTACCTATTTTATGACTTTACATGAAAGAGAAACTAAGATCAAATCTTCGGTTGTTTCTCATTTTTACATGCCTTGCTGTATGACAGAATAAGGATTTTCACTAACTTCAACACAATTCATGCATTGCTACTGGACTAAGCATAGTTGGTCCTGAGTATAACCAGGTGTGTTGATGCTGGCCAAATGCCAGTGCAACTATGAAAAGAATTTATTCATTATCTTCTGTAATAGTTAAGCAGAGGAGGGAGAAAGAAAATTCTTGGGGTGAGATAAGGATTACAAGAAAATATTTTAAGGGCAAAACAGGTTCAAACCTTAAAAGGTATAAAGAAATAATATTAACAAAGTTAAAAGAGGATAATAAGAGCTAAAATAAATGTTTAGAAGACTTTTCCCCCCAACCCCAGCTCTTCCTTCCTCCCACCAACAGTGCAGGCAGATAAAACATGGGATTTTTAGTCAGTTTGCCACTTCTTAAGATCTTTCTTTAGTTCACTTAGGGAGAGGAGTCACTTTTGCAATACCATGGGTTCTTTCCCTACAGGAAACAGTTTTCTGTGAACTTTTCCAAGACGGTTTTAATTTTCACAAGTAACAGTCTGCTGGAAACTTGCCACAACGTGAGAATCCCTCCCACGGCTGTCAGTCTTCCCACAACTGCTTTTTGTGAGCTATTTAGATTATGGGGTGCAGTTTTTAAGAATGAGCTACTCTAGTATAAAAGCAAGGGTCTTCTTCCTCTGTCTCTGAAAGAAAGAGTTCTCTCTCTCCCTGATCAAGCCTGTAACCAGATCACAGCTTTTCAGTATCCATATGCTCCAGCATGCGAGCTCCTCTCGCGGGCCACAGGTGAATGCTGCATCACTTCATGAATTACAGGGAAGCAGTTTGCTGTATCTCACCAGAGCTTGCAGAAGAATCTCAAGTCCGATGCTCGGAGCACCTCCTCCTCACCCTCTCTCTTTTGCACTGACCTTATTGTTGCCATGTTGTTCTCCTCACACGTCTTCACAGGGAAGAATTTTAATCTGGAGATCCACATGAAACCTAGGGGGCGTGGGAAATTTAAGTGAAACATCCTTTTAGTACCTAAGTTCTGGTGGTTTGCCTTTGAAAATATGGAAAGTAAGGAGCAGCAGAGTAAAAAGAAGGGCAAGAAAACCTTCATATGTCCACCCCTACTAGTGACACACATCAGTATTTCCCCACCTGTACAATCATCATTGCTACTTGCATTTAATTACTTTCATGTGGTCTATTACACAGTCAGTGAGGTACAGAACTTGGTAGCATCTTGATCATCACAGATGATCTAGGTTAATTATAGATTTATCTGAGAATATATGTAATAAGAAAAAAATAATAAAAAAATAATAATTTACTTATTAAAATTAATAATAAGTTAATAATTATTGTTTTCTTGCAGCATTAGAAGAAAACATATCTGATGCAGAATCAAGTGCAAAAGAAAGTGCAAACTCCCCCTTACAACTAGAGGGACACCCTGTGCTGCACATGTGCAGTGGTTCCACACATCTTGGAATAAAATGCTCCAGGGACACCTTCCAGTACCTAAAGGGGCTACAAGAGAGCTGGAGAAGGATTTTGGACAAGAGCAAGGAGTGATGATGCAGGGGGAAACTACTTCAAACTGACAGAGGGCAAACTCAGATTAGATATTTGGAAGAAAATCTTCCCTGTGAGGGTGTCGAGGCACTGGCACAGGTTGTCCAGAGAAGTTGTGAAGTCCCCATTCCTGAAAGTGTTCCAGGTCAAGTTGGAAGAAGCTTTGAGCAACGTGGTCAAGGCAAGGTGTCCCATGACACTTGGGGTTTTGGAACAAAATCATCTTTGAGGTCCTTTCCCACCTTTCTGTGACTCTAATGATTTCATGCAATCTGAGCTGTGGTAACTGTGTGTGCTTCTCTTAAAAAAAAAAAATTCTTTGGTCACTGTGTTGGGGAGAATTCCTCACAGAGTCATGCCAGCGTGATACAGAAAAGCTGCAGAAAAGCTGTAAACTAATGCCAGATCTCATTCCTCCCACTCTGATACTTTTAGCTTTAAGGCCATCTGGTAAAAGGGATATAAAGCAAATTTTAACTTGCACTCACAACACAAGTGTAGTTGAAAACTAGATTAACTACAGTCCATTTGAGTTCATTGGAAATGTGCCAATCAGAAAATTAGATTGATCACCACTAATCTCCATCTATATCACTGCTGGTCCCTGGCTGAGCCCAGGGATAGAACCAGTAGAGCCAAATGGGAGGAAATTGAATCAAAGTTTTGATTGTATGTCTTCAGCAATTTTTAGGGAGCAGACTGGCAGACCAGGCCACTCTAAGCTTCCAAACCCTTGTGGTGGAGAAGCTACAGAGAATTAATTTGCTGAAATTTTATCCAGATTTTTGACTCATGACTAAAAGACGATTTTAGCCTCATTAACCCAGTCAATCAATTCCTTCCAAGCTTGACCCTTTACTGCAAACATGCAGTGGATGTATGCTACGAGACATTCACATCATAAGTTCTGCTCCTTCTATTGTTTTCGAAGAGTTTAGTCTAAGAAAACCCTCTCTGAGGTCATGTGTACTCTGCAAAGAGAGATCCTGCAAATTCCAGGTTCTGGATGTTTGTGACTTTTAAATGCAGAGCTGGCTGAAATGACAATTATGTCCCCTGCAAAAGAAATGTCTGTCTGTGCTGCGAATTTCCATAATTAAAAACAAGCCACTTCCTGATGTTTAAACTCCTCATAAGAGAGCCAAGGGGGAAAAGAACAAACAACAGAGCAACAAAATATGTGACTGTTGATTTACATTAACCTAACTTTTGAATCATTAGGGCATGATCCTTCTCTGCTGAGCCCAACTTGAGCATGAGGTAGCCTTTAAGCCACCCCTTCTAAGTCATGTATCCTCGACCTCGCTGTGCAGCACATCAGCAAACACTGTCCTGATTCATAACGCTGACTGGAGCCAGGTTGGAGACAGATAACACAACACTTTCTATGTGACAAAAGCCCCTTTATTGTCCTCCATTCTCCTTAAATAGAGGGTACGGATTTCCCAGGCATACACGTGATTGGTTATGGTCCCAGTCACTCATTTCCTTGGCCAATGATACATCTACACTTAGGATTCAATAGATTAGCAGGAATTCTCTGTATTTGTTCAAATCCATCCTATTGTCACTCACCTAGGTACCTGCCTACTTACAGGCTGGTTGAGTTTCAAGCTGCAGCTTTTAGACCAGCTGCAATATGCAATTGACACTGATTTACTGAGTGATTCAGGGGTTAAGTATCATAGGTCAATGTAGTCTTCATTTAGACCCAGCTTCCTAGCATTAATAGTAATTTCAAAAATATTATGTTATTTCTACAGCTCACTGACCCTGAGCCATATCCTCATTTTCCTGCTGCCTTCCCCCTTGCTACTGCCCTATTTCTTTCTGAAGTGTTCAACTAAATCCAAGTCATTGACGTAATTCAGGCATTTTGAGGGCAAAACAACACCCACCCTTGATCCTAGTCCAAAAGTCTTTAAAAACCGTACTGAGGTCAAGTCATTAGGATTTCTCAGCTGACCAGAAACTTCATGGAAGGAGCTCCCAGGTGTTAAAGTTACTCCAAGGTACTGTTTGTTAGACTACAACAGCTTCTGCTGTAGTGCACTGAGGGCCTCAGCAGCTGCCAACAGTGGTTACTAAAGAAGCTTTCTCTTTAGCAGATGAAAGTTGGATTTCACCTGTGTATCACTTGAACACATGAGTGAAAATAAGATATCAAATGTCTCTCACTTCAAAGAACTGTATGTATGAAATGTATGAATCAGTATTAAAGATTTAAGCTCTCCATTTCCACACAAATCTGTCCCTTACTCCATCTTGAGTGAAAGTAAAATCACCTTCAGGGATTCCCCATTTAACAGATAACCAGCAATAAAGCCATAACCTAAGCTGATGTCACAGTTTAGATTCCAGTATTGCTGGTTTCTACTTGTGTCTTCTAGTTTTGAGTTTTCAATATCTGCCTTCATAAAAATATATCCCTGGTGTCATTATTAACAATATTCTACTTTGAACATTGCTTGAGCTGTTAAAGAAAGAATGCTGGAGGTTTCTGTCAGGTAAAACACCAGTGAGCAAGAAAGGCAGTAAGCAGTGTTAGGAGAGAATCAGAAAATTTGTAATTGAACAGTAGTTAGAAAATGACAGCATCCAACCCACACTGTAACTACACAACCCTCACCTCTAGAAGACATTACTATACAAAATGTTTTGTATCTTGGCTACTAGCAGGGCAACATGTGCAAATCTGGTTATGAAACAATGATTTAAAAAAGCAACAGTTCAGTAGTCTCCTATCTCCAGTATTACTTGCAAATTATCTAAACCTACAACATTTGCTGTTTTAATAATCTTCAACAATCTTTGCTTCACTACCTGTAGTAATCAAATACAACAACACCAGGAATATTAACCTTGAAAAATTACATGAAGTGCAAAGTTGGACATATGTTTTGGCAATTCAACTTTACCTAGTGCAGTTAAATAAGCTATGTGATTTCCATCTGCTTTGTGTGACTGGCATGCTGGACAGATATATGAACAGATCTGTTCTGCATATGGTAAATGGATTCCCTGGTTCACCCAGTCACATCTGGTACTGCTGGTACTACTTTGGCAAAAATGGAGGGCTGACAATAGGTGGGCTGAGCTACTCAAAAATGACCTTGAGAACAGCAATGACAACATTTCAGAAGTTCATATTTTAGGAAATTGAGCCAAATTATAATGCTGCAATTCCATGGGAAAAGGACAGTTTCTCCTACATATGTCTTAGGAACATCTTTCAGTTGCTTTTGCCAAGGCTTAAAGTAGCCAGTTCACGAGCACTGAGCATGCTGTTAGCTGGCCAAGTTACAGCACATGGGCTGCATGCCAGCACTCATTCAGAATAAAGCACTCAGTAAGTGCCGCTTCAGACATAGCTATCTGCATCCCAGTGTGACTTGTCAACTGGATTGCAGTACCACAATGGGCTAAGACACTGGAAAACAAAATGTCTTGGGATAAAACAGGCACCAAGTCCTGCACTTGGGGAACTAAAGGCACCTGGGCCATAGCAGCCTATGTTCTGCCATGAAGCCCGCTCTGCACTAGACCTCCCCTCTTCCTGCCAAGTGATTTACCCAGTTATTCTCCAGAAAATGCAACAGCCCTGGGGAGAGCTTAGGACTCACAGCAATCTGCAGCAGCCAAGCCATTGCTGTGATAACATCCAGACTTCCCATTATATGTTTGTGGTGCAAAAGCATTTAGCTCCCCATAGGCCATGGTTGGGCTGGAGGCTGTGAGAAGAGACTTTTGGAGAGAGCAGCCAGAGCCCAGCCTGCCCTGCCCCTGACACAGCAGCATCTTCTTCCATCAATCCTATGACTCTCCTTGCCAACACCTCCACTCATCACTCTCTTGCTCAGGCCAGAGAGTGCAGCCCTGTGTCAAGTGTGGGCACCTGGTTCCTACCCAGCCCCAACTCAGATGGTGCTGAAAGGATGAAGTTTTTGTCACAATAACGTCACCTGAGATTTCACTCTTAAAACAGGTTCTTTGCCCCTTGGTTTTAACGTGATGTCAATTGTTAGAGTAATGCAGGCTCACATCACAATGATAACTACTACAAACAATGAAAAGCTTTTACTTTTGATTGCTGAATGGGAAGTTGGAAATGCCCAGACAACTCCCGCACCTCTGTGCTCACCTATTTCAAAAATATAAAGAAGCATGGCTGCACTGTCACCTTATTCCAATAAATAAGGATCAGGTCTTTACCAGTTATTACAGCAGATGTCACCAGTCCTTTGGTGATCAGCAGCATAAAGTCTGGTATACTTGTACTGCTGTGATTCCTTGGAGATTGGTCCAAGTCGCATGGGGCTTCAGTTAGGAGCAAATCAGCTCCCTAAGGGTCATTACATTTGCAGTAGATATGTTTTTTTTTTCTCTCCTTAGCTTTGCATTCAGTATTCCTTTCCTCTGGTGCTGGGGCAGTTTGTCTGCTATGAACACGTACCATTGGGAAGGTCCTTACACATCCATCAATCTGCTCATGTATATTCCAGATCTCAGAGCCATTTGCTCTTTCTCTTGCTCACCAGTGCCTCTTACCACCATACCTTACCCCATGAAGCTCAGTTTCAGCATCATTGCCATGCTCTAAAGGTGTCCTGAATTTCACTGCTGCATCTCAAGAGGCAAGATATGGATTCATGCTGGCTGACATCAGGTGCTCCACGTCTGCTTTTTCACAACCCTGATAGTGTCTCACTCAGGTAGCTTAGGTGGTGGGAAGACCAGTGACTGTTAGATCTGAGCTGGGTGGCAGCAGTTGTGCCTGCTGCGCAGCCTGACAGGCATCATGTCCCAGGCAGAGAGCTTCTCCTGTAATTCCAGAATGGGTGGTTGCCTTCTACAGTGAGAGGATTTCAGATCACAGTGTCCCCAGTATCTCCCATGGTCTCACTCTGCTCGGGCTACTGATCATTACTTTGCCTTTCAAAACATCTGATTTTCCACATGCCTTACTGCAGCTCATTTCATGTTCAGACCTAAACTCTAGAAACTGCAACTGGCACCAGTCCAGCCCTGTATGTGGCCTTCATTTCTCATCTGAAAAACACAGATACTCCATTGCCCCTAAAGAAGCCCAGACATCAAAAAATGGGAACCATTATTTGCCTTCAGCAGATTGCCTCCATCCATGGAAATGGTTTACACCAGTCTGCTTCCCTGGAGAAGCTTTCATGGAGCCTTTCTCAAGCCTCTCTCAAGTGTTTTGTGGGCCAAAGCCCATTTGCCTCTCAGCAAGAGCAGCTCTGGAAAGCTTCTTTACAAGAATTTTAGTCTACAAGTTTGACAAGAAGCACAAATTCTAGTTAAAACGATACTCAGGTATTTCTCTGGAATTCATTCTCAAGCTACAGCCAGCCAACACACTTCAACCAGCACAATAAGCTAAAAGGATTCAGGAGGAAAGAAGGGGTGGTGTGTTTTTTTAAACCCATAAAAAAGCTGAACATGAAATATGGGTATTTCTTGGGTGTTTCTGGCATTCCAGTGAAAAAACAGTATTTTATTTGGAAGAAGTAAAAGGCAATGGCTTTCTTTCCCAGTAGTATTTACTTGCCCAAGTAAACAGGAATGAGAGCAGAATAAGAAAAAAAACCCACTGACCGAAGGACAGTTCCAGCACTCAGCAACTTGTTAAGCATGGAAGGTGCACTGACAAACTGAGAGGTCCTAGGGATAGTTAGAAGAGTAAGGCCATTGGAAAGAGTAATGAAGAAAGAAGGCCATCAGAAAGAAGGCTTTTGGAGAGCAGTGTTGAAGAATAATCTTCACAAGATGTGGGAGGAAAAAAGCATATAAGTAGTAGCTATCGTTAGCAGATGCATAAAGACTGAAAGGGAATGCAAGCCACTGATCATTGTACCATGGATATTCTTTTACACAATTTCAAGACATGATGAGAATATATCAAATATATCTCCATTTTTATAAGGGTTTATGCATATTATGCTTGCACTGAACCCTAGTGGATTTCTAGATATTTCCATACAGGAAATATTTTTGTTGTTTGCATCTGTGCCTCATCATCAAGAAAATGCACCTCATCAAATCAATGTGGGTATTTACTTCTTATTGGGCTATTCAGCAGCAGATCACCATCAGCATATCAGCAGGATGCACTGGAAATGATGCAGCACTCTGTGTTGGAAGAAAACCAGATCTAAACCAAAAAACTCCTTAATTTTTCATGATAATTTGGTGGCTCTAACATCACCTGCTTCCCAGGGAGGGAGGGAAAGAAGTCCAAACTGCCAGCTCCACAAAGAGGGCTCCCACGCTCCTATCATCTGTGACATCAACCACTTCTCTGTGGGCAGCACCTGTGCTGTCCCCCTGCCAAACAGCCACTGAATGAGGCTGCTTTCACCACTTTGCCTTATGCTGGCGTGGACCACCCTCCACTGCAAACTGTCAGCATCAAACCAAGGAGCTCATTCTCAGCAATCTCTAGGGCACTTTGGAGAGACAGGGCTGATGACTACCAGTCTCAACACTCACATCTGCAATCTGTAGAGAATCAACTTTCTGGGATCGTATCTGGCCAAAGCCCATCTGCCAGCAGAGAGCACCAAGCCAACTGTCAGCAAGTGCAGCACATCAGCTTTGAGACCAAGCTGGGAGCTGGGATTGCTGTCCTGCCCCATGGGCAATAGCTCAGCTCTCTCAACTCATGGATGGCTGATCCTGCCTCAAGAAACAGCAAAAGCAGAACTATATTCTATGCTGTGGAGCCTCCTTCTATGCCTATAGATTTCAGTGATCATGTTTCAGTCAACTTCAACAAGGGCAGAATAGATTTTTTTAAGTCACTTTTTGATTATGCTTAAAAATAGGTGACATCAATTTGACCTGTCAGTTTTAATTAGTATTTGCATTATGTTCTGCTCTGAAGAAATTGTTCTGTTTTGACAAACAAGGTGGAAAAATCTGATACATAACTCAAGCCTAGAATTTAGGATGTCAACACGAAAGGCAAAACTAATTAAGATGCTTCACAGGAGATCCCAGCGCTTCCCACAAACACCAGTAACATGATGTTTTAGACCGTCATTCTTTATATTTGTGTATTTACAGACACACATCAAATAATTGGGGATTCGCAAAATTAAAACTGACATCAATTAATGCTAGCAATGGAATGCAGACCAAGACTGGTAGCTAAGTTCAAGCCCAGTGATACTGGATATTGCTGCAAGAACACATCAGTAATCAATCCCTATTTATAAAAATAGAGTGCAGTGACTCAAGACAAAGATGTGAAGGAAGTTTTGTTAGCAACAGTAGCTAATGAATAGAAAATTGACAAGAAAGTGCAGATTGTCCAGAGTGCACTGCTGTATTCAGTCAGTATTGTATACAAATACAACCCCACAGACACCAGCAGAAATAAGTACAATTTTTTAAAAAGTTATTTGACTTATTAGACAGTTCAACTGACTCTGAAGCAGACTAACAAAACAAATCTTCTCCTTTTTTTGAAGCACCTAGCCTAACCAAACTTACAGGTGAAGTGTGCAGCCAGGGAAAACTCATGTGCACATTCCAATGATTCTGTTTAATGTTTAGTGCCATTTCTGACTGTTGGGGGTTGTTTTTTTTTTTTCTTTCCTCTCTGTCTGTGGAATTTTTCCCATTGACATGCTAAGAAACACTGATGGCTAGGCCCTAGCACTGATGCCTAGTGACAGGGAAAGGAAGAGACTCCCTGTTTCATTTTTTCAAAGTTTCTCTCGCAGGGTGAGGAGAGGGAAGAGGCAGAACACTGTAAATGGTAAAAAGAGGCTGAGAGGCAGCTGCTGGCACTCGCTCATTGCTGGCTCTGAGATGAGGAAGGCTGCTGAAAAGCCTCGCCCCCACCATCCCAATGCAGGGAGCTGCCTCTTCTGTTATTAGTTAGACCTCATACTTGCTATCTCCAAGCAGCCTGTTGCAGCACCAGGAGCGATGCTGTCAGCAAAGTCTCTGCTCCATCCCTTTCCCACCTGGACACTGGTGCCATCACCCCCAGCGCCCCTGCAGCTGCACGGATCTGAGCAGCACCAGTGACTGCAGCACAGGGAACGGGGCCTGTGGCCAAGGAGGACTGGAACTGCGTTACTGCTCTGTTTGGAGTTAATTTCATAGTTGTTGCTGCTTTTTCTTGCCTTGTTAGATCTATTAGTAAAAAACTGTTATTTCTATCCTGAGAGCCCCTTAATTCCAAAATTATACTACAGTAATTTCACAATTATAAGCTGCACCTGATTATAAGCCACACATCTGGATAGCCGGGTAGACCACGGGATTTGTCCATATATATAGGACGCACCCAAATATAAGCTGCCTTTTTTATTTTATTTTTTTTTAAGTGAGGATCCATGTGCGACGAAGTAACGAGTTAGTAACAGAATCGTGCCAGCGCAGGGTTTGGTGCCAGGTGCTCAAGTTGCAACAGTTTTTATAGACCAGCAAAGCCTTTAAAGGCAGCCCCAGGCACCCTCCCAGCCGGCTCTCACTTCTGGGTTGGCATTTCACTGGGATTTGTCCATAAATAAGCCACACCTGATGATTAGCCGCACTACTGGGGTAGGCTGGATTCTTCAATGAAAAAGGTGCAGCTTATAATAGTGAAATTACTGTAATTCAGAGGGAGGGATTTATTAGCTGCATTATGGGGTAAAGCCCTGCTCTTCCCTAGCACACACCTGTCTTTTCAAACCAGGACACTGACACTGCAGAGTGTTAAAGCATTGAGGACTATCACTGAAATTTCAGTCAAAGCATAGTGGGAGGTTGTTCTCCAATCCTTTGAGAAGCCCTCAGGTCTTACAGCAGGAAGATGCCCAAAAAGATAGGAACCGTTATTAGTCCTAGAGCAATATTCAAGTTTTAATTGCTTTTCCACTTGACACAAATTTTTTAGATGACACTGATGCTTTTAAAACTGAGTGAAATGTGCACAGGACAGCTCTACACAACAGAAACAGCAGAAACATTTCCAGTTGTGTGTAATTCCCCTTTGTTCCCCCACCTGCTCTCAAAGGCAGGAAAAGGTGCTGCTCCAAGCAAGGCTTCCCACAGCACAGGGAGGCAGAGCACAAGAGCTTCATTTCTCCTGTTTTATATTTCTGGCATTACTTGACCTGCCAGCATTAACTAAGGCATGACTAAGGATGGACATAGTAACTTTACTGAAATTCAGCAGCAAGACAATCACACTGAAGAATGGGAAAAGCTAGGTAAGATGAAGAACAGTGCAAAAACTCCTGAACACTGACACACAAGTAAGTTTCACTGGGAACTAAGAGAACAGCCTTCTAGGAGCTGGAAAGGGTTAGAGTTGCCTTCTGGTTTTAAGATAGTGTTCTGTTCTGACTACGATAGTTTGTGTAACATAGCTGGATGCAGTTGTGAGTGGTGGGGACACAGACAGGACTCATGACCATGGTGACCTCTTGTACATTCCTTTTGCCAACATCAACTGCTTGCTTGAAGTGTTGCTTGAATTTGAACAAGAGTATTGGGGAAGTCTTGGTGGTAGGAAGGGGTGAAGTGAACAGAGAGGAAAAGGGAGGAGATGGCATGAAT
This sequence comes from Sialia sialis, assembly GCA_009812075.1. Lineage (NCBI taxonomy): Eukaryota > Metazoa > Chordata > Aves > Passeriformes > Turdidae > Sialia > Sialia sialis. Next base: position 6,799,710 of record VRYO01000570.1, on the reverse strand, counting down.
ACTTTTAATACAATACCTCAGTTTTTCAGGACAATAAGCTATTTACTTGCTGGACAGGCAAGTTATGAGATTCTTGGGAATCAAGCTTTGTACCAAAGTAGCTGTTGGCCTCCAATTAACATCAGTGTGAAGTCTGCTGCTCTAAAAGACATCAAAATCAAAGCTGAACCATGCCACAAAGGGAAGATTTCAAAAAGAGGATTTGTTTTGGGTTTTTTTTGTTTGTTTGTTGTTTTGTTTTTTGAATGTTAGTGATCTGATCATAATCAGATTAGCCAAAAAGCAGTTGGTGTTTCTTTTCCTCAATATAATAGGGAGAAGAGTGCAGACAAGAAAGGTAACTCAAAAAAGGGTAAGATTTGTGATAATAGAAATGCTGGAGTGTTTCAGTGGAAGAGAAGTGTTATGGCTCATGTCCCTATTGTGTCACAAGCTCTGCCCTCAACATGTCAGTGTGGTAGGACCAAGGCTTGCCAGAGGGAAGACATGCTCATTGCAGGAATAAAACACCAAAAAAAGTCCTGCAGTGAACGCTTTCTCACTGTCTCCATGAATCTTGCCTCTGTAGAAATCACCAGGTTTTATTCCCTCTGGGTTTTCTGAAATGGTATTTCCTTTAGTTATCTAAACTTCATTATTCCACAGAGGAATTCAGGCTACTCCAGGTATTTAAATCTCTCCTCATAGGAGGTACTCAAATTCAAGTTCAGGGTTATAAATTTAAACACAGGAGACCCAAGATGGGTCTGACCATGGCAGAGCAACAAACTCCATCTCACTTGTCAGATGGGAACAAATGTGGCAACCCGTGACTCTCTAAGGTTAGAGTCCAAAGATGAACAAGGCAAGTCTGGGCTCTGTGACCTGTACTTCAGTAAAGTATCCCTTTGGGCACCTATATAATTTGTAGCTGTGTGCACAAAATCCTCAAAACTGAGTTGCTGAGTTGACATTATCCAGGATAGGACCATCATCCCAACACGTTACCGGCAAAACTTCCCATCATCTCTCAAGAACTCCATGTCCCACACCATAGCCACAAGAGGCATCTGCGCCAGGGTGAGGATCAAGCACAGCATGGCCCCATCATCTTGTTTTAAAGTTCTAGCTGAGCAGAACAACTTCACATGAATTAAGTCCATGCATCAGTCTATTGGTCTGTTTCCAGAGTTAAAGTATTTCCCTAAATGCAACATAAAATACAGGAGGCTTCAAAATCTCACCAGGCTCACATAAATGCCTCTTCTTAATCATGAAATATTGACATTAATATAAGACATGAATAATTGAGCTTCTGATTTCTCTGAAAATCTAGCCTTACCAAATGTTACAGGACATCTAATTTATATTTGGGTAGTAGAGGAAATAACAAATGCTTTCACCCCTTAAACTGGTTTCACAGGAAGCCGCAAGTACACCAAAGTACAATAATTGCTATAATGACAGTTTGTCCAAGTTAAGTCTTAATAATGTTATAATAAAAAGAGTCTTTTGGGCTCTTCTTTTTAGGATTGATTCACCTTAAAAAGTAATCAATACAAGAATTTTTTCACTTCATCACTGCAAATACCTGCTTGGTATTTTTTAGCTTTTCCTGCACTCTGGAGTCCCACAGCAGTGAGCCACCTGAACACAGATGCTCTAGGCATCCCCTCAATCTGCAAATGGCCTGGAACAGATGTACAAACAAGGAAAGACAGAAGCAGTAATCCTGCTATGTTTCAGTCTTTTTGTCAGACTCCTTAGCTCCCTTTCTTATCTCTAGACTCTCAAGCACATTTTATTCTAACAAGAAAATAACCAAAAATAAACGTGAGGTGAGAGCTGACCAGGGCTTGGCTGCCTACCAAAGCCTCTTCCACAGACTTTCCCAAGCACTGCTGTGCACTGCGAAGGACTCTGTGACAGGATTCCATCCCACAGGCCAAGCTAGTGGTGCTGGGGCTACTGGCACAAGTGACTGCAGAGCTCTGGTCTGACTGAGCACATAAATTCTGTGATCAGGGAGTTCTCAGAACAATCACTGTGTAACATCCTCATTGCAGACCTTACTGGTGTTACCTTTCCCTTTTGACTGATACCTTCCACACTGTTATCAGAACAAGGCGCCTGAAATACAATACCTGCATTTCACCTGATTTAACCAGCTAATAGAAATAAGTCAAATGAAGAAGTGACTGCATTTCTCTTTACAAAAAGAGATACCACCACAGTAATTATTCTTTACTGACACAATAATATTCTGATATCTCACATAGATAAAAGCACTGCACAAAGGCAGTGCAGTAGGAGCCAGGCAGGTGCTCAAAGATCCCCATGGCCAGCCTAGTCCTGTGCTGAGGTGCTTTTAATTCAGGCTTATATTTCTCAGGATTCCTGCTTAAGTCTGAGTTATGAGCAAATCAAGAGACCAACATTCAGAATTGAGAAGACCTACAGAAGTTGCTCCAAAGTGGCCATCCCACATCCATCTCAGGCTGCAATAAGTACTCTTTGCTGCAGCCCAAGGAAACAGTGAAGTTAGAGGGGTGCAATTTGTTCCTTACCCAAAAGCCTGATTACCACACTCCATAAAGCATGAAGACAGAGAGATTATGCAATTGCCATCCCAGCTATTATCACCATCTGTGCTGTTCCAGCCCAGCTCCATGCCCTTTGAAGAGGTCACTTATATGTAAGAGCAATTCCTCAAAAAACAGTACCCATAAACACAGTCTAAGGCAAGCAACCAGCTCCAAGCATTCGCAAGATGCTGCCTCTTGAGGTAGAAGCAGTAAAGACTATTCATTGTTTTCCAAAAGTTCAGCATCACAAAACAGAGCAAGGGAAATGTATGGCATCTGAAATGGGAGGTTCTGTCAGCCCAAGGACCCATAGTCTCTCTCCAGCCCTCAGATGGGATCAGCAGGGCAGAAGCATTCCCACTTTTGAGCAAAGGCACTGAGCAGCACTGATTCCCACGGCAGAGCAGGACTCATGCAGACCAGCCAGCAGGACTGGCCTTGCTTTTCATCTCCAGATTTCACTTTTTAAACATGCTGAGCACAGAAACCCTTCAGTATCTGTATTACCAACCTCCTAATTCTTTTTCTGCACAGTCCTAAGAACATGGCAAAAATAAACTGAGGCTTCCATTGCCTGTTGAGAAAGCAAAGGAAAAGCTTGTTCATGGCAACTAACTCAAAGCTCATTTTACACTTTTCAGTCACTGATACACAAAGTGCAAACCCCTGCATTCCCTGATAGAAATAGACAAAAAAGGTCTCCAGGGAGATCTTATAACACTTTCCGATACCTAAAGGAACCACAAGAGAGCTGGAGAGGGATTTTTACAAGAGCACAGAATGACAGGACAAGGAATAATAGCTTCAAACTGATAGAGGACAGGCTTAGATTAGATATAAGGAAGAAATTCTTCCCTTTGGGGGTGGTGAGGCCCTGGCACAGGTTATCCAGAGAGGTTTGTGGTTGCCTCATTCCTGGAAGTGTTCAAGGACAGGTTGGATGGGGCTTTGTGTAACCTGGTCCAGTGGACGGTGTCCCTGTCCATGGCAGGGGAGCTGGGATATATTGAGCTTTATAGTTACTTCTAACCCAAATAATTCCATGGCATTTTCTCAGTAAAAATAAAAATACCAGCCTTCTTCCATAAGCACAAAACCCACATTTTTCTTTTCTGCTTGTAAGTTATTGATTTTCAATTGAACTATACATGAATCTGTAAGACTTCACCTCTAACCGCCAGCATGTGTTTTATGTTACAGAGCAGTTTCAGGCAGAAAAATGTCAAAATAAACAAGATAAACAGGTAACTGTGACAAGTTTTCCCAAGGGTAGAAAAACATTAGCAGCACCTGCTGTGTTTTCCATCTGCTCTGAAGTACCCAGAAGGAATAAATATATAACTTTTTTGTAGCAAATAGTTTGGAATGTATGACTGGTCATGATTTCTCTAGGAAAACCCAGGCTGCACCAATAAATAAATAATCACACATATATGTATTTCTATATAATTTAGAAAGCAGTATAACATCTACTCTAGAATCCAAAGGGCTTAAAGTCAAAACGCACCTCTTTTTCCTTCACCTGTCTATTCCTCTTTCAGTGGTGGCCTGCAAGGAAGGGGTGAGCCTGGGAAGGAGGAAGATTTCTGGTCTAGGAGACATCATGAGACTCCCACGTGGAATCAATTTCCCTCAAGGTTTGCCCTTTGCTCAAGACAAAGACAAGGGCCCTGCTACCACTTTCATGCATGGCTTGGTTATTAGTAACCTAAGCAGGATTTAACCTGTGTCATTGCCAAAATCCTTAAAGTTTCTCACACCCCCCTGTCACATTGCAGCTGGTCTAAAAGCTGCAGCATGAAACTCAACCAGCCTGTAAGCCAGGCAGATCTCTGAGTGAGTGACAATAGGATGGATTTGAACAAACACAGAAAATCACAGCCAATCCATTGAACCCTAAGTGCAGATGTGTCATTGGACTAGGAAATGAGTGACTGGGACCGTACGGAATCACGTGTGTATACCCAGGAAATTCAAAACCCTTTATTTAAGGAGAATGCAGAATAATAAAGAAAGCTTTTGTCACATGTGTCACAGAGGGATGTGTCGTTTGTCTCCAGCCATGTCTCCAGTCAACTACTCCCAGGCAGGGCTAGGTGTACCGGGGCTTGGTGTCATCAGTTCAGTCAGGAGCACAGCAGCTCTGGGGGGACACATGGGCTGGGAGGGGCACAGACAGTGCAGGGCAGCAAGAAGGATGGGTCCTGTGGGTGAAAAAACACCTCTTGTCACCACTTTTAATTCCTCCATCACCACCAGCAGAGAAAGTCACAGGCTATGAGGACAGAGCAGCTCTGTTTCCCACAGGAGACATCTACTTTCTGGAACATCTTTTGAATTTCCCATAAAGAGCATTGTGTCAAGGAAGCAATCCTCCCTCCCCCTGCACCCCTGCTCCTGGGACAGAACTGCCCCCTCCTACGTCAGTGAGGTGTCTCTCCTGGTTTGGTCTTACCAGTCTCCACTATAACTGGATGTGGTCCCAATTTTGCACCAACTCTGGGTGCTGGAGCGCTGTAGTGCCCCCGTAGCTGGCACAGTAGCCACAGCATTAATAGCATCCTCCTCTTCCAGCCATACACTGTGGAAGCTGATGGCCTGACTGGGAGAGAACTTGTCTCTCTCCCCTGGAGGGAATGCCCTTGGGCACTCCCTCGTCATAGTGGATAGACAGAGTTACTCCCAGAGTGCCTCTCTATTCTATGTTAAATTGGTTGTACCCCGTTTGCCCTTCTCCCCTTGTACCGCTCCGGCACCCTCAGTTCTACCCCACTCCTTATCTACCCTATATAAACGCAATTCCCTGTGACCCTTGGAGCCGGTTCGTCCCTGGACCCCTCTGAGGAAGATCAATAAAGCTTTGCCTTGGAACACCGCACGTGGCTCCCATCCCCAGCGTTGGCCGAAGTGGGGACTCACTAAAAGACAGGTCACTGCGCCCGGGAGCGAGGACGTGCCTGTTCCTCTAGGACATCTGTCTCAGGACACTTCCCCAGAACGTCGCAGCACTCCCCCAGTGCTCACCGCTGTGACAATACACTGCCTCGGAAAGCAGAGCCTCTCACCAGAGGGATTTAAGCTCTTGGGGGCTCCCCCCTGCCCAGGGGCAGCTCATCAGCCCTATCATATCCCTTCCTGGCCAAGCTATGTCCAGATTGCTGTTTCTACAGCTTGGGGTTTTCTAGAGCCAGACACAAACCAAAAGAAAATTGTCCTTTGGGAGCACTGGACAGTAACCACTTCATTTTATTTACATCTAAATGATAGCTGCGGCAGGAAAGAGAAAAATGACCAAAAAGTAAAATCTTACTAAACTATCAATATATGAGTTCGTTCAATGGTTTCTGAAGTGTGCTATGGTTTTATCTATGTTTCTTTAGTTTTCTTCACTGTGCTGCCTGTTTCTCTGCAGCCAGACACCTATTCCCTGCCACCTGCATGTCCCTGTACCATAAAAATCCTTGGGTCATTTTTTATATTAAGGGGTTTCTTAACTTCGTTGTCCTGGTCAGGTCCTAGTTTAATACAATTCCTTAAAATATTCCTTATTTCAACCAGAAGTGTCTATTACAATTGCTTCCTGCACCATGGCTATATGTGACATCTGGTTAGGGAATAGGAGCTCAAGTAGCAGTTTCAATTGGACCCCTCCATACTCCCATACTTCCTGCTTCACAACCAGCAGAGAGACTCCCCCAGAACAGCTCCAGCAAAGTCAGCATGGGAATATAATCAGTGCAACCTGTGTATAGAACCTGTTGGCTGAAGAATTGAATGAGTATAGCAAAACCTGCCCCAAAACAGAGGTGGGGAAAAGAACACAAATAGAACATCTTGTACACAGTATGCTCACAAAGCTCCCTGATGGAGACCAAGTGTGTGTCAGCCCTCACTGTGACCTTCTCTGTGCCATCCCTTCCCTAAAACCCAACACCAAGTTTCTTCCCTGATGAAGAAGACCAGTGTGCATCGGGCAGCTGGCTCACAGGCAAGTGGAAGAAAACATGTGGATCTAAGATGTCTCAGATGCCCTGGGTCATTCACCTACAGGTCCATGCCTGTGGCATGCCTGGTGGCTTCCTCATCCTGGAGGAGGTCACTGAGCACCTTTGATGTTACTAAGCCAGCACCCCAGGTGATTAAGCTCACCTAGAGCCTTTGCAGCTGCCACCCACGGGACGAATAGCAAAGCTGAAAACCTCTTGCCTTTTGACCATGGGCTGCTGAGATACGTGGGAACTCAGGTGTGTTTGTCAATTCAACCTGCTTTCTGGGAGTCAATAAAACTCGAGCTGATGTTCCAAAATTTTATTAAAAAGTAACTGCTAGTGGGGAAAAAAAAAATCAGTAAGTAGTCCAATGGCAGATTTATTACATTTTTAACAGGTAAAAGGAATTAATCTATTTTATAAACAAAAATGGCTATAGGAAAGCATACTGAAGGATTCTCAATTAAACATTAAAATTGAAACAGCATATGCAATACACATTTATATATAAATATATATATATATTACTTAAATTTATGAAACAACATTCATTAGCAACATCCAAAAATATTTCTTTGTGGCAAGAGATTAATCTTCCTTAACAGCAGTATTGCCTCTCCATAACTTTCCACGACAACAATTTTGGAAATTGGGACTAGAATAGGTACGCCACATCAAACCCAGAGCAATTGTTTTGAAACTAGCTTATATGCGATCTCAATGAGACTTAAGGCCAGATATGAAACAGGTGGAATTGGCAGACTGTGATTTCAACTGTGGGATTTCACTGAAATATCAAACTTGGATTAAAGCTAGATTGCCATAGGGAAACTGTGAGACTGCTCAGAATTCTCAGCTAAAACACATTTCCCTTTTTCTGTAAACAAATATTAACAAAAATAAACTCTCTGTACCCTGTTAATAATTTCCTAACATAAAAATAAGGAGCTGCTTGGGTAGTTCTGAAATAAATCCATATAAAACTCCATTCTATCCTAAGCGCTGCCTCTCTCAAAGTGCTAAAAAACGGCACAGTGTTTCCTGTTTGAGGCCACATTCCCTGCTTTCCATGGTTCATATTGCAAACCTCAGGTCCAGGAGGACTGAGATCAAGCCTCCAGGCATGGTGGCTGAATCAGCTCAGCCCTGGGCACCTCCCTGGGACACTCAGAGCCCTTCTGAAGAGGTCATGCCAGGGTTGTGCTCCATTTGTTGCCAGAGCCATGCCCTGCCCACTGTAGAGCCATCCCCAGTCTGTGGGGTGCGCACTGCAGGGAGCTGCTCAGACCCACTCCAGCATGGTAGGTACTTTGCCTGTCCCCTGCAGAGACCCGGGCAGGAGCTGGGCTTCCGCTGTGGCAGAAGATGAGCAGATTGTTTTGCATAGTTGGGTTAAGCGGTGACCCTGTGAATCCTGGGGAGATGCCCTATTGTGCTCCTGCAGCTCCTACTGCTGCCAGGTGTTAAAGGGACTCTCACAGCTTGCCTGTTCAGGACCTCTTTGGACTTGCTTTGGCTCAAATACTTGCTGGCTGTTAACTTTGAAGCCTGAATAAGAAATAGTGCAAATACAAGGTGAAACCCCAGTTTTGGGGTATTTGAGATAATTGGCAAACTTTTCACAAGGTTCTTCACAATTGTCTTAAAGCAGTATATTTCACTTTGCACTAGATGCTTCAAATTATTTGCTAATGTGATTCTAACTAATTTTGTGGCTAATTGCAAATGACTTTGAAGACTAATCATGAGACACAGGACATCTCCCAGGCATCATGGGACAAACACTTCCTGCAGTTATGTGCCTTCAGTACTTTTCTTATCCAAGTTTAACTCAAAATTATTTTGCTTACATGGAATGGTGTGAATTCATCCAGAGTGGTTTTTCTGGAAGGCGAACAGACAACAATTATTTCTGAGGGTCAAATAGCTTTATTTGGCCATGCTGAGGCAGAATAAGAGGCCAAAACAGAACTCAGTTTGATTCCTATTATGGGAGGTTGGCTTGCAGTACATTTTGAAACAACATTCATCTGAAGTGGCTGAGATGTTCAAGTTTGAAACTTCCTAAGTTCCAGGGCACCCTATAAATGCAGGGCCCCCTCAGTACTGCAGTGACCTTCACCACACGGCAGCACCAGCAGCAGAGACACTCAATCCACATGGAGGCAACACAGCATGCAAAGTTCCTTGGCCCACTTCAGAAAGGGGCTTTATTTCTCTCAATTCCTCTTCCCCGAAAAAAATTAGCAGAAGGGACATTCAGCAGCAAGTTGGTTTCAGAAAGCAGTGCATAAATGGCTTACTATCTTCAGTAAGGATTAGGCACGCAGCCTACTCAGGTTTTGGGGAATTCCTACATACCTCCATCTCCAGGGCTCAGTGCTGGGAACTAGTCCTGCTTTGACTAGAACCAAAGAGAGAAATTGAAGTCCTTGACCAGGGGCAGAGATGCCTGCTGTCCTCATTAGACCCCCAGGGTTCAGATCTGTCCCTCTCCCTCTGTGCCATTCAGCACACCGGCATCAAGGCAGATGTGCTAACCTGAAGGTATAGTTGCACCAGGAGAGTCTTGCCTGTTGATTTTATGGGATTGTTTCAAAGCAGGATCCACATATTTAAAGCTATAAAGAGATGAATTCACAATGAAGCTAAGGAAACAAATAAGTCATATCTACAGCCAGCTACCATCACACACACACCTCCCTTTCATACTCCATTAAAGAAACAGCCTTATCTTTGCCCATGTGCTTTATGTCTAATGTGATACTGGCCTCCCCAGGGCTTCATGACATTGTTTCTAATGATACAGATAGCACAGTCCAGACTTTAACAGAACTGATACATAATTATGCTTAAGTAGCTTTTGTCTCCCCACTCCATGAGTTAATTACAGTTCTGTAAGTGAATAAAATGGGGGGGGGGAAAACTCCATTTTTTCTTCTATCAGCAAATTCATGTTCTGTGATGGGCAAAAGGAGGCATTTTTGGAACAAACATTGCCTTCCCCTTCTTCCTTTATCTGCAAGTGTAAATGTTACTGGAACTTAAAAGTTGCAATTACACAGATGGGAGTCTGCTATATTCATCTTTTTTATTGTGACGTTCATGTAGCAGTGACTTTTGAAAGATGTTTGGAATGACTGCTGGCCATGACAGGATACTGCCTAAATTAGAATCAGGCTCCAAGTATCTTACTACAATTAGATTATGTCATATGTCATATACTTACTCACGGCCTGGGAAGGAGAGTGCAATGGTACTTAATGTCTGTAGAAACTCAATTAAAATGTGTGCATCAGGCACACACTGGTCTGGCTTCTGCCAGCCTCACATCTAGCCCAGGCTAGTTCCTAAACCTTAAGAGGAAACAACAAGAAAAACACACACCATGCCCATACATGTATCTGCTGGCTAATAGAGTTACCTATCTAAAATGTAAAAAGCCATGCAGTTTACATTATTTTGATACAGTTTGGGCTAAGTTAATGCTAGAAGAATAGAATTCACAGGGAGAGGTGAAAGATTTACATGTAATAAATGGAAATTTTGCTGTCTCTTGAAGGTTGCATTTCAAGCATAACAGCATTTCTCCATGCACTCTGAATGCTTAGCTTTTTGGGTATTGACATGCTTGTAACAAAAGCAACCAAACCAACTAATTAGGCACACAGTGAAAGATGACATAATAATAAATAAATAAATAAATAAATCAGTCATTTCCATTCTGAAAATCCTTACTCAAAGCCTTGATGTTGCAGTGATGTCAAGCTAAGCATGAAAGGTTGCAGACTCCTTCCTTGCGTGAGGACAGCACCAGCTGTGCAATGCACACAGCTAGAAAGGCTCTTCTATATTATATATACAACTTAATCCAGAATAAATAGCACTGTCCTGACTCATAGGTGTATATCAGCGTGGTTGTTGTTGGTTGTTATGGCTGGAGAATGCTTGCTTTTCAACCCTTCTGTCCCACCCTTGGACACATCAATGAACAGCAGCCTGGGAGTCCACAGTGTCAGCAATATCCTTTTGTACTCCTTCCGAAAATTCTGGTTAAGAAGCCCATAGATCACAGCATTGAGGCAGCTGTTAAAATAGGCCATAAAATAGCTCAGGACAAAAAGCCATTCTGGAATGTGTGGCTGCACTTTTGAAGGATTAATTGAAACAGCAAGGCCAATAAAGTTTAATGGTCCCCAGCACACAGCAAAAAGGACAAAAACCACAAACATAGTCAAGAAGTTTCGGATGTCAGTTGCCCTGAGTTTCTGCTTGCAGTCTTGTCTCACTCGGTGTTTGACTTGAATCACCAAAATCCAGATCCGTAGGTAGCAAAATGTCACAACGGAGAGTGGGACGATGAAGTGAACCACCACCACCGTGATCGTGTACGATGTGCTCACTGTCTGGGCAAAGGTGCAGGAGTAAATCCGGGGGTCATACTGCAGGGAGCCAACAAAGAAGTTTGGCACAATTGCCACCACTGTGAGTATCCAGGTCAGGCAGAGATAGTAGCAGGTGTTCTTCAGGTTGAAGAGCTTATCGTATCGAAGGCTGTGGCAGATGTAGCAGTAGCGGTTGATTGCGATCGCCGTGATGTTGAAAATGGACCCAATGACACTTAAGCCCATCAGGAACCCACTTATCTGGCAGTGGACACTTCCCATGGTCCATCCATTGTGGAAGATGGCACTTAAGATCAGAGGGTATGGATAAACTGCAACCACAAGGTCTGCAATGGACAAGCTGACAACAAAGATGTTACCTACAAAAAAGAGATCATGAGAGGTTAGTGTGGGTCCAGATAGACAACTCAAAACTCCTCTTTAGGCCTAAGTCTTCTGATGGGCTTCACTCTACTCTCCACTTGGAATTTGAAACCCTAGAAAATAAGACTTTGCTCTACTAGTGGCAGCAATGGGAAGTAACTACACATGACTGACCTGCATCTTCCTTCTTAGGAACAGTCTACACTAGAAGTGTTACCATTTGGAAGTCAGGTACCTGTGGTCCTCTAAGTTGTGCAAGAGAGAAGGATTTTGTTCTTGTTGATCAGCCAGTCTGACTCTCTGATTATCGTTGGCCAAAGGAATATGGTAGGCAGGTTTTCAGTGGTTTATTCATTTCACTGAGAGCAGTTGCAAAGGAAACGTCTCTTTTGGTTTTTTGCATCTAAGGAGATATGCATTCACCAGAATTTCTGTACTGTTCATGCTAAGGATTGTGTGTTCTTCAAGGAACAATGGTGCAGCCAGCCTTGATGTGCTTATCTTATTTGGTGTCTTTTCCTGTTCTTTCAATGTTAAAGTTGTCCAGTTCAATATGGAAGGTCGTAACTTCTTCACTGTCTGATCCTAGGCAGAGAATGTGATTAATAAGCTACAGTCAGCCATCTCTGCAGAGTATGTGCTGCAGGTTGTTAATTTAGGCTCTACAACAGACAGTTGAGAGTGTCTGCAAGTATAAAATAATTTAAGCCTTATTGAGTCGAAAATGGTGCATTGCGTGGAACAACACCTCAACACCTGCCAGCTCCATTGTGAGGAGCAGCCTCCAATGACCCGAGTGACTAGAGACTTTCTAACAGCACTTGCTGCTCATTTCATGAATCTGGTGTACTTTCAGGGAGGCAAAAAGCCTTTCTGTTCAGTTTACCAGTCAGCATAGAGGACTGCATTAAGGAAAGGACCCTGAGGTCTTGTGGGAACCGGTGTAACTACAGCACTAGATATAATGTTGATGTCAATACTCAGCATTTTGATGCGTATGATTTCAGCAGGAGTTCAACGTTTCTGTTAGAGGACAGCACACTAGAAAAAGTTGTTGGTTTTCCAAACTCTGCAACTTTTAGATGTATCTGCAGCTGTGCAAAGGAAGATATTACTAGATAGCATATATATATATATATACATATATACATAGAGAAAGTATATATAGAGAATAGAGTTGTATGCAACACATTTAAGGTGTGAACACCTGTGTCCCTATGGGATACAGGCAACATCCCATCCAACTGATCATACCTGCACCTTCTCTTCAAACCCTCAATATCCTGCTGTCTAGTGGAGCAGATATATATTTTTTTAATTACTAAAAAGAGGTATTTTTATGTTGTATCCCTGAAATGACTCTCTTGCATCTTGATTCAACCAGATCACAGGCTTTAGCACTTGGAAAAGACACCCAAGGGCTGTTGGAAAGCATGGCTGCATTGCCATTGCAGTTGGGTCATGGCTATGTTTGTGCCAACAAAAACTATCAAGACAAGTCAACAGCTCATATCAAGCCATTTCATGCTGACCGGAAAGCAGTCCAGACTGGAGAATAGCCCCCGGCAGTGTGGAGCTGAGGCAGCTGACACAGACTGTCATTTAAAAATAAGTATTAGCAGAGGTCATGTGAAGTGCTAAAATCTTTTTAGGGAGAAATTTTACATACACAGGTTTACCACAGCACACAGTTTCTGTGTCTGCAGGGCCTCAGTGCTGCTTTCTCGCTGATTTAATAACTTACTGAGAGCCTTTTAAAATGCAGTTACTGAACCTGGTCCCTCATATAGTTAATTCCATTTATGCCCATTGTCAAGGGCAGAACCAACTGTGGCTAGACTTAGTGATGCTGCAGGCATCCCAGAGACTAAATGCTCCTCTGCAGAAAAACTTCTATTCACTTGAACAAAAATATGCACTTTAATAAAGAAAATGTGCCCCCCAGCAACAGAATTTCCTTTTGGAAACCTTTTCTAAAACACTTTTCAACAGAGTTAAACATAGACAGAGAGATATCAGCAATCCAATTTAGGAGACAGACTCTACTAACTGGACCACAACTCTCCCTCTTCACCAGATCTGTCCTACTTGGGTATACATTTATACACAGATGGCCAGAAAGCAAGTCTCTGCCTTTTCTGGGCATAAAAGTGACATATTCAACATCCACTTCTGAACCAGGCAGAGCAGAACAAAGCTGAATATTCCCCACTTAAAACACCACATCTGTGGATTATAGGGAAGATTACTAGTCTCACTTCACTGCCAGTGGCTGAAAGAAATAAGCCATTTCTGCTGGTCTTTCTTAACCAACTTGAATATTTGAAAGGAAGAAAAAATATAAGGGAAAAAATCTATAGAAACAATATCCACAGGATCAACTTCAAAGAGCACAGTACTCTGTGTTTTATTTTGATAGAACATTTTTGCAGGGAGAAAATGAGATGGTTCTATGAAGAAAAGAATAATATCCTCCACTCAGGGAGCAAACCTGCCCTCCCCTATTCTGTACTTTCAACAGTGCAGTCTCACTTCTTCTACCCACCAGCAGACCTATGCCTGTGCAGGGTGCTGGGTGCCTGGAAATACAGCCAGAAAGGTTCACTCAGTACTATTTCACAAAAACAAACTCATCTGCCAGTTTATGTGGGGATGTACTCAGCTTCATCCTTCTCTTCTGGTGAGATGAATGGACAAGTCAGATTCATAAAACAGCCACATGCAGGTCAGTTCTGGAAATCAGTGCATTTTTAAGGGCTGAGTACTGAAAACAGGGGGCATATTGCATGCCATCAAAGAAGAACATGCCCTTCGAAGTGTGGGAACTGATATTGGCTAATTATTAAAATAGGAGTAATTTGAGTTAAACATTGCTTTAGCCTTGCAGTCCCTGGTTGCTATGAGACTATCATGTGCTGAGACCCACACCAACAGCTTGTGTCCTTCCTTCTGTAGGATGAGGTTGAATCCTTCTTCCCAAAAAGCATTGCAGAATGGGAAGCCATCTAATATGTGGCTTTTAGGAAAGGAACAGAGCAGTCTCCTGCCACTGATCTTCATTACTGTCTTTTTTTACATTTTCCCACTATAAAACAAAGGAGTCTGGCCCATAAATAATATCAGCAGAGCTTCATCTGCAATTTAAATTTATCTTCTTCTGCAACACTATTTTCAGATGTATTTCTTTGTCTTTGTTGGCATGTGGCTCATATTTCCTTATTAGCTTTCACATTTTCCATCCCTTCTAAAATTTCTACTTAGTATAAACTGGCTCATGTCACTCTGCTCTGTCCCCCAGTTACAGAGTCATACATGAAGAAGCAGGAATGGTGGAGAAAGGCAAGTGTAACACTGGTAATACAGACTTATCCACATTTTCAGAGAAATTATAAATCCTTTTACATTAAAGAAGTCCAACACAAAGCTACAGATTATAGAGGTACAATACACTGTTCACAGTGTAATCCATAATTGTTTAGGGAAAATAAAACCAACTCCAAACAACTTGAAGCAGAGCTGCAGAGCAGATTATAGGCATGTGCAAGTGATGCAAAAAGAAATTTATCCCAGAACATCTTGTGCCTTAACACTTCGAGTTCCCCCTCTGCTCCTATAAATCTATTTCTGTGCACTCCAGCAGTCTGCTCCTGTACTCCAGCAGCTCCCTGGCCCTACCTCTCATTCTGCCTGGATTATCCAACAACACAGGTTATCTGAGGACTTATTGTCAAGCCCTGGTTCTAGGAAATTCACTCTCAATGAATTCTGCAAATCAATAAACCACATACGCAAAAGTCTTCACTGGCAGACTGCCACAACAGCACCTGACTTTCATCCAAACAGGTATCACTCTACACAGATTAACTCAGCATCACTGTACAAACACTAGGGTCACTGGCACTGCCTGCCTCAAGAAGCTGTTGGAAATCCCCTGGTGTCCAAGCACCAGTTGCACAGATCCAGCCTCTCCCTGCTTTTCCCACACAGCAGCTGTGGGCTGTCCTTTACAGGCTGCAGTTTACATACCCTGAACCCAGAACCAAAGTTAAAAGGTGAGGCGGGGAGAAGGAGATAAAATATTTTCCAGAGAGTTGTCACTTTTTGTACATCTCAAGATGTCCAAACACCCAAACCTCTTGGTATTTTTGTTATTAATGTGAAGTTCTTTTACATTCCTTGCTGAAGTATTACAGAACTACAAAACTGTTTTCTTCAGGTGAACAAGATACAGATTCTCAATGAAACATGAAGTTAGCCCTCTTACCTGTACACCCAATGCTGAAACTGAATTGTCCTAAGCGACAGGATTTGCACCAAAGCAGAAACACTGTTGTGTTATCTACTTCTGCCCACCTGGAATAGTCAAGTTCCAAGTGAGCCTGCTGTCCAGGCTGCTGCTTCCTCCCAGCCTCTGTGTAGGGATTCGAGCTGCTCCCAAATAGACAGTGACCAACACAGCATTTTGAGGCAAACAAAACCACACACAACAGCTTCAAAGGCAGCAAGTACAAAGTTGACCCATGAGCACTATGGATGAATGCATGGATCTCACTGCATGACCAGTCACCTTGCTGTTTCAACCTCTTCCCAGCAGTGAGATCAGATGCCGGTGTCTGTCCAGCTTCTGCCAGATTAACTGACAGCTACAGAAAAGCAATCCAAAAATTTCTATTGATAAAAATGTACTAAGATACACAATAATCGATTACAGAATCAGAGAATGAACTAGGTTGGAAAAGACCTTTAAGATCATTCTAGTCCAACTTATGACCTAACACCTCCTCATCAAAACAATGGCACTGAGTGCCACATGTAGTCTTATTTTAAACATCTCCAGGGATGGTGACTCTACAACCTCGCTGGGCAGACAATTCCAGTGCACAATCACACTTTCAGTGAAGAATTTCTTTCTAACATCTACCTAAACCTCCCTTGGTGCAGCTTGAGACTGTATCCTGTTGTTCTGTCAGTTGCTGTTGGTAAAAGAGACCAACGTGACTACAGCCACCCTTCAGGAAGCTGTAGAGAGTGATAAGGTCATCCCGAGTCTCCTTTTCTCCAGGCTAAACAGCCCCAGCGCCCTCAGCCGTTCCTCAAAGGGTTTGTGTTCCAAGCCCCTCACCAGCCTTGTTGCCTCCTCTGGATGCACTCAAACATCTCAACATCCTTCCTAAACTGAGGGGACAGAACTGGACACAGCACTCGAAGTGCAGACTCAGTGCAGAGTACAGGGGAAGAATTACTTCCCTGGCCCTGCTGTCTAAGCTACTCCTGATACAGGCCAGGATGCCACTGGCCTTTTTGGCCACCTAGGCACACTGCTAGTTTACGTTCACTTGGTTGTCCAGTACCCCCAGGTCCCTTTCTACCTGGGCATTGTCCAGCCACTCTGTCCCCAGCCTGTAGTGCTGCAGGGGGTTGTTGTGGCCAAGGTGGCACTTGGACTTATTATACTTCACGTTATTGGATTCGGCCAGTCTATTCAGCCTGTCCAGGTCCCTTTGAAGAGTCCTCCTATGCTCCAACAGATTGACACATGCTCCCAGCTTGGTATGTCTGCAAATTTACTGATAGCAGACTCAATCCCATCATCTAGGTCATCAATGAGGATATTACACAAAATGCTGAAAGCTTATTGATGTAACTGGTATGTTTGCAGTGACTTCTTGCTCCTATAATTATACTGTAAACCACATCTTATAATAAAGAGAATCTTAAATTTTATGCTTGTTCATTCAGATTTCATTAAAAAATCAACAGACTCGGGTCTTACAGATAAATGGGATTTAAGATACACATCAGGCTCAGAGACATATATATAATGAGGTGCAGCAAATAATTTAACAGGCCATGACTGCGAGCCAAGCCTCTGATGACCACTGACCATAATCTTAATGCTCTCTGTTTAACCTTATAAATCTTATGCTCACTGCAAAACAGAAACAAAATTAACTATCTGATCCAAGCAAAAAAATGAAATCTTGAAAAGCGTTATTCAGCATGCAACAAGACTCTTTATTAGCTGTGATAGCCTCTTTTTCCTGCCTGCCACTTGCTGATTGCTTGTATGTCACTATCCACCAGCCTGCAGATGTGAAGTGTATGCTCTGTTCTGCAAACTAAGTGGCAGTTCATAAAAATGCTTAAAAATACAATTTTCTTCTTTTTATGACATAAAGATACCACTGAGCGTATGCAATCATGCTGATCATGTACTACTGTAATTTAGTGGATGACCATGCCTTGGTGTTGAGGGATGCTGGGCCTGCAGCCCTCATTCTGACAAGCATTTTTTACGTCACAAACTCTAGAGGGTTATTCCTGGGGTAGACAGTATTTACCCCATCAAAGTGCATTAAGAGTCATCCTTCTGTAGGGGAGTGTGACTCATTGCACTGATCCTTACAAATTCCTGGCTTCTAGGGCAGTATGACCACCACACACAATGACACAGGAGGAATCCCTGTTGTCATCTCTTTTCACCATTCTGATAAGCATCTGGTGTGCCCACGTGACAGTCCAGTGTATACTTACCCATTTGGACAACTGAAAATGTTTGACAGGGGAGCACAAGTGAAAATCAGCAAAATTTTCACGGAGATCCAGGCAAAAAGAAAAAAAAATTAATTCAGGATTTTATTTGTATATTTCAGGAGTATGTTCAAAGAGAGGAATAAATAAAAGGAAGGAAATATAAGATTAGACAGTGTGGAAGTATCCAATTTAAGGACATTATGAAAGTCCTAAAAAAATGCATTAAACTCCAGAATAATTTAACTCCTAAAAACAGTCCTTTGAGATCTCTCAGCACAACTATGAAATCAGAAAACAGCAGTATGCTATGGGCTACCAACTATTATCTGGTTTGCTGGCATCATTCCCTATGAGAAGATGAGGCATTTAGAGCTGCTACCTCCTCCACCACCTCCTCTTCCCTGTGACCAGGCGCTTTGGCATTACTGGCTCCATGAACCTTCTCATCAGTATATCACTAGAGCTGTGAGAGCTGCCCTTCCCTCTGGACCTCTGAGAAAGGCTTGCAGAAGGAGGATAAAATCCTCCAAATATTTACTGGAGAAGACAGGACCAGACCCATGGAGCTTCAATTACATTTGTTATGCACCATATATTATCCTTGCTGATGGCTAAAGAATTGCTTACATTGCCAGGTGAAGGACTGGATTACTGGATTTTAGACTTTTAAGTCATAACTTTCTAACTGTCTAGCTACCAAAACTGTACTTGAGCCATGCTTTCAGCCATTCTAAATGAATGCAGAAAAGGGCAATAGTTGGCAGTGTTCACACCCCAGAGATTCATAACTTTCATTTGGCTAAGATCAGCCAGATTCACAGCCTTAGCTGAGCTCAGTTCTATGGAACGAGCTGGAATTTGGAGAACCATCCTATTAGCATGACTTCGTATCTTTCCTTATATCACTGACTTTTACACTGGAAGCAATGTAAATGGGAGGATTTTTCTGTTGCTGTTACACAAACGGTAGCTGCACATTCACTCTCAAATGAATAAAACTTACAGTAGTTTCACGATTATAAGCCGCATCTTTTTCACTGAAGAATGCAACGTACGCCAGTGGTGCGGCTAATCATCAGGTGCGGCTTATTTATGGACAATTTCTGGCGAAAGGCCAGACTGGAAGTGTGAGCCGGCTGGGGAGAGAGCTGCCGCGCAGCCCCGGCTGGCCGGGGAGCCACCGTGGAGCAGCGGCCAGGCGGGTGGGGGGCAGGCTTCAGGGGGCGGCGGGGCTGCAGGGGAGTGCTGCCGCGCGGCGCAACAACTGAGGGCCGGCCAGCGGCCCCTGCCTGCACGGCCCCCGTGCCTGCCCAGCCCCGCGGCTGCGCGGCCCCCGTGCCTGCCCGGCCCTCACACCTGCCTGCCCTGCCTCCGCGATTCCCGCGGCGCCCGCGGCTTGGGGCTGGCCAACAGCGCCGGGAGCCACTGCCCCTGCTGTGCAGGCAGGGGCCGCAGCAGCCAGCGCCGGGGGCAGGAGTGGCCAGGGCCCACGGCATGGGGGGGGTGCCTGGGGCTGCGTTTAAAGGCTTCGCCAGTCTGTGAAAAC
>VRYO01000570.1:6693154-6779308 GCA_009812075.1 Sialia sialis | reverse complement strand
GGGGTAGGCTGGATTCTTCAGTGAAAAGGGTGCAGCTTATAATTGTGAAATTACTGTATGTCTTCTTCTGAACCCTAAAAAAGTGGTCAGCCCTCTTTTGATACTAATGCAGAGCAACTTACCCAACTCCAGAATTTCCAATACTTTATAAAGAAAAAGAAGTTTTTACACCATCCTAGGTAAATAGTATTTGGCAAGTTTCCAAATGTTCTTACCCATTAATCCTAACACATCTTGCTCACCTTGGGCACTACTTCCTGAAAGGCGATCTGAATATAGTATAAAGAAAAGAAAAATTTTATAAAGTATTTTATCTACCTTCAATATTTTTCAAGTTTCCTAAATTCCGTTTAATGTTCATTTAAGTGCCTTTTAATTATTTCTTCCTGTCTTTTCCTGGAAGTTCTGATCCTTAGCATGAGGGAAAACCACAGGACTGTAATTCTTAGGGATTTCTAAACTTAGCTCTCGCTAGTCTGATATTTTTCCTGGGTACAATTATGAATCTGCAAGCAATGGAGGAGGAGTAAGCAATGGTCTTGATTCAGCTCCTAATAAATACAAAATAAGCGCTAAAAAGTGCCCTTTCTGGTTATGGGCCTCAGATTTCTGTTATTTCACTGTTATATCCACCAAACTCATCACCTGCAGTAACACTGGGAGATAGTGAGCAAATCCACACAAAACCTTGATTCCTTCTTGTATCAATTCCAAATTCTTGGACTAAAGACAGGCCTGGAAACAGCCTGCCTTCACAGCACATCCCAGCAAGGCTGATGGAGAGCAAGTGTCAGAGCTAAGAGGCCTTTGGGGCCATCTCCCAACTTCCACAGAGAGAGAGGAAGCCCTCAGCACCTCTGTCAGTGCCATGTGATCTGCAGAGACTCGGCTGCTGTGTCTGACTCTGCAAGAACAGCATGGCTAGTGGCTACCTACTCCTAAGGCAGCTTCCTGTGGCACACAGATGCCTTTGGGAAGAGTTTACACAAAACTCCACACAGCCAGGTACCCAAACTAGCACCTGACATCCTGGATACCAGTGTCATCCCCCAAATTCCAGCTGTTTACCCTCCTTTTCTGCCTGAAATCCTGATGAGTGGCACTATGTTATGTAAAACAGCTGCCTCATCCACATCCAAGCTGTGTAGGAAGCACAAGCCAATTCCCTTATGTTTACCCTCCCACACTGGCCACACGGGCACAGGGACAAGCTCTACCAGCTCATGTTAACTCCAGGCCCATTATTTATCATCTGATTTATAAAGGGCTCTTAAAGAGGAAAGATCCTGTAAAAACATAAATATGAATTATTGCCAGCATCCACTGAAATGACAAACCAACATCCATCCTCTCCCTGTCCCAGCAGCTGTACCACCACCATTTGCCATCTGTTACTATTCCAGAAAAAAATCTATCAACTCAGGCTTAAGAGATTTAATAACACTCTTTTGCTATTGGTGTTGGTCAAAGTGTGTTCCCAGAAAAGGGTTTGTGCAAGCAACCAATTCCTAGGCAGCTGTTAGGCAGAGTGTACAGTCAGACATGAACATAGCTCATTTTAGTGTTAAAAATCTTGTCTGACTACCCTGGAGAGCCCTGCTGAACCACCACAGCTGAGCCCGGGAGCTTCTACTCCTCCTTGTGCTTCACCACAGCAGAGTTTGTTGGCTAAACCTCAGTACCAGTGCCAGTCACTACAACCATGGACATCCACTGCAAAGGAGCAGATGTTAACCTGCCACAATTAACTTGTCTTGACCTCCCAACCATGACATACCAGGGATGAGTCTCTCTCCAGTTCCAGCTCTTCATGCTTAGTTGGTGGGAATGGGAGGCAGTGAATTGCATATGGAAATGATGAAGCTACTTAAGAAATCACAGAAAAATGTTTCCACTGATGAAAGCCATTTAGTGTTTAACTCATTCTGAACCAATTCTAGGTTACCTAAATAAAGGCTTGGGTGTTAGGGCAGTAAGCAGAGTGACAACCATCTGTGCTTCTGCACAGCATTTGCCACTAGACTTTGTAAAAAGAAACATAAATTGGATCCAAATTACCTCCAAGGTGATAGCCTATTTGTGGGCTACAGCACAGTCCTGGTATGCCTTACAAAGAGTGCCATGCTGCAATTAATTGGCTTTTCATCAGAAGACCTTAACATCTTTTTTCAAACAAAATGGGCTAGATTTAGATCACAGAATTCCACAGAGCCCACATTTTTTATTCCTGTGGCCTCATGCTGAACCTGGCATGAAGCAGGTACAGCCACAGTACAAATACACAGTGGAGATGAGGCTGGAAGAGAAATGGTGCCATGAGGGACAGGAAAGTAGCATGACTAAGGGCAATGAAAAAGGTTGAGATTTCTGAAACACTGTTCATCCAGCTTTCACAATCTCCTAGGAAGAGGAATAATATTCCTTACAAAACAGACAGGCAAAGAAAGAGCCCTAAGATGTCATGGCTTTATCAAGACTATGTGAACTGTAAGAGATATAGTGCTTGCAAGTAGGAAAAAAGAAAGTAAAAGAAAATCTGTTCTGGACCTCCTGGTTCATCCATAACTATTTACTAATCCCACTGGAAATGGAGAGTTACTTTCACCCGGAAACACTTTAGGGACTCTGATACAATTACATAGGCAGAAGTCCAATACAAACAGTTAAAGTTAGTTCAGTAAGAATACAATGATACTGGAAAATGAAAAAAAAAAACTATCATGCCCTCATTTTCCCAGAAAGGAGTCCAAAAAACAGTGTTTCCCAGAACATCAGTGAAAGTTTCACTCCAGATATTCCACAGGGTTTACAGAACTCATGTAAAGCCTGGGTACAGGACGTGCAACAAGAAACAATTGATGATATGAGAAACTTGGACTAGAGAGTCCCAAATGTATTTCTGGATGGCATCTGCTTCTGTCATTTTCCTAATAACTTACAAAACACTGAAGTTCAATGTGTGTGTATATAAAAGGAGAAAAGATGTTTCTGCAGTAAAGTCCAGAGTAAATGTGCTCCAATATAAGCCTGTGTGAACAAATGGTTTGAGTGGGTGTGCTCTAACACTGATCTCAGTGGGAGTCTAGTGGTGGATAATATCCAAGTGGCTTGAAGGCAAATAAGACTCCATGGGACAGTGACATGTAAATTACTGAAGGAAGTAAGTAGTCAGACTTACAGGCAGCAATACACATTCAAGGACAGATCTCACAATTGTGGATAATACTTGATGAGGCTGGCTAACACTTAGCTAACAGCTTTCCATGAAAGAGCATTGCTGGATTCTGATCTTACACAAACTATGCTTTGCCTTAAAAAAAAAATAAAAATTAAATAATAATAAAAAAAAAAAGCTCCAGAAAAAAAGAAAATATGCTGAAAAATAGGTCATCCACATAAGACAAAGAAACTATGATGTATTTAGCTAAATTGCCTAATCCTGGAATACCCCCAAGTCCTATTTTCTAATCTGTAGTGATAAGGGCAAGCCTACTTTTAGAGTTGCATGACCACCATCAATTGATGGTGCTTTCAGAGTGCCCTTAAAACTTTACCCTCCTTTCCGTTTTTCTCCCTAATGAACTTTTGTCAGCAAGAAATAAATCACGGATATTTTTTCTCTCTGAAACTACTTAATATCTACACCTCTGTACTTGAAAGTGGTAATGTGTTAACTTGAGCATCATAATTCCCATCAGGAACCCAGGAGGTGAGGGCTACATGCAGCCCTCTAATGCTAACCCTGAGGGGACCTTTCAAGCCAGTTGGTCATTGGTAAAGGTGACTCTGCTCCCCACCTTCACATTTGTATAGCCAAGGGTGTGACTACAAAAGCCATCAGGAACAACTGAAGAGCTGAAGGGACCCTTGGAAGTCGACTGATCATCCCCCTCAGCCACAACCCATAAAAACTGATGGCAAAAAGGAGCCTTTCTTCATTTGGAACAGGGTGCCTAGGTAAGTGGTGGAATCACCATCCCTTCAAGTGTTCCAAAAATGTGAGGATGTGTCACTGGGGGGATATAGCTTAGTGGTGAACATGGCAGTTCTGGGCTAATGGTTGGACTTGATGATCTTAGAGTTCTTTTCCGACCTTAATGAATCTATGATTCTATGATTTCTATAACTACATTGCACTTAGTCAAATCCAAGCTACCTTCCACCCTACTTGCTACCATAAAAAAAAAGCTTTAGGCATGTGCTGGTTGCTTCTCACACAGTGGAGTACCAACTATCAGGAGATCAAAATCAAGAGGGACAAGGCAACTGAGAGACTGTTAAAAAGATTGTTTATTGCCTCACGGCATCAGTCTCATAGAAGGGTGAGACATTAAAAGGTATTACATTCAATCTCATATCAGAAGCTGTCTAATTCTTTCTTACAATGCCTTATGTTAGTTTCTTAGCCAATCACATACTTGTATGAAACTTCCTAACATATTTTACACCAATCATTAACTGCTTTTTGTAGCTTTGCCACAATTCATCCTTTTTTAACCAATCATGTAACAGTTCACAAATCTACATTGATACATCTTAAGCGTCTAAGTTTATAACCGGTTTTATTGCCAAACTTCAAAATCTTCTACTCTCTTACTTAACATACTGCTTTGCTTACATAATGTGTATCTCCGCTGGTTTAAAACATATTTATACTTAAATTATGAACTTGTATTCTTGTTTTATGTCTACTTCCCTTTCAGCGTTCCAATTCTCCAAGCTGTGCCCAAAACCTTAGGTCAAACTTAGGCCTTAGGTTAGAGATTGTATCCATCTCTATCTCCCAGCCTGTATGCATAAGGCTCTGAAATCTCTCTGTACTTGCAATTCCCAACTTTTCTAAGAGGGGGTTGATCTGGCAGGATTAGAAAGGATGAGGGTTTCTAGTCCTCAGCAGCAGTGTAACACAGACATATCCACATAGGGATGAAAACTCACATACGTTGCCCACTTGCTCCTTCAAAAAGACCCCCAAAAGCACAGAAACACAGAGAGGACAGGGAGACATAAGGCAAGATTAGTGTGCATTACAAAGAGATTTGCAGAAATTCTGTCCAATAATTTGCTTGGCACGCTGCTGGCAATGGATGAGAGCTTTGCACATTAATGAGTGGAGTCCAGCAAATAGTCTCTGCTTCCCAGACAGAGCCGGCAGCATGCAGTGATATGGTGTGTATTTCCCTGTCAGGCATGGGAGCACACCAGTGTTGCTTGCACATTCATTTAGGCAGCTCAAGACACATCCTGAGAGTATGGGAGTCACCTTCAACCCAACAGGACTGCCCCTGTACAACAACCACATGAAATGTCTAACACTCAAATAGCTCAGCTGAGTTCTGTAAGGAATCAGGGGGTTATTTGTAACATCAGAGTTAGCAGGAACTAGGATTTGCAGCTTCAATAACAGATTTACACAATGTAATAGAACCTAGCTCTTGCAGCAAACTCTCCAGACTGAACCATCCAAGAGTCTCCCCAGGATCACACCATGCCCAAGCTATCACGTCACCCAGCTCTGGCTGCCACATCTCCCTGGCTCTGGAGTGGAGAAAGATGAACCCCAAGGAGCATAAGCCATGTCTGCTGACTCAGCAGCTCTCACAGCCCTCATCTGGAAACACAGTGGAGAAACAGTCAGTATTTGCTGCAGTGGAACAAAAAACAAACCTCCAGTGATTGCCTGAAGGCAGTGTCTTGGCATGGAAAGCATAGGGTGTGGAGTCTAACTGGTAATTAGGACAGGGCAGCAGCAAATGGCAAAACAGAAGAGGCTGGCTTTGGCTCCCTTAGGAGTTGAAAGGCTTTCCCATATTCAGCCACATAACACATCCTTTAATAGGAGAGCGATGGCTTCTTCTGTGTTAGCAACAAAGCAGAAACCCTCACGCCAGCACTGCCTTCTGAAACTAGTTGTCCTTTTATCATTTATTCAAGAATAAAAGTCTCACAAGGCAGAGTTATAGCAAATAATAACAAATAGCTGTAGGGAAAAAAGTGTTGCACGTCATCAGAACTCTGTATGACTCTGACAATCAGAAACACACTGCCAAAGTGGCAAACACAGCCAAAAAGACAAGAGAGATCTCACAGCAGCTGTTAAACCAAATGGGAACATGTTAAAATGAAGGGTCATTTCCCCTTTTTCATATATAGTCTCAAAACACCATGTAAAGAAACTCAACCTCTTACAAAGACAGACTGAGTCATTAGTGCAGAAGAAACACGACATCTTTGCAAAGTTTTCAGATTAAAAGGTAGCAGTTAATACCCAAGAATTTCCTAAAACCCTATGAATATGTTAATCTAGTATCAGGTTAAACCCTCCAATACTAAAGTAATAAATCTTATCAGACTGAATTTTACTGCTGTTTACTTGGTGTTACAATATTCCATTATAATATGCAAGTATTCAACATGGAGGATGCTGATGGTCCTGTAGCAGTAATGCCATCCTGAAGGAGACCACGTTTCCTTCTTCCTAGAGAGGTCAAGGCCATACCTGTCACCAGCTATCAGCACTCCCAAACTCTATGCCACCAGGCACTGGTGACATGTGACTGGTGACTACACCACAAAAGCAGCTGGGATTGCTGGGGGAACAGGACTGCACAAGGCCTTCTCAAGTCACACCTGGAGCTGGTTTTGCAGAGGTACCACAGAAACCAGAGGGAAATACTCTGGGCTAAAATGTATCCTGCAAGCCAAGCTGCACATTTTGCTAGAAGCATGCTGATTTCCAAAGGGGATAGGAGGATTTTGCTTCAATCAGGCGTCTAATAAACACTGATAAACCAAACAAATTAAGTACATAACCAGCAGCCAGTTCCAGATTATCCTACAGCAGAAGAGTGCAGTGCTGACAGGTTTTGGTCTCTATTTCTTTAGAGGACAGAAGGTGATTGCACTGCATAATTTTGCGTTTAGTTAGTAAGAGCTAGTCTTATATTGGAGAACTAAATGTAAGGACAAACAAGAGATACATTCTTGTTTTGAGCAAGGACTTTTCCAGTTAATTGCTATGCAGCATGAGCAAACTGCTGCCTCTGCATGTTTGGGCTTCTGGCTCTGCCAGCAAAAGATCTTCCTCCCTTGGATTCACTGATATCTACAAGTATGAGGATGTCATTGACTGGAAGGCAGAACAGAAATTAAAATATTTCCAACCTATGCTCACCTTCTGGCTCTCAGGCATTCGTCTCACACTGAACATTTCGCTCCATACAGCTCTATGCAGAGCTGGCTCAGGAGCCTGCAATATGCAAGAACAACAAACAGAAGTGGGATATAACTGGCAAAAGCACATCCTTGTTTACCGGTCCTGGAGTTCCCCACAATCTTCAACACCGGGAGGAGTTCAGGTGAGAAATGCTGAATGGTAGCGCATGCAACTTTAAATTCCATAAGCACCACTCTTCCCACTAACTCTATGGACTCATTCCACCACCATGGTACCAAAGGAACATTTACTGTTAAGAGGTTGCTTCTGACTTCAAGTGAAACTAACTCACCTTTGATTGTCTCAGGCTAGAAGATGAAAACTCATTGTGAGCAAGAAATTATTAGCAGAAGTCTCCGCTAAACCAGAACTTTTCCTGAAATCCCTAACTGCTAAGCTGGCATACTAGTTGGAAGAATTTGCAAATGTAACACCAGGGAATTAGCGAAGAATCCTCAAAAGATGGACATGTTAGAAATATTTCGAAGGTCAAAAAAGTCTTCATCAGTGGTTAGACTTCAACTGATGCCAGAACTTCTGTCTATAAGGAATCTCCAATCCTCTATCATAGGAAACTAAAATGAAGAAAACAAAGGCTACCAAGACAACCCCAAGCAAGCACACCATGGAGCCTGGAACACGTGTCCTGAAAGGAGACTCATATGCCTACATCAATACAACTGAGTGGAAGTCTGACCCACCTGCAAAACTCACAGGTGCGACTACAAGGCCTGGCATCAGAAATGAAAGCAACGGGAGCTGATGAGTAAAGTATGCCGTCCTTCTGTATTGCCTGCTTCCTGCAATCAGTGAGACAGTTCCCCCTCTAAAGTGAGATTACATTCAATGAGTAAAGAAAAATCAGGAGAAAGAAGAAAACATGCAGGACAATGCTCAAAACTTCTGCTAAGTCACTTTAAACTCAGAAGCCACTGGGACATATGTGACAGCAGAAGGAAAATGACAGCCCCTCCCAATCCCTTCTTTCCTTTGTTTTCATACAGGATTGGCTGAAGACAAAATCCAGCAGACAGGTTGTGAGGGAGGAAAGGGACCAGGATGGATGGAATGCTGGGGAAATCAGGGGCTGGGGGCACTGCATGCTCTCTCTAGAGACCCAAAAATTACAACTGCTTTCAACTTTTGACACTTTGGGAACCATACAAGACCCCTGTCAACAGAAGCAGAAGGTTCAGCTCTGCCCCTGCAAACAGCAGGGCAAGGCATAATGACATATCTGCATTTCACATTATCCATTTAAGCAGGATTCACGTATTTTTTTCTCATCAGATTGCTGTATCATGGCAAGCCAAACCCAGTTCTCACTGAACTAGTGTGACCTCTGCAAAGAGAAGCAGTAGAACTTAAAACACATGCTCCTACATTTCCCTACAGGCAGAGATGGGAATTGAAATGCTCTGTCCGCTACAAGCAGTCTGAGCCAGGGTGAGCATGCTGAAGACTGCGTGGGAACAAGTCCTCTGAAAACAATCCCAACTTTGCTGTATCTCGCAAGTGTTGGGCCCAGCCTCTTTGGGCACATGATGAGAAAGATGCTTTGTGCCTTACCTCACCACAATGCATCCCACAACACGTTTTGGGGTGACATGTCCACAGCACACACCCACTAGCTACAGGCTATGACAGTATCTTCTTCTCTATTTACCCTCTCTCATGCATTCTCCTGCAATGGGAAAATTGTATATAAAGATGCTATCAGGATTAATTTGGGTGGTTTTCCACGTGCAGGGGTTTGTAAAGGGAGGCAAAGCTGGCTCCTCTCTGTATCAGGAAGAAAAGGGTAAACACATTGGGAAGGCAACTATGCTGCTGACACCATTTAAAGTCCAAGAAAAGAAAGCCCTACTTTTAGCAGTCTTCCGATCATTTACAGATTTCTTATCATGGATGTGGTCATGTGCTCAGAAAAATATTTGCAGCTGCTGCAACAGTCACATAAACATTGAAAGAGCATAAATTAAAAAGTTCAAATAATTACATGCCTTTAATTATGATTAATGTTCATTACTAATCATCCAAGAACCAATACTCTGGAGATATATTTTGTATTTTTGTATTTTGCAAACTTGAATAGCATAATGGGAATTACCCACTTAATATCAAACACAAAACTGGATATTTAATAAAGCCCAGGTTAAAAGCCACAAATTTCTTCAACTCTGTAGTATTTAGGATATGTAATAGTTTAACTAATTACACAGATTTTGACTCTGGCACAGAGTATCATGTGAAAGATTACCTATCTACACACATTTTCCAGAGACACAGTCACAGAGGCCTTAATGGAGAACACCACACAACTACATAAGGAAGAAAGAACAAGAATCAACACACTTTATCAAAGAATCATAGAAAACCAGGGTGGAAAGTGATCCCAAGGATCATCTTATCCAACCTTTCTTGGAAAAAAGAAATCTTCACAAGACATTCAGTAAAAGATGTGGAAAACTGGAAAGAGCACTCATTCTGAGAGCATAAATCATCATTCTCTTAAAGGTAACAGAATTGGATGGCTATTTCTCACTAGGAAAAGCAGAAAAGCATTTTATGAGACTCATAAACCCACAGACAAGAGAATCTTTACCATTCCTCTCTTTCTCATTTCTATCCCGCTTCCTTGGTGCTTTCTTCCATTTTTCAGTGAAAAATAGGAAAAGTGAGTGCAGTGAAAAACCTGATGTTTTAGGAAAAATAACCCACTTGGTATTTCACTTCCCAGTTCTGACAAGTCTCAAGGCTAAATTCCCTCTTTCCCCTTTTTTGCTACTTGGGACAGTCCCAACAGGGCTGATCCTGGTGTATTGAAGCAAGCACGAACGCTCACACTGCTTCTGTGGCAGCATCAGCACCATCCCTTTAAAGATGTTTTGAAGGATAGATTTAGCAGGGGATGACAGGTAACCATATAAGAAGTTGTTTCTGGTATTTCTCTATTCTTCAAGCACCATTTCATTCCATCCCACAGCATTAACTGTCCCATTTTCAAGTTTTAGGAGGATAAAGAGCATCAAGCACCGTAGAAAATAAAAACTGCATAAAATACCCACTCATAAAGTAACTTTAAATTCTTCCTCTTGATTTGGAACATACTTGTATACATCTAAAGTGTATGAATTCACATAGTTATGTCTGATATAATAAATTAAAGGCTTCCCCAGAAGTCACATAGAGCACTAATGCAAGGGGTTGCAATACCTGGAGCGGTAGAAGGTGTACATTTTGATTTTTTTCCTTTAGGTTCAGTACCCTGCATTTTCAGGTCTCTCTATAAAAATGGCTTGGACTTTCTGTGTGGCACTAGAAGCAAAAAATTTTCAGAAAGCCAGGTAAATAAGATTAGTATTTGCCACATCGAATTAATCCACAGGATTCTGTTATGGTAGGGTTTTCTCATACCTCATGGAGACCAAAGGGTTGATGAACATTCAGTCTGAGAACAGCCACATCAAAGCAGACCTGAGGGTCATCTGGTCCCATGACCTGTACCAACATTTCCAGAAAGACCTGCTTCATGGAAAAGTTCCATTTTACCTTATATGAACATTTAAATTTTTCAGAGTGTTTCGACAAGCTGCAATCGACCTCTAGTCTGCAGTAAATTTTGACTTTTTGTTCCAATTTTAAACACCAAAACCCAAATCTGGACATGGCAATTTCCCATAGTGCAGAAATTAGGAGTCAAAGATGTTCACTTCCTAAAACAATATACAAAGCCAAATATGTAATCTTTTTCTGCCTTTCCCCATTTGGCAGAGGGGAATGATCCCATACAACAGCATGTCTGATATGATTGTCATGGGAAAATCAGAGTCTTATATCTAGAGAAGGAGAAGTCCTACATTACTAAGGTTTCATCTGCCGCCAAGGGAAAGAAACACTGCCTTCTGGTGATTAAGACTGTAATTATTATTATAAATTCCGAAACACTCTGAATTACGTGGTACATTTTCTTTAAATGGGCACCATCATTAGTGAAAACTGATTTGAACCAATGATTTATTCATGGTGTAATAACCCCATTTGCTTCATATGCTCAGCATATTTTGCTCAGTATATTGTATTACTGGCTCGTTGCTATAAACAGTCCATTTAAATTTAGACATAAACTTTTGGAAAAGTTCTAGTTCTAACAGATATGTGAAATTAGAATACTAACTGCATTGATCAGGAACTACTGGTTTATTCTAAGCACTTTAACATTTACCTGCGTGCCTCAGGTCCTCAAAAATGTTCACAGGTTCTAGCTGAAGCTCCCATTCAAACAAAGCTTTCTATTCAGGCCGATCCTAATATGCAGTCAATTAAAGATCAAGAGGAAGTCTGCCAGACAGCGTTGCCAAATTGTGAAATTTCTGCAAATAAATCAGAATCAGACTTTCCCATGGTGGTGTTAATAAAATACATCCAGCCTCACCAATAACTCTGCAGTACCCTTTCTCCATGTTCTGAAGTATAAAACTTTGGCTTCACTGACGTTGCTGCAAAGCAGGTCTTAATCAAAACTAACAATGGAATAAGAGAAAAAAAGGTCTTTAAAATTTGGCCAGATACACTTTTGTCAAGAAATGATACCTTTTTAACTACTATGAAATTAAAATGTATTTTTTTAGTGAAATTCTTCCAAATTCTGGCTTGAAGGTGTTAGAGAAAAACCAGACTACATCACTGATGACTTACAGAGCTCTACAACCATCTCCTCTTGGGCTACTGAATATTTGAATTTTTAAAGATATTGCCAGGAATCAAATATAGTTGTTTGCTCTCCACAGTGTTTATAGCATTTTATAAGGGTCATATTCTGCTCCCTTCCATGAAATTCCCATACTGCAGTTTCTTAATTGGTCTTCATTTTAGGATGGCAGTTTTTACCTGGCTCTTCAGAGAAGGAAACATTTCTAAAATGAGCATTACAGTCAAGTATGTACAAAGCTGACAAAGCAACACCTGCTCGTATTATACTCCTTTCCTCTACTCAGAGCAGGAGATGAAGTCACTTGTATGTTAAGAAGCGTTGTCTGTTTCATAATCTTTTTTTCTGAATGATGTGAAAAATTTGACTCTAAGTCAAACTTAGATAAAGCCATAAGCTAGAATAATGGTACAGTGATTGTCCCTGTTTGCTAGGCACTGGTAAAGCCACAACTTGAATTCTGAGTTCAATTTTGGGCTCCTCACAAGAAGGACATTGAGGTGCTGCAGTGTGTCCAGAGAAGGCAACGGAGCTGGGGAAGGGTCTGGTACACAAGTCTGATGAGAAGTAGCTGAGTAAGCTGGGTATATTTATCCCAGAGAAAAAGATACTCAAGGGGGACCTTATCACTCAACTGCCTGAAAGGAGGTTGCAATGAGGTGGGGTCGGTCTCTTCTCCCAGGTAAGAAGCAATGGGCAAGAGAAAATGACCTCAAGTTGCTGCAGGGGAGGTTTTGATTGAATATTATGAAAAATTTCTTTACCAAAAGGGTGGCTAACCTTTGGCACACACTGCCCAGGGACATAGTAAAGTCATTATCCTGGCAGAGATTTAAAAGATGTGTAGATGTAGCATTTAGGACATGGTTTAGTGATGAACAGCAGTTCTGGTTAATGGTTGAATCTTGGAGGTGTTTTCCAACCTAAACAATTCTATGATTCCCTGATGTATTGGTATCCTAGTGATGCAATCATTATTTTTGTTAACCAGCACATTTCAAGAAAACGTTGGGCTATCAATTAGTATGCAAAAAGTCCATTGTTCAGCTCAAGCTTGGCTCTCCATTGTCTCCAATGGTATCGCCATTGTCCCAGGACAAGACAGAAACATGCGCCCCTGTTTGGTCCCTTCGGCCTTGAAAGCATCTGTTCATACAAACTCCTGCCTGAGCTTCCAGAATCATTGATACAACAATTATCTTCTTTTTTAGTAGCTGCAACTTTTGCTAAGATGACAAGGCACAATGCACACAATGCACTAATGTTGGTGTATGAGTGCCTGAGCCAATAGGGTTGTTTTTGTGTGTTTTTTAAAAACTTGATTGTGAACAACTGAAGATAAAAATTTGGTTTCCAACATAGATAAAAGACTTGAAACAGTGTGCTTCAATCGGTTCCTCTGAGAGCAGCCTGTGCCTTCAGGGTCTGGAGCATACTTGCTAAAAAACCGGCTGACGAAACAGGCGATGGACAGGTCTTTGCATGCAAATCTGAGAGAAGGTTTACTTGGTCTTGAAAGGAGTCCAGGGACAAAGACAAAACTGGGCTGAGGGCAAAAGGGACAGGTCTGAGGGTCAAGGCTCAGTAGGGATAGGGGAAAGTGGTGCAGCGGAGGGGCAGACAACCATGGGAACCAATAGGATAACAAGGCTGGAGCAATGCAGCAAAACATAGTCAATGGGGACCAAAGAAAGTAAGAACATTCTGGAAAAGGTACATATAGGGTGAACAGGAGTGGAATAAATATACAAACCAATAGAATTCAAGGTATTAACATGTGCCTGCAAAGGCAGGAGGTACTTCTCACCCTGACCTTAGAGGAGTGTTTCTCCATGCTTTCCTTTGCCCCTCCAGGGCCAAAGTGTTGCAGCCCTAGTGGTAGGCCCCTGGGCCTCCACAAAAGACAATGAAAGTTATATTAATAAATAAATATTAAGTAAGTAATTAATAGGTATCACAATCTCAGATTCCAATGCGGTTCTAATTAGAAATGAGATTGTGCATGGAGATAGTCAGAGATTAGGGAAGAAGACTGGCAGAACAGAGCAATTATTTTCCATGCTGTGAAACCTAGCTCAATGGCTTTACATTGCTTCCCAGAGTGAAACTGTCTTGGTGTACTTCCATGTGAGTGTCACAGGAAGGGAGACTGAGATGAAGACTCATGGCTAAGCTAAACACTAGACTTGATCTCACCCTTTCTTTTTAAACCCTATATAAATCCATTCACATGGACAAAGGCTTATGATTCTGAACAATGATTCAGAACACAGATCTTAAGTCAGAAGGCAACAAGCTGCTTCACAAAACAATTTGGACTCTTCTTACTCTATTTCTGTCTTTTTGCTGCTTAAAACTAGCTGTGTTTTTTTGCTCTGCTAAACCATTTTAGTGCAGGTCATTTATTCCAAGACAGAAGGGAAAGGGCAAAAGCACAGGTGCTTGATCTCTTTAACACACAGTCTTGCAGCACTTTCAAAATCTGTATGAAGATTGCCTTGTCCTGCTTTGAATTTTATCTGGCTTCTTACTTCTCAAGATACTCCTAACACAATTACAGGCAGACACTGTTAGTCCCTGAAAAAATACAGCAGGATTGTGAGGAAGGCAGGAAAGTCCAAGAGGCATAAGGAACAGATCTGATGCATAGACTTAATATATTTAAACAACCCATAAACATTTTGAAACTTAGGTGTTACTGGACTAATGAGTTATAATACACTTTTTGATAGAAAATGAAGAAGAATTGTGCTCTTGGTGGTGGAGGTTG
Organism: Sialia sialis; assembly: GCA_009812075.1. Taxonomy (NCBI): domain Eukaryota; kingdom Metazoa; phylum Chordata; class Aves; order Passeriformes; family Turdidae; genus Sialia; species Sialia sialis. The sequence continues at coordinate 6,764,611 of VRYO01000570.1, read as the reverse complement.
GGAGTTTCTGAATGTCAGTAGCTTTCCACAGCTTGGAAAAGCATTTAGAAGCTAAAATAATTTTAGATGAATGAAGGAAGAATGAGACAAAGAAATTAATACAATGTGAGGGAAAACTATAGTTCCACAGGCAGGTGATCCATAGTCTCACATCCTACCACCAGCACTTCTCACAAGGAAGAAACATTATCCCAGATGTAGCTCTTAAAATGCAAACTGGGCACTTCTGATAGAAATAAAGTAAACCAGATGATGGGATGGTGTGTCTTAGCAAGGGAAAGTGAAGGGTGGGGGGAGGTAAAATTTGAGCAAAAGACAGCTTAATAGCACAGAAATGGAAGGGAAGTAATAATAATAATAATAGAATTAGAATACGCAAAACAAGTGATGCACAATGCAATTGCTCACCACCTGACAACTGATAGCCAGCCAGTCCCTGAGTAGCAGCCCCTGGTCAGCTTTCCCCATAATTTATAGGCTGAGCATGACACCATACAGTGTGGAATATTCCTTTGGTCAGTTGGGGTCAGCTGTCCTCACTGTGTCCCCTTCTAGCTTCTTATGCCCCCCATTGCTGGCAGGGCAGCATGAGAAGCTGAAAAGTCCTTGAGTTAGTGTAAACACTGACTCAAGTTTAGCAATAACTAAAACATCAGTGTTATCAACACTATTCTCATCCTAAATCTTCCCAGCACTGTACCAACTACTAGGAAGAAAATTAACTTCATCCCAGCTGAAACCTGGACGGATGGACACAAAAACAGGTATTATAACTCTAAAAATCTCCTTGTCTAGGGTAGAGAAAGAGCATATAGTCTGTCTGAAGTATATCGATCTGGCAGCAGACCCCTGGAAAGGAGGCTCTTATTACAGTCCACAACTCATCATCATCCTAAAGAAATCATATCATCTGTCTTCCTTTCACAAGGGAGAACAACAGGAATAAATATTACTAAGGCCAGTTTTGAGGGAGGCCTATCAGTAGCACTAGGATTGGTTCACTGGTTCACTTCTGCTGGGCCAGAAAGCCAGCACAAGAGCTTTCTAACCACTCACACCCTCCACAACAGGAAACTGAAAACCATTTTTGACAAGCACACTGCCACAGAGATCACAGGTGGAAGCATATGAAAGGGGCTGTATCCAAACCAAGGCTACTTTCATCTCTTTTGTCTCTGAAAGTCACTTCAGCTTCAGATGGTCCTTTTACCAACACCGCAGCGAACTTCCATAACAGCTTCCCCTGTTCTGTTCCTGTGCCACTTCAAGGTCACTTCAACAAAGACCTCACCTTTAAAGTTGGCACCAGTGAGGACAAAAGGTCCAGATTCAGAATACTTTAATACAGTCTTGTTTTAGCATGATTGCAAAATATCTTTCTCCCAATTAGAGCAGAACTCTTCAAGTGTTTGTTCAAGTAATGTTCAAGTGATTTTTGTCCAAAGAAGGGCTGGTGGAAATGTTAAAAGAATGTGTAGATGTGACACTTAGGGACAGGATTAATGATGGACCTTCTAGTGTTAGGCTAATGGTAGGACTCAATGATCTCAGAGATTTTCCAATTCTGCTTTGAGTTCTAGGATGACTGGAGTCCTTCTCTTTCCTGAATCCACTCTGTTTTCCCCCACTCTCCTGCCCCCAAAGACCACTCAGCACAGCAGGAGAACAGGACAGATGCTCAGTACCCTACACAAAGACACAACACATGCTTTGTCCAATGCCTTTGTTCCCAACAAGGAGTTGCCAAGGCCTGCAGTCCCTGTTGGTGAGGCAGCTCAGAGCTATGGCACTGCAGCCAGGATACCACTACAAATACAGCTGTACCATCAGCTTCTTTACAGTATTTAAAGGGCTGGCAATTCAAATCCAACTCAGTTACTTTAAAAAGGATTCAGCACACGCTGAGAACCCTGCTTTCAAGAAAGCCCAGGAGTTAAAACAGATCCCTCAGAACAAAAAGGGCCACTGGTTTCTGAAGAAGTGCAAGCCACTGCCAGGTACTTGCCTGTGCTGGCCTCCTCATCCATCCTGCAGACAGTAAACACGTGCATTTAGATGCCCCACACACAGGACCTTTCCCCAGCCTTCCCCATTTTCGGGTGACAGATCAATCTCAGCAGAATTGAAGAAACAAGGGTGTGTGAAAGGACAAATACAAAATGAATGCATAGCAGGAATTGGGTTCTCTGTCTGTTCTTCTTCTTCAAAAAAAGAAGTGCCTTTGTAGAATAACACAGTGCAGAATAACCATTCAGCTTTCTATTTTAGAATGAATTTGTCTCACGTGTCCACAGCAAACGTTAAACTCAACAGAGAGCTGCTCAGCACTTCCTCTTCATTGACATGCTGTATCCTGCTGTTCCAGTTTGGGGACAATTTTAGCCCAGCTAAGGAAAGCCTGGGGACAATTTTAGCCCAGCTAAGGAAAGCCTGTGGCCAAGGGCTTGGCACAAAAACTCCCCAGGCAGGGACATATTTCACTAGACTAGGTGCTTCAAGCCAAGTCCAAACTGGCCTTGAACAGTTTCAGGGATGGGGCATCCACAGCTTCTCTGGATAACCTGTGCCAGTGTCTCACCATCCTCATAGTGAAGTTTGTCTTAATATGTCATCTAAACCAGCCTTCTATTAGCATGAAGCACTTCTGCCTTCTGTTCCTACAGCCCCTGTAAAAAGTCCCTGTCGAGTTCTCTTGCAGGCCAGGCCATAGACAGATCTGTTGATTACCAGGAACTGAAACTCATTTTAAAAAGGGCAGAGAAAAGTAGAAGAGTTGATTACAAACCAGGATCCCATTCCAGAAAAAAGCTGTCAGAGTTTGATCATTTGTCTTCATTCCACATAGAAGGAAAAATTGGTATCTTTACACATTTGTCACAAATGATTGAAAGAATCACTTTTAAAGGTAAGAGGAAACTGTAAAAGACTGGCCTGCCAAAGCAATGGGAACAGCCCAGCAGCAGCAACTGGTTTTGTAATGCTAATGATCAATCAGAAGAAATCCAGGCTCTCCTGGGAGAAATTTGTCTCAAAAGGAAATAACAAATGAGAGAACTGGAGTCAAAATACCAGTATAGAAGAACAGATGCTGCCACAGCAAGACTGAAACAGTCTAGCTCCTTGTAAGCTCTGTTTGTTGCTTCCTCACTGCTCTGTTTCCATATCTGCATAATTTATTCCAAAGAAAATTTATTATTTTAAAGACTCCATGGAGAAGGCTGTGTGCGTGCTAAGGGACATAGTACCTACATCTTGCTCTTGCACGCTATTATCAAAGGCTTTGCCTAGTCTGGGATTTAGCAAGACTTTTAATTAATGGCTTCCAATGATACATCCACACTGGAAAGACTTCTCTCATTAGTTAATTCTTTTATTGTCTTAATTAGGCAAGTCAGTTTTACTTCCTCATTGCCTTGCATGGGAAACCCTGGTTTTCCCATCCAGGTTTTCCCTCAAGTCAGTTCCCAGTTTCTCTGTCCTGACTTGCTTTTTGGAAGGACTTAGAGCAAGGTCTGGCAGACAGCATTGCCTCACCTTTCCATGCAAGTCTAGACCAGGCAGGGAGTATTTTGTTCACTGCAGCTGTTCTGAAAACAAAGCCCTCTCAATTTTCCAGCAAGGTCTTGGGTCATTAGGAACTGGGTCATCCCCATCTGTCAGGAAAGAGTGCATTTCCTTACAAATTCTCTGTTTTCCTATGAGGATAACAGCAGAGCCAGTGGGGTTGGAATTAGATGATCTTTAAAATCCCTTCCAAAACAAAGCATTCTCTAATCCTATCCCTGGAGGACCAGAAGACTAGTACATGTGCCAAGATGTTCAACCTTACTAAGCTAGGTGAGAAGCAACCTGAAGTTGGGCACTTTCCAGCAGGCTGGGTTTGTTGAACTGCTCTGGACCCAAATGCATCTCGGCAAAGAAGGCAGGTGGATCATCTGCAGGAGCTGCAATCTTGTGCCTTGTCAGGGACAGCTTTGACTACTGGCCATGGTAGTAGCAGACAGGACTGCCTCTTCTATGGCAGGGATTTTGTTCAACAGCCTCCCACCATAGGTATCCATCCTGTTTCCATCACACATGCCCCTCCTTCTCCCATCACATCTGTGTTTTTCTGCAAGTCCTCATATCACACTTGTCTTCCCTACAGAAACTCCCACGGATGAGCACGGCAGAGGCAGAGTTTGCAATCCACATTGTAATCACTAACCATTTTGGTCCTATCAGGTACACTTTTGTTTTGCCAGCAAGCTTTCCACTTAGTCCAATTAATTTTGACTAATCACTTTTAATTAGTAGAAAGACTGTTTAAGACAAAAGCCATAATGATAGAGCTCACCACTGACTTAATACTCACATCTTAGGTACAGTAGAAAATATTTTTTTTCATTTCTAGTCTTCCCTTGAAAAAGCCAAGATATAATCTCTGCCTTAACAACTTGTACTTCTACATAAAGACACCAGTATACTTCATTCTAGCTTATTTTCTCCCTGCAAAGAAGAGCACTGAAAACTCCAGAGATCCTGCCAATATTTTTGGAAAGGCTAGAAGGGAAACAGGCAGAACTAGTCATGGAAAGCAGAGGACAGCTAACTCTTCAACTCATCTTCATTTTGGAACGCCTCTCCTATGAAGGAAAGGCTTAGAGAGTTGGGGATATTCAGTCTGGAGAAGATTCCAGGGAGATCTTACAGCAGCTAAAGAGGTCTGTAAGAAAGAAGAGGACAGACATTTTAGCAAGGGGTTGTTTAGCCTGGAGAAAAGGAGACTCAGAGGTGACCTTATCACTCTCTACAACTTCCTGAAGGGTGGTTGTAGTCAGCTGGGGTTGGTCCCTTTCTCCAGGCAGCAACTGACAGAACAAGAGTCTTAAGTTGCACGGGGAAACATAGGTTGGATATTAGAAAAAGGTTTGTTACAGCAAGAGTGATAAAGTATTGGAATTGTCTGCCCAGCAAGGTGATGAAGTCACCATCCCTAGATGTGTTTAAAAAAAGACTGGATGTAGCACTTGGTGCCATGCTTTAGTTGAGGTGTTAGGGCATGGGTTGGACTGGATGATCTTGAAGATCTCTTCCAACCTAGTCATTCTGCGAAGGGCTATTGCACTAGTATTGCAGTAGACCTCTTGTTAGGGACAGAAATGAGCCAAAACACACTCTCATTTAACAACATGAAAAGGGTCCCAGTTCATTCTTTTTGCTGATTAGCCATCCTGACTCCAACTAGTCACAGACTTAGACTGCACATACCCACTGTAGGGTCTAACTGCAGACCCAGACTGACCTCACAGCAGATTCCTTAGAGCAGCAAGTCTCTCTCCCATTTGGTCAGTCCTCCAGTCCTTCTGAAGTGTTCCTTCAGTGCCTTCTGTTCCTTTGTCCTCGGGGCTCCTCTACCTCCTTCAGGTCCTCTTTCTCCAAGCTCCCTTAACTAACCAACCCACCCCTTTTATCACATTTATTTTTATTAGTCACACACACCCATTAAGGGCAAGGCTGTTCTTTGGTAATTAGTACAGCTGTGACTTACCAGATTGCCTGTAATCTATTCTACATCTACAGCACTAAGACCAAGGGGTAATGGGTTTGAATTAAAAGAGAGTACATTTAGATTAAATATTAGGAAAAGGTTTTTTACAATGAGGATGGTGAGCCACTGGTACGAGTCACCCAGAGAGGTGGTAGGCACGCCATTCCTGCAACATTTAAGGCCAGGTTGGACAGAGCTCTGACTGACCTAATCTAGTTGAAGATGTCCTTGCTCCCTGAAGAAGGGTTGGACCAGAAGACCTTTAAATGTCCCTTCCAATCTAAAGCATTCTGTGAATTCTGTGATCTTTGCTGTTTATTGAGGTGCTGAGATCATACTGACCATTTGTAAACAAGCTAATGTTGCCAGACTCAGAAGAGACAGATATTTTCAGCCAGATAGTGCCAGTGTGAGCATGCTCTGCCTTCCACTAGGAGTCAGAAGAGCAGAGCTGATAGAGGAGCTTGAGAAAAAAGCAGAATACTAACTTTGGCAGCTCCAGACTACTCCAAATGCTACTGGAAACCTCTTCCAGCAATATTCTATGTTGTCATGACTTGCTTTCAATCTTTGAACCAGGAACTGGAAAGGGTGGTTACTACACTGGAGGTAAAGATAATGTACCTTAAGCCCATGTCTTCATGACATCACTGGCCAAACTCTTCCTGAATTTCAGCTCTGACCTCCTCCCTGAATACACAGAGAAGCTACAGGACTGTCCTGGGGGTGCTGTGAGGCCAGGCTACTTCACCTGGCTGGGCAATCAGTCACAGGGCCTGCGGTTCGCTGTTATTTGGGCTGGCTTATGTCAGGTCTGCAGAGAAGCCATCCGGCCAGTGTTGAGACATCTCTACCACCTTCCCAGCACTTCACAAATGAGACACTGTTCAGAAAGTTCCAGAGTATCTAAAAGATGAGGAGAAACTTGGCCATGTAGAGACTTGTAGAGACTGAAGAACTGTCCCTAAAGGTATTGAGGCTGAAGAACAAACTCATTTGGCAAAGATGTAGTAGTAGAGGGAGACTGCCCAGCCATTCAGCCCTGGCCCTGAGGCATCTCTGGCACTGCAAACACAGAGATATGACCCAGACAACATCAGGGAAAATCTGCAGGTAGGGAATGACACAACACACAGCCCTTGTCCTCAGACAGCATGGGGCCAGGCTAATGACAGGCTATTGTTCTGCAATTCAGTTTTAAAAAAAGCAATGACTTGCGTGGATGTTTGCTTTGGAGTATGTACTTGGCAATGCCAGCAAATAAACAGAAAGGATTTCCATGGAATACCATTTCTGAAAGAAATACATTTAAGTTATTTTTGAAATATTATTAAACCCAGTAGTGAATATTTTGAATGTGGTATAATCCATTTTCCTAGAAACCAGCCAAGAAAAACTGACGCCAGCACAAAGGGAAGTGCCACCATGCTGCCATCCCTGTCTCACTGTTCCTTCACGGATGTGAGCAGGAATCTCACATGCCTCCCACCTCCTCCACCACTGTGTGTTATAAACAGTTTATATCAGCTCTTCCCTCACCAGGCAAGCCTGGATCCTTCCTGCTGATCCCGACTCTGCTTTCCTATAAGCCAGGGATCATCCCTTGGCCCATGGAAGCTCCAAAGCCGAGTGCTGACAAATGCATTGGGAGGGCCAATGAAAAAGGCTGGGCAGGAGTATTTCAGCAGCCTGCAGGTGGGACTGAGGACCAAAGAACTGGCATAGTGAGATCTGGATGGCTCTTGCCATTGAAACTGGTCAGCAGATGCAAGCAAGAGACAAGCAGGTGGATTGGGTGGATGCAGCTCACCAGCCCTGAGCACAGATCGTTCCCAATCTTCAGTAGTACCCTAAAAGCAGAGCCAAAATCCATACTCAGGCAGCAGGACTCCAGTCTTCTACTTCCTCTTATCTCCTCTACCTTCACTCCACAAACCCTCCTATGCCATGTTTGTATGCAAGTCCAGGGATAGCTTAAGCTGCAGTGATCACCTAAAGGAGTAGGGTTGCCTCACCCTGCTGCACATAGGAAAGAAAGTTAGTTTCTCTGCACAAGTAATTGGAAAATCCTGGACCACCTGGAGAACATGTCCTTTTCCTAAATCGTTCCTTCTGACAGAGATAAAGACACTAGAGGAGCCCTCTACTCCCTTCCTGGCTCATTCAGGCAGCTACAGTCACACTGGGTAGGCTGCTCCCCACCACCTGGCTCTCAGGCAGCATAGGCCAGGGCTCCATCTCCTAATGCATCCAAATGCAACTCTGCTATGGATTTCACCCATCCCATTAAGATTGAACTTGATCTATTTTCTACTGCAGTATGTGCAGAAATAAAACTAACAGCTGAGATCTGAAGGCCAGACAACAGGCCAGGAGTAAGATGAAATATGTTAAACTCCTTTTCAGTTACGGCTCATAGAGCTCACAGGAAGTGCAGGTTGTGTGCCCGCTCAGCTCCACAAGGTTGGGGTTTGCTCCTAGAAAACACCAGGGTCTCTCAAGCCCTCCTATCCTTACTGCAAAACATGAATGTTTACAATGGGCAGAGCTGCCAGCTCTCTCCACCATTCATCTTGGGGTGGGGAAGAGGTGCAGTACAGTCAGAGTATACCACTGCCCACCCTAGGTTGCGTTGGCTGTGCTTGCTACACCCCATCACAGCTCCTGCTGCTGCCAGATTCTCACCAGTCCTTTAGCATTCCCACTTATCCCCCCTCCTCCATCACCCTCTATACATCCTCCTGCCCCAAGCCCAGAAGCATTGCACCCATGTCAAAGGACAAACAGGGATTCAGGGCAGGTAGGATGCTGGGGTGCTGGACCTCAGTCCCCTACAGACACTGCAGCATTTGTCAACATCACATCTGAAGGTGATGCAGGGGATTATTCAACAAAGCAAGATATGAAGTCTCTCAATACAAGGCATCAAGGGGATGGTCCCAGAAGACAGGGACTCACTGGTCCTCATTCCAACTTTCAGGAATGAAGAGTGTTAAACATCAGAAAGCTACATCACAGGTTTCACAGAAATCACAGAATTCACAAAATGACTAGGTTGGAAGAGACCTTCAAGATCATCAAGTCCAACCCATGCCCTTACACCTCAACTAGACCATGGCACCAAGTGCCACATCCAGTCCTTTTTTAAACACATTCAGGGATGGTGTCTCCACCACGTTGCTGGGCAGACCATTCTAGTACTTTATCATTCTTCCAGTGAAAAACTTTTTCCTAATATCCAACCTGTATCTCTGCTGGTGCAGATTAGACTGTGTCCTCTTGTTCTGTCAGTGCTGCCTGGAGAAAGAGACCAACCCCAGCTGAGCACAGCCACCTTTCAGGGAGTTGTACAGTGATAAGATTACCCCGGAGTCTCCTTTTCTCCAGGCTGAACAACCCCAGCTCCCTCAGCCGTTCCCCAAAGGGTTTGTGTTCCAAGCCCCTCCCCAGCCTCGTTGCCTCCTCTGGACGTGCTCAAGCATCTCAACATCCTTCCTAAACTGAGGGGACAGAACTGGACACAGTACACAAGATGTGGCCTCACCAGTGCTGAGTACAGGGGAAGAATGACCTCCCTGCTGCTGCTGGCCACACTATTCCTGGTACAGGCCAGGGGCCATTGGCCTTTTTGGCCACCAGGCCACATTCTTGGCTTATGTCCAGCTGCTGTCCATCAGTACCCCCAGGTCTCTTTCTGCTGGGGCACTGTCCAGCCACACCATCCCCAGCCGGTAGCACTGCAGGGGGTTATTGTGGCCAAAATGCCATAATGTTTCCTTTCACATCTTCCAGAAAAAGCTGTCCCATCAGACTGGGGCTTTTGCAGACATGACTGTCCCAGGATTGTGGCACAGCCTTCTCCTAAGGACTGCGCTGTCCTTCTCCACCCCTGCTTTCTGCTGTGGGACAGACTTGGAAGGAATTAAACATCCTGCACAGAGAGACAAAAGCAAAAAAAATGCAAACAAACAAAAAAATACAAACAAAATTAAAATAAGAGAAAAGCATAGAAAACCCATCTCTGAATTAATTTCCGTTTTGTTTATAGGCCATGACATGACAGTTGTCTTTCTGAACCTTTTAATTAATCACAAACAGTTACCTTGAGCACATATGCCCACCTTCTCTCTTTCTGAAACATGTTCCAGCTTGTATTGAAGGACTGTCTGTAAGGTAATTATTTACCATTATCTACACCAGTACTTGACCCTCCAGACTTTTTAGGAACATCAAGTCCTCAGACAGCAATGCTCCTTGGGGCCAAAAAGAAAACCAAGAGCCTTTGCAGGACACAGAGCTTGGAGGGATTGAGAAAGGGAGAATGGGAGCTCAGCACTGTGCTGAACATGGCTTGCTCTCCTGTTCATAGGATGGCCATCTGGGGAGGTAGGGTATTATTTTACATGATACAAGACACCAATCTGCCTAATAATAGGATTTTTGTTTCAACTAATTTGTGGGTAACTGTATGGAGACCTATATGTGTAACATAACTTTTGTCAAACACTGCAAAGACAAATATTCTTCAGTTCAGAAATGCCAGAATTACTGTTTCTAGTGGAAACCTGACTCATTGCTGTATTGGTTTTGCACAGCCTGGTTTTTGGTCCACGGGGGCCACAAATATGGCTCCTGTGAAAAACTCCTGGAAGCTTCCACCATGTCCAGCAGAGCCAATCTCTGATGGCTTTGAGTTGGACATCCTGGTGACCAAAACTGGGGCAATAAGAGAGGTTGGTAACACCTCTGTGATTACATATTTAAGAAGGAAAATAAAACAAAGCCACAGGTTTTGCTTCTACTCAGAAGGGGAGGTGAGAATATGTGAGGGAAAACAACATAGAGTCATCAAGGTCAGCGGAGAAGAAGGGGAAGGAGATGCTCTAGGCACCTATGCCAAGATTCCTCTGCAGGCCCTGGTGAAGACCATGCTGAAGCAGCTGTGCCCCTCAGCCCACGGGGATCCAGAGGGGATGCAGAGATCCACCTGCAGCCTGTGGGGGAGGTGCCCATGCCAGGGTGAGTGGATGCCTGCAGGAGGCTGTGATCCAGTGGAAGACATGGTGGAGAGAGAGAGCCCCTTCTTCCAGGCTGGAGCACCCTGTCCTTGGAGGACTGCACCCCATGGACCACATTGCAGCAGTTTTGGGAGGACTGTCTGACCGTGGGGGGAGTTCATGTTGCAGCAGGTGCGGTATGGCTGCTGCTCATGAGAGTCGACTCACGCCTGAGAAGTTCATGGAGAACTGTCTCCCGCGGGAGGGACTCCATGGTCTCACAGGGGAAGGTCTCTTCTCTCAGAGCAGTGAAAGAGAATCTCAGTGATGAACTGACCAAAACCCCCATGCCCCTGTCTCTCTGCATTGTCAGTAGGAAGAAGGGAGGGGGTGGGGGGAAGCAGTGTTTTAAAGGCTTATTTTACTTCTCATTATCCTCCTCTGATTCTCTTAGTAATAAATTAATTCACTTTGCAACCACAAATTGAGCCTGTTTTGTCCTTTAAGTGTTTCTCCTGGTCCTTATCTCACTCATGAAGCATTCGTTAATTTTGATTTTTTTCCCTCTCCACTGCCAAGCTGTAGCAGGGGAGAGTGTGCAAAAGACTTTCATGGGTGTCTGGCATTGGGCCAGTATCAAACCATGACAATTCCTCTCAAATCATGTATTTATCACTTGACCACATACCATCTGGCTCCCAAAACACTGGTACACCTGAAGCGCATGCTGAGCACTCCTGACTTACTGAGTGACATCCAGCCATCCATCCATGACTTACAGTGTTGTGTTGAAGTCCTGCTCCAAACTGGAGCTTGGGAGTGGGAGGGGTAGGAGAAAATGACTGGGATTGGGAGGAGCAAAAATTTCTGCTGGGAGTTTCACAGAGTTTCACAAAGCAGTTCCTGAGATCCAGTGTTCCTAAAAATACTTGCATCTACATAAAGACTTTTTTCCGTGAAAAAAAAAAAAAATAGAAAAAGAAAAAAGCAAACCCAAATATTGGAAGCTTTGACCTCACAGAGTTGATGGAATGGAATCCCCATGGGAACCCCAGTGGAGCTGCATGAAGAACCAATTTAGAAATATTTCTGAAGCTACTGTGTACAAAGCAACTCAGGAGCTACTCATGCCTGAGTGAGCTGCTGCTTTCTTTGGAGCTCTGGGAGCACAGCATGGGAGCAGCACAGCATGGGGCCACAATCCCACTCGGAGCAAGACAGTGGCTGAGCCTCCTCCTTAGCACTCTGGACACTACCCAGGAGAAGCCCAGAGCAGCACTGCTGGAAGGAGGGATGTGCCAGAGCCTGGATGGGAATCCAGCCTGAACCCTCACCAATGCAGGAGGAGGTGAATATGAAGGTGATGTCATCAGAAACCTCTCCAAATCAGTTTGGCCATGGGGCTGTGCCTGTGGCTCCAACACAGCCTGAAATATAGTCATGTCTTTGTGTCTCACTGTGTAAGACATCTTCTAGGAAAAGACGGGTCGAGACTGTTCTCCGCTTTATGATCCTATTACACTTGAAGTTTGCACTTTACCTTAATCCAAATTGATTTTTTCACAGGTTTCATCCCACTGTCACTCCTGGTTCTCCCAGCTCCTGCAGCCAGCAGCCCCACTCCAGGACTCACCTGCAGAGGGCTGCAGCAGAGGGACAGATCCATCCCCACCCGCACTCCTGCTCGGCTGCTCCCAGAGCCCAGCACACCCCCACCAGAGACCACTTTCAGCAACTTCTCTGCACCAGTCCTACAGCCCATGCCCTCAGTGTGCTCAGTCGCAACCCCAGCCCCAGCCACACTTCTCCAGAGCAGCCCTGATGCTACAGGTACCATTCCCATTGGTGGCACGTTTGGTGCATCAGTAACAAAGCTAAAAGCAACCTCTGGCGTGGACTGTCCCCCACAAGAGCAGAAACATTTGTCAGCAGCTCACCCCTCTAATGTCAGAGGTGTTCATCCCTGCTAAAGGGCAAGGGGGTGCTGGGTGCAACCCTTCCACATCAAAGGACGCAGCAGGTAGGGAAGAGGAGACCCTAAAGTGTCAGCAACCTTCTTATTGTTTAACCAACAACAGCCTGTTCCTCTCAGCAGAGCCCCTGCAGAAAGCCCAGCCACCTGCGGCAGGGTCCCCCTTATTTCAGGGGACCATGGGCTGGGTACATCAGCAGCACTGGTAGGAGTTTGCTGTAGACAAGTGAATCAGTGGAACAGATGAGCAGCTCCTGAAGCATCTACCCACAATGTACAGCAAGAAGAGATGTAATTTCAGGCTTATGGCAGATGCTGGAGGGTTTATGGCACTAAAAAAAAAAAATTTAAAAAATAAATCTCAACACCTACATGTAATAGATATCTTTCTAGGACAAGGAAATCCTGCAGTAACTGAAAGAAAACCAATCACAGTTTCCAACTACATTTGAGGTGAGGAAAGAGAACGTGGTCAAAAACAACATCTCCTAAAGGTCAGTTTCACAAAACTAGAAAGAAACAGACACAAAAATAACTGAGAGAAAATATCTAAATATAAGTAAGTGTGACAATGCTTATTGGAGGATTTTTAAAGATGCTTTAGTAGAAACCTCTTTCCCACTATGAAAAGCAACAGAATATTTTTTTTTAATTATTTGGTTTAACATAGGAATTTTTTAAAACAAGAGGCAAATTTAAAAAAAAAACCCAAAACCAAACAAAAAACAAACAAACAAACAAACAAAAACAAAACAACAAAACAAAACAAAAAAACCCCAAGAAAAATTAACAAAAATCCACTATAAAATTAGAGTAAATTTTCTAGAATTCAACGCATTTTATTAATAAAGCTAAAAGATATTAAAAAAACCTAGAGGCATTAAGTCTATCAGTAAAAATCAACAATTTAACAATCTACATTAGGGTTGATGCTAAAAAAGTACATGAAAGTATCCTGATATAGAGGATGTAGAAAATACAAGCATTATTTTTTATCTTTTCAAATAAGGATGACTTAAATCTCAGCTATAGCAAAATTATCTGAGAAGCGAGTTGGGAAGGCCCCCAACACCATCTGCTAACCATCCTTCACATCAGTAATGAGAAAACCTGGACTCAGCCTTTGAAGGAGCTCACCCAAATTCCTAACATTGACTTTAAAAAAAAAAACAACCAGAGGCATGTCCCAGGCCAGCCAGGAAGTTCCAGAGGTCTTGGAATAATAAATATAAAACCCTGCTCAAGCAAACAAAAACTTAGCACAGGGCCAGTATTTCCAGAGGGCAAATGTCTGACCCAGGAAGTGCAGCTGGTCATCCTACCCACGCTCCCAACAGGGCAGGAATGGCCAGAGCGCAGGGATGGAGACACACCTCCTGTTAGTCAACACAGTTTTCTGGCTGCAGGGCTTCTCAAATGGATCTAGTATTTCTTCTTAAAGCTTGCATTTGGCTGACAAAGGTAACTGTGTTGACATAATACATACAGAATTCTGTGTGATGCCTGATTTTGGCTGGGTTGACAGTTCCAGAACAAAATCCCCCCCACTATGCAAACAGCCGCGTATAGTGTATATTCAGAAGGTTAAAAGCCAGTTGAGCCCAATGACCTCATTAGAGTTGTACCTGCACTGTCTGCCCTTGGATCCCCAAAGACGACGTTCCCAAGAGCAAAAAGAGCCTATGAGGGAGCAGAAATTCCTCTCTGCACACAAAGCTCCAGGCAGCACTGCTGGGAGACATGGGTTTCCAGGGAATGCATGTTTGGGCTATGGCCTGAGTTTGCAGTGAGTTCAGAAGAACTAGAGGAGGGTATTGCCAGAGCCTCTGCCTAGGGAACAGGCTGATTAATTGAAAACTATTGGTTGGTTTTAGAGCTGATTTTCACACTTGAAATGCTGGCCAGAGCCGGAATGTAAAGCTGTAAACTCAGCCATGCCAGCAGCCTTTGGCTGGCCCTGATCCTGCACGTGCCACATTATACACGGCTCACTATCACTGTTTCTTACTTGGGTCCTAATCTGTGCTCAGCACTCTGAGCACCTTCCAGTAACAACACTGGACCCACCAACTTATGTTATACCTTCCCAAATGGACAGAGAAGTATGATTTCTCTTGAAAGAGCAAGTTCTTCCCAACTCCCCCAGTGCCCAAGTTTTCAGCTGCCAAAAAATTTCACCCCTCCCATAAAGACATACAGACATCTTTCCTGTGAGAGGATCAGGGTTACTCCTGACACCCTTCACCCTCAATCATGTCATTGTCTTGCACTATGGGAATGCAGACCAAAGCCTGGACCTTTTTTGAGCTTCTCTGACCACACAAATATCTCCAAGTGTCATGGTAGCTAGATATAGGAAAGCATAACACCAGAAGTTCTCCAGCATGACTGGCTGAACAGTCAGCTGTGGATGTGAACTGTCTACCACAAAGGACACCTGGGCCTTTTGGTGAATCTCAGTTTCCTCTGCCCACAGGCACCACTCACCTCCTTCTCTTTTTTCAGCTCCAGACACATGCTGATGTGTCTCATAGCTATGTGCCATTGTAGCTTTGGGCAGTGCTTTAAAAATGTCCAGGGGAATGGACCAAAAACTCCACCCTCACAAGAGCGATCACCCACCACAGCAACTGTAGCAGTGCCAGTTACACATCCCAGCCTGAATCCAGCTTATCCTGATCATATACTTTTAGCTCCAGCTGGATGACCTTGCATGAGCTTGCTCCAGAAATGGAGGATTTAGTCCTTCCAGGATTTGGCAAGAGCTAACACAGCCATCACAGGTGGCCTTTTCATTTATTGAACTGCTTAGGGTGTATTTGCACATGAGCAGATAAACTCTGTCCAAAGGACTTCAGTCTGGCTGTTGGGCTCCAGATGAGCCCCTCTCATTCACATGGCTCACATGTTAGGAGGCACTTGAACGGAGATCCCTGACTTTTTGTCCTGCGTCCAGGGAGGCTGACAGTCTGCTTACTTCCCAACACAGAGAGATGCAGTATTATCTGAACACCCTAAGTACATATGATCTTTTTAGCAACACAAGATGACAACACTTACAGGCAGGTTAGGCATTTTACTTTACTGAATCAGACCAACACCACTGGCCTGATCACCCCACCCTCCTGCTGCTGACCCCCTTTGTCATTTAGCACAGGCATTCCCAGTTTAGGGTGTAACTGAAGGAGGAACAGTGCTCAGGTGAACAAAACAGGATGGGTCTTAGGACTTACCACTGCTTCAAATCGGTCACACTGAATTCCCCACTAGTCACACTCAAGTTCTGTGTGCAACAAGAGCCACACACATAACCCCTCAAATGAGGAAGGTTAGCACTGTTTGCACTTGTGTTGACTTTATTCATACACACTGACAGCTTGTACAGAGAGCAGACAATCGGCTACTGACAAGGACTAAGATCTGGAAAATATCTCCATGATCACTTCAACACAAAGCTGTTCTTTTTCACTTTCACAGGAGCTTTAACTCAATTCACGCTGGAGGCAGTCAAACATGAAATGCATTCAAGTGATCAACATTTTGAAAGGTAATAAAAGCAGTT
This sequence comes from Sialia sialis, assembly GCA_009812075.1. Taxonomy (NCBI): domain Eukaryota; kingdom Metazoa; phylum Chordata; class Aves; order Passeriformes; family Turdidae; genus Sialia; species Sialia sialis. The sequence continues at coordinate 6,748,550 of VRYO01000570.1, read as the reverse complement.
AATAGCTTAAAATCTGCTTGCAGTCAGACAACATAAATAGCTAGCTATTTACATTGGGGAGAAGGTTAGGGTGCTTCTTTTTCTTCCCCAGAACCACTGATTACAAGCTTGCAGCACCCACATTTTAAACAAAGCTGAAGAGAAGAGCAAATAACTTTTTGAACTATACTGCAGTTTCTCATAAACCCACTACAGCCTGTCTGTGTACTATGGGTGCTGTAGGCAGCATTTGATGTACCAGTTAAAAAGCAACTCACTATTTGAAATCTGCATCCAGCACCTGCCCAAGCCAATGGCCATTTCTGTGCTATCTTTAATAAAGCAATAAAATGTTAGAAGCACTGGAGTGAAATTTTCCTGTCAGCCTTATCCATCATGTACTTTTACTGAACCCTGTTGAGTTACTGCTTATTTACAGAAGACTGAGAGAGACAGTGAGACATCAACATTCCAAAATGTAACTTGCATCATAAACACTACAGATACTCCATTAAAGCCATTTTACAAGCTATAAAACTGAAGGTAATTTTATATCTCTCTCTATAAAAGCAGACAGCGATATAGTCCTCAGCAAAACATTACTCTACGGTAAAATTTAAGCAGCACTACACAGACTACTTGAAACTCCTTACAGAGCAATTTATATCCAGTATAAGTACTCTGTTAACACTGATATTCAATACTATTTCTTTGCTAAAATAACAAAAATTTGAAGGAAAGGAGTTTATAACCTCAAATAATACAGCCTTCTTAAAAATACTGAAAAATAGCAGTTTAACATTTTTCCTAGATGAATTCATTAGGGAGGTCAATAAATAAGGCTACAAAAGCAGACTTCCAAATTACCAGTGGAAAAAACATGTCAGTTCTTCACTCTGTTTTCATCATAGCATATCTATGATAAAAATATTAAAACACTGAAAGGCTGGAACACAAAAGAAAGTGTACAGCGTTGTAAGGGACTCGTCTTAAAACCCGAGCACTCGTGTTCAGCAACCTGACGCGGCACTCGGAGTCGCCCTCACCTGCGCCTCTGCCCCGCTCCTCCCAGCGCAGGTCAGCTGAAGGGACGTGGGTTTACCTGAGCTGGCTCCTCCGTTTGCAGCTGACCCTTGGGGACAAAAGTTTCGAAAAGTCGGAGGACAGCAGCAGCAGCGGGACGGGACGGGACGGGACGGGCATAGAGTGAGTCGGGAATGAGGAGGTAGCCCGCTCACCGGAGAGAAGTGACGGGCGGGCACTACACCGGCTCACTGACAGCTCGGAGCCCTTGGCCGGGGTAGATCGGACCCGGGGCTCCCCAGCGGAGGTGCCCTCACCGCCCCGGTGCGTTCTGCTCTCGCCGCCCTCCGCGGGCTCTTGCCCCACCAGCAGCGGGGCCATGCGAGGCCGGGGCGGCGGAGCCCGGGGCGCGGAGCGGGGCTGCTCCGCTGCGCCCGCCCCTCGCTCCCGTCCCTCGCTCACCGGCGTTGCGGAGCTTCTTGTTCCGCAGCACAGAGAGGATGACCAGCGCGTTGCCCAGCACGTCCACCACGATGGTGAAGATAAGCACGGCCGCCAGGCCAGTGGCGGCTCCCGCAGCCGGGCTCCCCTCCAGTCGGCAGCCTGGGCAGCTCTCATTGCTCCCCGGCCGCTCCATGCGCGCCTCTGCCCGCCACCGCCGGGGGCTCTCCTCCTCCTCCGCTCCGACGGCAGCTCTCACCCCCAGCCCGGCCCGTCCCGTCCCGGGGAGATCCCGCCGCCCCCTCCTCGGTAGTGCCGCCGCCCTGCCCGGGGCGGAGCGGGGGGACCGGCCGGGGTGCCCGGTCCGCGGCGGGGGCACTGAGGCGGTCCCTGGGCCGATGCCGCCACCGCGCGGCTGCGCCGGGCAGCGCGGGGCGGGAGCGGGCGGGGATCCCCGCTCGGAGCCGTCGACCCCGCAGCCCCTGCCCACCCTCCCGACGGGACCGGCCCTCCTCCGGCCTCCGCTGCCGCCAGGACGCTCGCCCGCCGCTAGGAGCCTCCTCCCGCCCCGTGGCAGAGAGGCCGGCAGGGAGAGATTAAGACGCGAAGTTTCGCACCTCGAGTCGCTGAAGCCTTTCCCGGTGCCTTTGCTTCCCACTGTCCCGCGGCTCCGCTCCCAGCCAGCTACCCCTCAGGCAAACCCATCCTCACAGGGAATTTTCCCAGCACTTACGCCTGAATGAGACCATTCACTTTCGGTTTAATACTTTTTACCGATTATAACGTGTGCACTGCAGAAGCCTCAGTAAGTTCAGCAGCCTAGTCACTCAGCTTCTCAGCCGCAGGAGAACAGCACTCCGCCGGGATACCCAGCTCTTGCAGCCCTGCCCCATGGCTGGGGCTTCCAGGTACCTTTTATGCTTTATTCTACACCAGCATGAGCAAGAAGACACCAAATCACCGTGGTCAGACTGTGGCTGCAATACCACAACCACATGAGCTCTCAGCTTTGTTCAGAAAACACAATCAGAAAAGACAAAATAGGGGTACTAAAGAACCATGGAATGGTTAAAGATCATTCTGTTCCAATTCCCCATGCCATGGGCAAGAGCACCAGGTTGCTCAGAGCTCATACAGCCTGGCCTGGAACATTTCAAGTAATGTGGCATCCACAGCTGCTCTAGGCAACCTGTGCCAGGGCCTCATCATCCTCAACAGTCAAAAAATTCTTCTTTATATCAAATCTAAACCCACCCTCTGTCAGTTTAGAGCCATTCCCCCTCATTCTACCACTCAATGCCCTTGTCTAAAGTCCTTCTCCAACTCTCTTGTGACAGCAGTTGTAGTGAAGAGATGGGGTCTTCATGATGTGCTTGCATTAAGCCATGAAGCTGTTTATTGATACACAAAGCAAAGTTTATATACTTTTTCAGTTATTGCTAAAAATAGAGCACCAATAATATTCGTGTAACTAGGCCGTATTGCTTGTAACTAAGTAACATCACTTAATCTATGTCTCCCTTTAAGCTAACCAGGTACATGTAGTACTTTGTGTGATTCCCCACAAACCTGCGTGCTAAGCCACTCATACCAAGCACTTTCTTATCTCTTACATTCCTTCTTCAAAATCCTGCTTACTCTTGCCAAGGCTTGCATCTTACTATGGCTAACACATCCATGTTGATTGTGACAAGCTGAGCAGGGCTTGCAGTTCTACACTCCAGTTGTTTTCCTAGACTCCTGTAGCCCCTTTAGGAACTGAAAGGTACTATGAGGTGTCCCTGAAACCTTTTTTTCTCCAGGCTGAACAGCCCCAGCTCTCTCAGCCTGTGTTCATAGCAGAGGTGCTCAGCATCAGCCATGGTCGGGAAAGAGGGCAGGGGCATGCTTAGACTGTCCAGCACCACCTTCTCTGGCTTCTGCCCAAAGCCACGTCTCTGTGTGCAGGTCAAAGTGTCCAAGCAAACATTTAGGTTGTGTCACAACCCATCATGGGGGTTTTACACCTGCCTAGTCGAGTGAGTCAATAACAAAGCAAAAAGCAAAGCCTTTGATAGCTCCTTCCCTGCCAGCAGCGTACAAGCAGCAGCAAGGCACACAGAGACCAGCAGTGAGTAGGATTTGCCCTGGCCTGGTGGCCCAGGGTCAGAGCCAGCTGTGCATCTGTGTTCAGAATGTTGCGGACCCAAGCTGCTTTAAATGTCTTCTTACGTTTTCTCCATGACTGGAGAGCACTCAATTTTGACAAAAAAAAAAGAAAAAAAAAAGAGGGGGTTTAAAAGAAAATTGTCAAAATTCTGGATTCTTGAATTGTTAAATATAGTGTTTTGGCTTGATATGTAGCTTCTTTTGGCTTCCTTTCAACACTCTGCACTGAATTCTGAATAGTTTTGAAAATATTTTCTCTGTGTAAACCAAATAATTTTGTTCTTAGACTTTCAGCTGCTCTGTTTGGGATATACCTGCAAACAGGAGTAATGTGTACTAGTTTGAAAGCAAAACCAGTGAGACTCCAAGTCAGAAATACAATTTAATGGAAAAAAAAAGTAAAATACATGCAGTAGTACCAAAAAGAAAACACTGACAGAGTCAGAATACAACCTGACATCCTGCTAGTTAGCGTGGTGGCAGCAGTCCAGATGAAGTGGTCTTGCTGAAGTGGCAATCCTGTAACAAAGATCCAGTAGCTCCTGTCCTCTGGAGACTAGTGGGTAAGAGAGCTGCCTGCTGTCTCCCAGACTCTACATGATATCCAGGTGGGAATGCTTGGCTCCTCCCCCTGGGCAGAGCATCTCATAATAGGATGATGTTATCTTATCAGTCATGTGGTGGGTCCTTGATTCCCATTAAACAGGAATGTCTCTCGGAGGGAGATATCTGTGACTCATGGGCAGGACATTGACCCATTAACAGGAGATAGTCCAGGGGAGGAGGCAAGGAAAACACTGCCCCTCCTGTTTTCAACAGTTCATGGAGATGGTGATTGAATACATACCTTTGGGCACATCTTTACATTGTAACCTAGGACAAAGGTCAACTCTCATGGAGTTGATATTCTCATATCCTTTTACCACCTTTCACCTTCATTCTGCTTTTCTCTGTCAGTTTTGCACCATTTATGAGATGCTGTTAGGTGTGTTTCAGTTGTGGAGAACTGGGATGTCACTTCAAAGGACCTGAACTTCATATATAAATGCCTTGGCAAGAGCACCAAAGCTACCCAAAAAAAGATTTTGGCCTCACACTTAAAAAAACCTTGCTCACACAGCAGTGCAAGGTAAAAGGGGTGTAACATTTCACGAAATTAATGCGACTGGAAAAACATAAAAAGAGCTTTTTATCTGGCCACTTTTTTGGTGTGTAATTTATACCTGCAAAAAGTAGTCGTTTTCCACAGCCTGGAGTGACTGCCCTAGGTGAGAACGTCTGCAGAACTCCACCAGGCATGTGTGCATCTACTTAGTTGCAGCAACTAATATTCCGTAGGAAACTTAGAAGAAATTATGATAAATGCAGTGAGCAATTGTTTTCATCATGGAGTGATTTAGATGAATGATCTTCAGGATGTTTCCTCCCACCTTCCTGCTAAATGGGCTCTTCACTGCTTCAATTAGGACAAGGCAAGCATTCTAGGGAAGCAGTGGCAAGGGGGAAAAAATGAAGATAGAGGTATCAATGAGACCTTTTTAATTACTCTTTACCAAAACTGCTGACATAAATCATGCTGAAATGAGATATCCCCAGTGTGTTAGAAGAATTTAGGCTCATTTGATTGTGCAAGGATCATGAATGTGATCACAGGAGAAGGCACCTGAATTAGGGTCAGAAACCAAAATCCTTCAGTACCTGAAATACACTGGGGAGTGTAGGTACACGCATGCAAACAGGAAGACAAAGTAGAATGTAATCAGTGCAAAATATTCAAGTACCATAAATGCACACTCCTTGTGCAAAAAAGGGAGGCTGAGAGGGGCAGTGCCTGCCACCCTCCTGCCATGCCCGTGACAGCAGCTCTGTGCAGAGCATCTCTCATTCCTCACTGAGCATGTCCAGTGGCACAAAACATCCCTGTTTCCCAACCCTACCTACCAGGGTACACAGCTTACTAAGAGTTAATCGAGGTATAGTGTAATAAATGGAAGCTTACGCAATTGGAAAATAGCTGATGCATTAATCTTCATTCTTGCTACCTTGAGTCCTCTTTAAAAAGATTATTTTGTCTTCAGAGACAGCTTTAATGCTACTTAATGAATTGCTTATAAATGAAGAATTTTTTCCCTTCCTATACAGGGACAGGCTGACTACTACACTGATTGTCACGGAAACAATTAACTTCCATCAAATATACAAAGATAATGGCTTTTCTCTGCAAATACTACTATACTGAATTTGATGTATTTAAGGCAAATTTTTCTTGCTGTTTTGACTAAGCATGCTTAGTGACAATGACACACCCATTCCTTTTAGCCACACCTGGGAAACTCCTCATGCTTACCAAAATAATTAGTGGCCCCCCTGGGCACCTGCTGGAACAGGTAAGTTAGCACTAGATCAGGAATACCAGGTTGGAAATTTCAGAATTCAAGCATGAGCTCATTCAAAAGCATCTTGGTGACCCACTTCAAAGAAGCAGGGAGACATGAAAAGAGAGAGATAAAAAATTAGAGCCTCAACCTCCATGCAGCCTGTGCCAGTTGTATACAGGGTGCAGGCAAACCATCATTGATCTATAACTCCATCCTTGAAAAAGCAGGCAGCAGGACCAAAGGGACCACCAGGACCATGGGGCAGGTTAGTGGTTTCCTCACTGAAAATAACTCCCAGTGAACTGCAAGGGCAATTTTGTAGTCACTCCTGACATTGAAGTCCCCAAGCAGTAACACTCAGTTGTCTTCCATGCCCATGTCTCACCTAACACCTGCTCTGTTCCCCACATCCACACGTGCAGGGCAAAGATGCTGAATGAAGCTGAACACCTCTTCTCCCACTCTAACCATCCTAGCCAAGTACTCATATATATTTCTAGCAAAAACAACAGGCAATGCAAGTTGCAATTTCTCAGCACATGGGCATTTTGACTCAAGCAATGGCCTTTGGAAGACACACATAAGCTGAAGCAGAAGTGAGGCTGATAAATCCTTTGCTACACGGACTACTTCCACACTCTTCAGCCCCTGCATGGCTGCTCCTGGTGATGGACAGAGCAGGTTTCCTCCATCCCTAAACAGACTGGGTGAGAGTGTAGAGGTCTCTGCTGTCTCCTGTATTGATACCAGCAGCCTATAGGTGTTGAATGCCACTAGGATGCAGTGCTCAGCGAGTGGAGAGCTTTGGCTCCTGCTTTTCCAGCAAAGTCCATTTTATTTGTTTAAGATTCCGATCTAGAGCCCAGACAGTGGTGGTGCACTTCTTGGTGCAGTCTAAGAGTCACTCAGCTGACAAAAATGGCTAAAAGAAATCATTTAGTCCTGACATGCATCATGACAATTAGCATAAAAATAAGGGCAAACATCTTGCCCCCTCCTGCTCCCCCCACCTCCCCTTAATTCTGCCCTTAAATCCAGCTATGGCCAGGACGCAGAGTTATTTCCAAACCATTACCTATAGGGGAATCCCCATTATCCACCTGCAATTCTCTAGCCAAACATATACAGCAGTCATTGCTCTCTCCCAAACTTTTCTCTTGTCCATTTGGACTGTGCAGCTATATATGCAGAGGCAGCACAGCTGTACTGTGCATAGCGTAAGAGAGTGCCAGTCCTAGGCAAAACAGCACTGGCTACTTTAGCAATAAATAGATGAATGCAGCAGCTTGCCCTGAGCTGCCACCACTGAGAAGATCAACAAACAAGCAGCTCTATTAATGCTGTTGTGCTTGACTAGAAACTCCAGACAAACTAATAGCCTTGTGTTCAGTCACTTCCCCTCTTTGTCCCCAGAGTAGCAGCCTGACGCAACGTGCACAGCCTGCTTGCCCAGAATAGACCTTTTTGTTAATTGCTGTGAAAGCCACAGACACAGGCCTGTTCATTCAGCCCAACTGCTTAATGCTGCAATCCAAATAAAAAGGGAAAGAAGGTAAACTGTATTTCTTTTGCTGTATTCCTTTCCCTGAATAATAAATGACACCATCAATGTTGCCTTGGGATGCAACATCAAACCATTTCCTTTGCTCCAAGAGGAGATTTAAGAAGAACGACTTTGAGGCCAACTTGCCTTTTCAAATATCCCATTTCCCCCCCATCTCAAACTCGAGAATGCAACATGAATGAAATCAGAATTAGCCGTGTTACAAACAAGCAAGGGGGGCGCTGACCTAGATTCATTCTGCCTCTCAGAGGAAGTGATGGCTAAAGTTTAAAACCTGTCATACAGGGCTGCAATACATTTAGGTCAAAGTTTGTTGCAATCAAATCATACTTTCTGAAAAAGCATTTACTGGTGGGATGATTTGTATGGCAGTGGCTGAATTATGCATGGGATTTGTACAGTCTCTGCTGGCAAAAAAATACATGTGAAGAAACTCAGGCTTTTCTCTGCAGCATCATCAGTGCCTCAAACCCAGCTCTGGGTTCACATGTTCACAGATACATTGGGCAGCATCCCACGGTTGGAACCAGTCCTGCTGCAGGTCTCAAGATGATAGGACAGAATGTAGGATTTTTCAGTGATTTTACTTAACCCTACCCAAAAAAATGGCAAATTAGAGGGCCTGCTCCCAACAAAGACAGCCTGGTCCCTTGTAGGCTGCTCAGGGAGGATGTTCAGATGACAACTGAGAGGTAGCACGGAACTCTACCCAAGTGACAATCATGCTGAAGGAAAGACATGGAAATATCCAGCTGGTGGGGTTTGTTGTGGGGAAAAAAACCCTCAGGGAAGGATTCAGTTTATATATTTAATAACTAACAAAATCCAAAGAATTAAGTGTTTTAGTATCCAAGTAAGAAATTTCTGCAAATCAGAGCAATGCAAAGAGAGGAAAGCTTGTTCATGACAGACCAGTCCCCCCATCCCATTTGTGTTCAAGATCTGCCTTTGACTCAAGCAGAAGAACCACTCATTCTCCTCACACCATCCCCCAATGTGTGTGCTCAAGTGAGGTTGAGGCAGGCTTTTTTCTTCCACAGAAAGCTCTTGGGATAGTAGGAGAAAAAGAGGGAGAAAAAAAGGAGCACTTCATACTTTTTCTCATTGAGATTCCTCACTCAGTCCCTTTGCCTACTATTAGAAACCAAAACCAAACCCATTCCTGCTCCCAACAGATCTCCTTTCACCATTCCCTTTCCAGCCCATCCCTTTTGACCCAACATGCAGTACGCACAAAAATCTTGCTGTTCTCACATTTTCCCATATCACCACCTACCGGGGTGCTGGCTGAGTTGCTCTCAGTTTTCGTATTGCAGCTCTTGCAGCCTCTTTCACCTCACTTTCTCTCCCCTTATTTCCCCCTCCTCCAGCCTGGAGTTCATCCCAGTTAGAGATCAGCTGGAAGAATCAGACCAAACTTTTGGAAATATCAGGGAATTACACAGTTCACCATCCCTTGTATGTGGAGAAGGGACCCAAGTTTATCCTTTGACTGTGCAGGGGGAACAGTGTGAGATGGAAACTGCTGAGATGCTGTGGGGATTCTCCCTTTCACATTCCCTGCCTCCCCAGCCTCCATTTGCATTTGGATGTACACCCATCTGCAAACATTCTGACCATGCCAAGTCCAAGCTGCTTTTCCAGCACAAGCCATTGCCATTGGCAGTTGCTTTCCAATGCTAAGGCTGAAATTCCCATGGTTGTCCTCTGCAAGGAGAGAAACAACTGTCTTAAGAAGGGAGACAAGGAGCTTTCCCTTTCCTGGAGCAGCCCTCCACAGCAGACTGAGCAAACTTCAGGAACACTTGGCACTAAGCAACTTGCTATAAGGCAGCGGTGTGGGAAGGGATAGTGTGACATATTCAAGCTCTTAAGTATGTCCCAAGCAGCACCTTTGTGCCTGCAGTAATAAGGGCTCAGCTACATCCACGGCTGTTAGTGAGATCCTGTTTTACTTCATCCTCATTATAGGAAAGAGCCTGCTCAGATCCAGCAGCCATGGAGATGTTTCCTCTCATGAAGCAGATTGCCTTCCCCTGTCAATTACATGCAGAGAGCTCCACAGTCCTGTGCAAATTGCTGGGTGAGAGCATAAATAGGAGGACATGAGAACCGATTACAGCCTTGGTGGCTTGTTTAAAAACACCTGATGGGAACAGGAAGGTCAAGAGTAACAAAAAGCAGGGAGGTGATGGTGATATGTCTGGCACAGCAGTGCTGTGCAACCAAGGGGGATGTGTGGTACCTACCTGCCCCTGCAGAAGTGCAGCCATCCACAGTGGCAGTGTGGTGGGAGTTAATAGAGGGGCTGCAGCCAGTTGACTCCACAACCAAAGTTTTTTCCCCAGTGAAGAGATTCGCTTTCCTCAGGCTATCAGCAACGTGCAGCCCATATATGTGAAACTCCATATCCTTTGGGGAAATGGAAATGATTCTATTCTCTTGCTGTACTCCCACTAAAAGCTCTGATTTCACTGGACAATCCAGCACAACTGCAAAGCTCTGCAGCATTTCCAAGAGGCAAGCAACCAGGTCTCTGGCATGAGGTTGCACACAAACCTTCACCCAGTACACAGCACCACTACTCACACTGCCCACAGCAGCTGCTCTTACCTGAGGAAGCCCAGGGTTTACTTCCATCATAAACAGACTCTTGTCCTGCTGGATGCCCATTCCAGAGAATGGGATGAGAAAGTGCATGTGGATTTTAACCAATGGTGTTGAAAATGGTTTGTTCAGCCCTACAGACCTTTCTGACTCCTCCTGGGCCTGCTTTGCAGCCTCATTGCTCTGCTGGACCCCTGGCACCTGCCTTTATGCCCTCCTTCAGGTAAGGAGGTAGCAATGTCTTTCTGCCTACAGGTCAGCCCAGGATCAGGGACAATTCAGCAAAGGAACAACTTCCCTGCAGCAAACAGCTGCAAAAATCCCTTTGCTCTGCCCTATAATACATCACTGCTCATGAATTTCCACTGGTCTTCAACCCACTCCCCATCGCCTGCTCTGATCTTCATCTGCCCCAGTATCTTCAGCCTGCCACTGTAAGGTCTACACCAACACCCAATGTACAGTAATTTCACACTGATAAGCCACACCTTTTGCACTGTGCCGATGCCAGAAGTGCGGCTAATCACCAGGTGCGGCTTATTTATGGACAAATTCCGGACAATTGCCAACCTGGAAGTGCGAGCCACGGGGGGAGCCACGTTCCCCACCCCTCAGCAGCCACACAGGGGAGCAGGAAGAGGCGGCCACAGCCGGCCCCCGGGTAGCAGGGGCAGGGGAGCGGGAACGTGCGGGCGCCACCAGCCCCGGGGTGTCAGGAGCCATGTCGGGGGAGCGAGCGGACAGGTCGGGGAGCGCCCCCTCCGCCATGCAGGGAAAAAAAAAAAAAAGAAAAGAAAAAAAAATGCGGCTAATCACCTGGTGAGGTTTATTTATGGACAAATTCCGTGGTCTTCTGGCTACCTGGAAGTGCGGGTTATAACCAGGTGCAGCTTATGAGTGTGAAATTACTGTATATGTGAAGTATGACTCATGTTTGTTCTGTCCCACCCATCTCTTTAGTAGCTCCATCCAGAAACCTTCTCTGGGCATCAGCTCTGCCACTTACACCCATCAGCATTTTTGTAGGATCTGCAGGAGGGTATTGATTCCTGCTCATAGAGCAGTTCTGTCTGAAGGAAAGCTATTGCATTCGCCTGGGTGGGCTTTGAAAGTGGGCCTGTCTGTGCCCTGCAGATCCATTCTTCACCTTTCCACTCCTTCTCTCCCCACAGACTCACTGGGGTTGCTCACCCACCTCACCCAGCCCCTTTGCTTTCTTTCTAGACCCTGCAGGCAGAGTTGCCTGTGATTTATTTTCTTGTATTTAATTCTACTAAGTTATAGCACCAGAAATCTGCAGCTGGCACTCCAGGCTGCTTTACAGCTAGTCTATCCAGACCTGCCAGCAGATGTTTTCAGTTTTGGTTCTCAGATCTCCAGTACAGTCTGATCTCAAAACAGTGGATCCACTAGACCTCCAAATGTGCACATTCAACGCCACAACCTTAAAGCTTCTACAAATGAGCTTCCTGCTCCTTGAGAGAAGAGGGTATCCTTCCAGAGTGTCTTTCTTTGGTAGAGACTGGTATCCTTCAAATCTCCTTGGCAAAGTTTGGTGCCTGGTTTTCCCCTCCTCCCCGACTGCAGACTCATAAGCAAAGACAGCTCTCTTCAGATCTGATGATGTTAAAGCTCTTTATCAGTAACTCCACTTACCTCTGCAAAAAAGTGAAAACAGTGCTTGAATTTCTGCTGCTTTCCTAGAGAATTTAAGTGACACTGAGCTGCAGGAGCATCCATCCTCCTTCTGCCTTTCCTGGTTATGCTCTGCCCTCCTTGCAGGCATTTCTGGGCCCAGGTTTTATTCAGTCATGGGGAAGAAATGAGAGCTGTGGTTCATACCTCATAGGAAATTCATTGAAAGTTGAACTAGTAAGAGAAGAGAGATGGGAAGAAAAAGAAACTAATTACATGTCTCAAATTCACCCCATTTTCCTAAAATCTGATTGAAGGAAGCAAATTTGGAGATGTTAAGTCAGTTGTAGGGCTTAACAGGGTTGTATACACTTAAAATGGAACTCCCCAGTAGATGGGATTACCTCCCCCAGTCAGAGTTTGTCCTTGCTCCCAGCCAGGGACTAAGTGCTCTCTCCAGGCAGTGGGCACTTCAGCCTAGCATGCAGTGTGCATAACAGATCCTGAAAGAAAAGGCAAGGCTGCTGAAGGAAAGCTGGATGCAAATTAGATCTGTGATAAAGAGAGCTTGAAATTAAATATAAATTTAACTATAGAAAAGGTTGCCAGAGATAATTGGGATTTGTATATGTACATTACATATATATACACATACACACACTCATATATATATTTATAAAGACCAACAAAATCCTATCTGTCTTCAACACGGACAAGATGTTGCTATAGTAATCTTAATTTTACACTCCTTATATTAAAAAGAAGATTGCAAGTTGTTTGGCACTCAGTCCATCTTTTTGTTATAACACGTGTTGTATTTAACCCAGTGGGACTCTCTTCTCTGCCTCTTGGAACTATGGAAATAGAAATAACTATTAACAACAATGTCATCATCATTACATGGCAGCCTTGGATTCAGTTTCCTTTAAAAAAGGGGGAAAAGAAAAAAAGAGGCAGACAGATAAAGAAACAGCCTGTGCATGTTAGCATTGAATTTAGGCTTGGACATGAACAAGTCCTTGAGGACAGGCAGAGACCCAGGGAGCCACACTGGGAGCTGCAGGGGGAATAGGGGAGTCCTGGGTGAGAGCAGAGCAGAAGGTGAGAACCTGCTTCAGATTTCATGCTACACACACTGTAAAATCAAAAGTGATTTCACCAAAGCCAGAAAAGGAACTAAAGGTACCAAAAGGACAGAAAACCAAGTGAGGTACCTGTGCTGCAAACACACTGCCCATGATGAGATCGGGAGCTTCTCCAAAAGCTGGCATGGGACAAGGGGCTCTCTGTCCACACTGAGAGTCTCTGTCTGTAAGTAGGGAACTAAAAATAATACTCGAACACCTCTCCCAAACCAGCCTCCCTGTTGGGTAGGAGCCCTGCAGGTTGGAGGGTGGCAAAGGGAACCTGGCAGGAATGGGGATGCACCTCCAGCAGATACACACAGCCATGTGTGGGCCACATCCCAACACCTCTGCCCCACAATCAGCTAACCCCTACCTTGGTCCCCTTCTGCAAGGGGCTGGGGCCTGCATCGAGGACTACAGCCTCCAAAATCTGGGGACCCAAGTCCTCCCAGGGAAGAGAACAGACAGCACTTTGTCTCCCTGGATTTGCTGGAACTTCAGGTAGTACCAGACGTGAGGAGGTATGAGGTTGGGGATCCATACAACCCATGTGTACATCCTGCTCTGCAGAGACAAGCACTGACTTCAAACATTCCTATCTGACATCAGCACCCTGGAGTGTTTGTTTTCTCCAGATTGATGATGTTCACAACTTCAGACGTCTTCTCAGTCATCTGTGATCTCTGGCTGTGAGTGGGTCTCTTTGGGACATTGAATAACAAGTGTTGTAACAGTGCCAAGGAGATGGGACTCTCAACTGCCTGTGGCAGGCAGATCGCTGTGAAATCATGATTTATCTGGAGTTAGATTAAGTTATGTCTCTCTTTCCTGTCTGCCCTGGCAGTGGGAAATATTGCATACAGGTATGCTGTATTTCTTCCTCTAAACAGAATGCAGGGCCATTTGCCAGCAGCTAGATGTCAGAAGGTGCCCAAACATAAACTGTAGGACAAAGCTTGTCTAAGTGTATTTGAGGGACGGAGCTGACAAGTGACAAACGGCGAGAGCTGAGTTTGCTCTATTTTGGCTTATGCCATTGCTTGGGAAAATACAGGAAGGGAAAACAGGTAAATTATTGTCACCTTGAGACTTAAACAAATGGAGGCCTCAAACAAAATTGCACTGTTTAGATGTTCAGAGGGGGAAATATTTACCTCACATGCAGAAATAAATGTTAAAGTTTATGAGTCACATAAAGCCTTTTTATACTGAAAATCCCTTCTGGATGAGAATGGGGATATTTCTCATCGTGATCTTGATCCATCCAATTTTTTTGTGGATCAAAAGGATCAGTGAGGGCCTTATTCTCCAGAAGATCTGACAATGGGAAAAGTTCTCCCAGTGGGGGCTGGATGCCCACCTGTTTCTCCCCATCCTGACTCATACAGATACCTTTCTCCACCCAGCCAGGTCCCATTGCCCCTGGCAGGAAAAGCTTTGGTTGCCTTTTTGCAACCTGTGGTTGCTGCTCGGGGCCAGGGGATGGAGTGGGACTCCTCCAAAGCCCCTGTTCACAAGCAAAACTAGGCTTGGGAGGAACACAAGGAGTAGAGCAAGGTGGAACACAGGAACCAGCAGGCTAGGCAGGAGGAAGATGCTCTTTCTCTTTCTCACTTCTTACAGCCCTGAGCACCCACCTTGCCAGGACACAGGATGCCAAACACTGGCATTCAGTCCTCTTCCCTTAGCATGTGAAAGGGAGGTGCACCAATGCATGGAATAATGGATGAGACAAAGAGGGACAGCCCCAGTCCACGGGTGCTCTATTCCCAAGCTACTAGCACCACATCCCAGGGAGACAGCAGCAGATCATGGTAGAGGCAAAGGCAAGAAAAAACTCATTCATATGCAAAGGGTTTAGATCCTTAGGAGACTGGCAGTGAACTCATGCAGCACAGAATGAGCCCGCCCAGAGTTCTCTGCCTTTTGGAAAAAGACATTGATACTGCAGGAGCCTCAAGCCTTGGGGAAAAATCACCATTTTCTCTATTGGTGATGATTTATTTGGGAAGAAGCCTCATTTTTCACTGATTGTATTAGAAGCACAGGATGGATTACAGCAAGGAGTAGCCCTGATACCTGAGAAATTCAGTATTATGTTCATGTGAGCCTTAAACAGCTCTTTCTGTGAAAGATTGCCTTTAGCTGGGACGTGTTGGACTTGTGACACCAATGAATAGGCTGGTATTTAAAAGCAGAGGCTCTGCCACAAGGTACAACACAAGGTCTACTGACATTTACAAATGCAGCTTCTCCCTGTGAGCACAACTTGCATCTCTGCTCTGCAAACCTGCTCCTTTTGCTCCAGAACCCTGTGCCTGGTACATACTCACGCATGCACCATAAGACTGCTAAAAACAAACTACTCAGTCATCTGCAGCATCTACAAGCTCCCAAGGCCTCCCGTACTGTTGCCTCGTACCCAAACTGCAGCCCAAGATTGGCCAAGAGGCAGCACCAAGGCTCTAGGGCTGTTTAATCCTCTCCCACGTCCTCCAGCCCCTCAGAGCTCAGGCATTAGAGGATAATAAGTTCAGGTGTGAAGAGGGATGAAGTGAAACTTGTGTTTTGCCTAGACTGATGCTGCCCTTTGCCTGGGTCACCTTGTGCATCGTCCCGTGGGAATCAGGCTGAACCCACCACCCCCAAGCAGCACAGGGATAGACAAGAATGCACAGAGATGCTATGCAGTGTGTGGTAGCTGCCTGAAGATGGCAAGCCAGCACTGCAGTTTATAATACACACAAATAACCCTGCTGGAAGAAGAAGGGGGCTCCCTACATATAAGAGAGCTATATTTTCTTGGCAGGCCATGTAATTCCAGAGCAGAATTTAAATGGCAGTGTTTATCAAATAAGTTTTTTCCTTCCTCTTCTTTATTAAATGCTGCCCGTCTAGCAGAATTTTGAGCAGTATTCCTGTTACTGCATCAGTTCTGAAGCCCAAATGCAAAGTCTGAGGAAGAAATTGCAATGCATCCATTGGCAGCAGGGAGCCATAGAGCTGGTGTGTGCATACAATAATTTATCCTAAGCCTTCTAGTGGCATTTTATGTCTTTTTGCTGTAGTGCTATTACAGCTTTGATTACTCCATTTTTATGTTTGTCAGTAC
This sequence comes from Sialia sialis, assembly GCA_009812075.1. NCBI lineage: Eukaryota > Metazoa > Chordata > Aves > Passeriformes > Turdidae > Sialia > Sialia sialis. The sequence continues at coordinate 6,732,536 of VRYO01000570.1, read as the reverse complement.
AGCATATGGGCAAAATAATTTGTATTCAAAGTATTAAACTGGTGATGTAAATTATTAAAGACCCGATTCATAAACGCATTACACACCATATGTAGATTTCTTCCCTTTAACTCCCCCCTTCTTCTCCTCCTCCCCATTTTCCAGACCTGGCTTCACACAGCTGGAGCAGGACCACTGCCGTCTCCCACCCCATGGGCACCAGGTTTGTCAGGTGAAGACACAGACTCCTTTTTCTTGCTGCCCCCTGCACAACTCATTCAGCCCCAGGTGCCTGTTGCCCATCAGCTCATCTCATTTTGGCACCTCTGAAGACAAGAGAAAAAGCTGTTTCCCATTTTTGCTCCAACCCCTATTTCCAGCAGAGCACCCTCCAAAGCATGTATATCTCCCAGTGCAGCCATTTCAAGGAGGCATTGGAGTGGGCACAGGAAGAGAAGCAGACAATCACTGTGGCAGTCGCAACTTATGCCCATCTCCAGTTGCACACATGCAGGACAATGGCACCTTGGCTCTGGTTTTGTGTCGGGGCTGCTGCACTGTGGTAAGCACTCAGCCTCAAGGGCAACAGGTCACCTCTACCCGTGCTTGGCCCCAACAGGATTCCTGCAGCCACTCTGAAGGGCTGGGGGGAAGTGAAACCCACCAATCCTGCATGGAAATTGGGCTGTTCAGCTGTAACCACTGCGATAACAGGCATCTCCTTTCAATAGCTGTCTACCAGACCATGCACAGCTCCATTGTGTTAAGCAGATGCTGTCTTCTGTTTTTCTCATTACCAAGATTTACTGTCTTATAAGCTTATTATTGACCAAGGCTTTAGGCTTCCTTCAGGGCTAAGGCTGAGGGGAATGCAAAATCCCAGCAGTCCTGTTTGCAGGAGCATCCCCCACTGAATCCAGGGAACTGACACGGGGCTCAGGGCTGCCTTCTCCAAACCTGGATTCCTCCTCCTCACAGCAAATGCTTTGACAGCCCAGAAGAATATCAGGGAACTGACACGGGGTACCCTGTCCCTGTCCTGGGGGAGGATATCCCAAAGTCCCTGGGCAGCCCCTCAGGCTCTCTCCCCAGTATAGAGCAGTTTCAGTATTTTGTGTTGCCAGCACTTCTGAAAAGTTACATTTTAGTCGAGGAAGAATTGGGACTGCTATGCTAAACTGCATTTAGCATGTGTAAAATCAGGCAGGTCTCCTAACCTAGAGTCCCACCCCCTGAGCACACAAAAAAACCTTTCTGGCAAAATACATGCTTCCTCCCACCCTGGGACAAAAAGTAGTATTTTGAATCCAGCTTTCCAGAGGTTTGGCTTCCATGGTGCACACAGATGACCACAGTAGTGTTGTTCTATTTCTCGGGACCTCCGTTTCCCCAGCCAAAAGGTGCTGCTGGCACAGACCAAGAAGCAGGAGCCCTGGTACACTGGCCCTCGCAGAGGAGCTGTTTTATCTGTATGCCCACACTCCACCCAGTGCAAAGAAATTGCCCTTGGCAGCAGCTCCCTAAGCTTCTACCCAGACAAAATGTATGACAATATTTCAACCCAGTAGGACACTGAAGTACATAAAAAGTAAAAATGCTGCCAGTATCTATTGGGACTCAGCTCTGCTCCCCCAAGAAAAAACAAACAAACAAACCAAAAAAAAAAAAACCCAACAGTTTTGCGAGAAAAAGACAAGGAAACAAGGCTGCACAGCAGGAGTCACTGGCCATTGATGCTGTACCCAGAGCCTCATGGGTCAGATTAGTATGTGTGTGTGTAGCTGACAGGTAAAACAAGAACGTCCTTCACAAATTACAAATGTGCAGGGCCTTCACACAACCTGGCCACATATTGCTGAGTCAGATCTTTCAGCGACACTGCCACACAGCTGCATCCGACTCACTCCTCAGTCCTGCTTTAATTCCCTGGGACATCATCTCCAGCAGTGATGGCACTGCCAGAAACAGAGCAGGGTGAGAATTACACTGCTCCCCTGATCAAGAAACTTCTCAGTGCTGGGTGGCTCAGTGTGATGCTTCTCACCTGTGGCAGATGCAGTGCTGCTCCAAGAGCAGTGAATAGGTACTGGGAGCATTGTGAGGCTCTAGCTGTGTACAACCACATTTGGGTATGTTACAGCTGTGGCTATAATTGAACCTGCCAAGGCAGAGTATGCAGGAAAAGAATGGAGGCATGAGCAAGGTGCTGGAGATGGAGGAGCAAAAAGGGAGCACATGTGGACAGGCTGGGAAAGAAATTACTTTTTGGGAAAAAAACAAACCAAACCACTATTCAGTTAGTTCTGTTCACAATCTACTTGTAAACACTCCTCCAATAATGTTTTTTAAAAAGCAGGATTTTTCAACTCCTATTTCATCATCACATGAAGAAGACTCTGCTCCATCCCCACTGTAATAACCAAGCCATGAACCTGCAGGGATGAGTGAGAGAGAGATGGAGCAAGTGGAGCTGACCCCAGGCAAACAGTGCTCCAGAGGAGACGCTGCTGGTGGCAGAGGCAGCCCTGCCCTGTAACAATGGGAACTGGGCTCCATACATGAGAAGGGTTCAGAAGCCTCCAGCTGGGTTTTCTCCTCCTCCTCTGTGCATTTGCTTTTCTGTTGGGCTCTGCAGAGCTGCCCCTGCCCAAAGTCACAGGGGGCACTGTGCAGGCAAGTATCTGCCATGTATCACCAGCCATGGAGATGCATGAGCTTTCTCACCAAAACCTCAGAGCAGCAGGCAGAGGTGTGGCATGCAAACAGTGCCATCAGACCAGAGCATGTCCCTCCAGTGTCACAGGGGGAGTTTGAACGCACAGAGCTCTGCTGGGGAGGGTGGGGTCCTCCACAAATAATTGTTATTCTGGAATATATCCACAGAGAGCCCCAGTGATCCCAGCATGCTGCTCGTTTTCGGCGCCTATAAGCCACATTATGGAGACACAACCCACCCCAGCAGACGAGCTAAACAGCAGGCTTACAGATGTCCACCCGCTCACCCATCTCAGACTCCTAATCCCCTACTTTGTCTGAGCTCTAGCTCATTTCTGATGCATTCAGATTATCCAGCAAGCATAACTGCTACTGAACATCTGAATATTTTTCCCTCCATCTCACATTTCACCTTGGAGGAGAAACACTCCACAGACCCCAGGCCTTTCTGTATGAAGCCAATTAGTGCAGCACAAAAGCAGTGAATAGGACCAGGCAAAGCTCAATGGCCTGTAAAATTCCCAATATTTCCACACGGACTTAGGCCAAATATGACTGCTTTAAAAAAAAAGGGGGAAAGCTAGGGTGCTTACACCAGAGTGCTGGCTTTTCCAACCACATTAAAAAGAAAACCCAGCAAATCCGTACAACATACAAGGCAGTTCATGGATCATAATGAAAAGTCTACAGAGCAGCTATAATTCCTTCTATAACACTGGAGGACCCAAGTTTGCAAGGAACAAAAGGAAATGATTAACAGGGGAAATATGCATGGTACAAAAAGACTTTTTAGTTCAAAAAATGATGTCCATATTTAGAAACACTTGATTCCTGTTGTCAGGGCCCTGCTTTTCCTGAATGTTTCTCTCCCATGAAAGAAAGAAGTCACAAAAGGGAGTTTATGTGCAGCCATGTCACATGCACACAGGGCACTGCTGAATTTTCTCCAGGATTAAGGGAAAAATGCAAAGGATTTTCAGAGCAAGCAAATAAAAAATTTAAAATAATAATGTCCATATTTAGGGGAAGGCTTCCAGCAAACCAGCAGCTCCTCTGGCAGGATCCCCTCTCCCACCATGGGCACCATGAGCCCTTGTCAGGGTGGGCTGCCCAAGCACCTGTGCCAAAAAGGTGGTTCTTGCTCCCCTGGGGCTGTGGGGCTGGAGGCACTCCTCCAGATCACAGTCTGCAACTCTGCTCTGGAGAGGCTCTTACTACAGGGTTCTGCCACCTGCTCTGGCACATCCCCCCAACCAAGCATGGCCTGGAAGCGGGTAAATGGAAAAGAAACCCTACCAGAACATCTCTGATGGGCAGGAACCTTATGTTTGGCAGGATGAGAATATATATGAAAGTGCTTCCCACCTACACATTCACTAACACTGTATCTTCCCCCAAAGCAGCCTATTCGTGTCCCTGCCACAAGGTGTGCTCAGCACGTTTCACTGGTAATAATCACCCTCGTGAGAGACCTGAGCACAAACAGCAGCAAACAGTTCTGAGACCACCCCTTCCCTTTCATCCATAGTCACTGCCTAACCTCATCACTCAGGGCTGGCTGTGAAATACAGCACCATATGGTCCCCGGCACAGGGAGAGACCCTGTGGGCTGGATGCCGTCTGCTCAAGACTGGAGACCCGCATCCCTCAGCTGCCTCCTGCTCCTGTTTCCCACCTCCATCACAACTGTTCAGCCCCACATGGGGCATCTGGGAGAGCACGCACCCAGCCAGCAGCAGCTCCTGCACCCCCGTAACCTCCATCCTCATCCTGATGCTACTGTGACACAAAAATCTCAGGGGAATAGCAAGAGTGAATGTCTGAGCTGGCACAGAGCAACAGCCCATGAAAGCTGAAGGTCTTCCCTAAAGCACCTGACTACAGAGAAAAATAATTTCCTCCATGTCCTATCACTATCTGTCCATGCAAAATGTCACTCTCCCTCTTTTTCATCCGCCCCCTTTACGTATAGGTAATGGAAAAGTCAAAGGGTTGAGATTTACAGTCTCCCCAAGTAGAGCACTAAAAGAGGACAGGTCCATTTGCTCCCTCTTAGCAGAGATGCATAGAGAAGAGTAGAAAACAAACATGGCTAAGTCCTATGTTCAAAACCACTGAAAGCCTTCTGCACATGACCCTTGAGATTCAAAATACATAGTCTGGTCTATGCTCTAGGTCTATGGGATTTTTTTGCTAGACAGCTCTGATGGGAATCATTAACAAATGGAACAAAAGTGACAGCAAGCAACTTCACTGTCTAACACTAACCTCATATAGGGGAAGGTGGCCCTGCCTATGGCAGGAGGGTTTGAACAAGATGATCTTTAAGGTCCCTTCCTACCCAAACAATTAAAAAATTCTATTATTCTATTTGGTCAGATTCTATTCCACTTTCAGACATATCATTTGAACAAAGGGTTCTCTTTAAGAGTTTTACTGACAACTTGATCTTTGAGCTTGGTTTGAAAAACCTCAGCACTTGCAAAAGTTAAGTTACTGTATGAAGCAACAAATAAAGCAACAGAAAGGTTTCCTTCTGCTCTCTCTGCTACTGGGGAGAAATCCTTGCCAGGATCTACAGGTAGTAATGCCTTAAACAACTGCAGAAGCCAAGCCTAGGGAGGCTCCCCAGTCTGAGCACTAAAGCTCAAGAGGACAAAACTCAACCAACATATTTTGTAAGAAAAAGAGAGACCTGGTTGTACCTTTCTCAAGCATCTCTTACAGGACCATGTATTACTGCTGGCACAGACAGGTAACACACCGTAAAAGAGCAATAACATAGTCATTAGCAACAGAAAAGAGGCATTTGTCTCAAGCAAGCCCTCAAATAATTTCATCCTGTATGGGTATTAATTTTCTAAACCAAATAAAGCTAATTTTAAGCTTCCCAAAGAAGCAGTTAAAAGCATTTACAAGCTTTAAGCTCTTACAATAACAAAGCCAGGCATGTTTGATTAATATTTTTTAAAAGAGCGTTTTTCTGGCTTGAAATAACCTGAGGAAGCTTTACTAGTAGAAGGGCGGGGAAGCAACTCCATCACTCATAGCATTCTACCTGGCCCCTCCTCACACAGGTTTGGCTACAGTGGTGTGTGACACTAGTGCAGAGGAGCTACTCTAGCTCCCCGGGCGTACCACCATGGAGCACTGAGGCAGAGAGCATCACTCTGCACTCACGGACTCCAAAGCAAACCACAAACACCATCAAAGTACCCAGCCCTGCATCAAGGCTGGCCTCCCAGCTGAATTCAGCAGTCAGGGGACACAGTTACAGGACAGGCATCACTTTACCACGGTTAATCCATTTTCATCTCAACAAGACAAATGTCTGCTTTTATGCATCCCAGCCTCCAAAGGTCTTAGCCCTGCCCCAGCACCAGTTTGCTACTCCACAAAATGTTCAGGCTCCCCACTCCTGGGGAAGTCACCTGCCTAGCTTAACATAAAGCCCTGGCTTAGCCATTTCATAGGTGTTTCTGTGAGCCTATGCCACATCCAGGAATAAGAGTTACTCACCACCTAAGATACAGTTGTCAACTCCAGCAAGGCTGTGCTGATTCCTCCTGCCTAATTTAGGGATGCAGGTGCAGAAGCGCACTCAGGGAAGAGCTCTTAGCATCAGACAACTCCAATCAAGGCACAGGCAGACATGCCCCCCGCCCCCCATCCACACATTGCTTTAGCACACAGAGATCAGATCTTTTGGAAGGACAAGATGTTTTTTTAGAGTGCTTTGGACACAGATTACCAAATACTGCCCAGCCAGGGGCAGGCACACACCCAGAGCCCAGCCTGCAAAAAGGGATGAAGACACTTCGTAGAGCACAAAACCTCCTGTCAAGCAGGCTGGTTATTCAGTCCCTCCCCTGCTGTAAGCACTTAGAAAGCAACTGCTTGTTAACAGGGTCCCCAGAACACTTTGTTTACAGCACTACTGTGATTCAGTTTATTGCATTAAAATGTGGTGCAGCCCTAGCCCTAGAAAGAAATAAACATGCCAATTGTCACACTTCCTCCCATTATCTTTTAGAAAGTGAGCTTGGGTGAACATTCATAGAGAGGAGTCTGGGGCTTGTCAGAAAGCACTGCAAGAAATGCAGCATCCTGTTCTCACTGCACTGGAAACATCCTATCTCTTCATCCAAGCTCCCCAAAACCTGCAGCAGAAGAGGGCTTAGTTAGGAGCTATTCCTCTGCTTGTGGAATAAGAAGAGCCTGAGTGAGGAGAGGTGGCTGCCAGAATTGTCTGGAGGCTAGAAGTAAAAAGCCATTCACCTGCAACCTGCGGAACCAGAACCAACAGAAGCCCTTGCACCTTGCTGCTACTCCTCCAGGGTTTATTAGGAGTGAGTAAAACTACCTAAAAATGAGCTGTTCAAAGGGAGAAGCTATGAGAGATGCTTTGACTGTGTCTGTATCCTTAGTCCCATTCCCAAAGCAGACTGTGCCTGTCCTAGAGAGGTATGCATTTGTACTAGGCTCTTAAACTACAGTAATTTGACGACTATAAGGCGCACTTTCAGGTTGTCAGCAAATTTCTGAACTTTGCCTATATATAAGGCACACTGGGCTATAAGGCGCACCTATTTTTTGCGGCGAGGATCTGCTGCCGGCTCTCCCCGTGCGGCTGCTGGCTCTCGCGGCTCGCACTTCTGCATTGGCAAATTTCTGAACTTTGTCCATATATAGGGCTTGGATCAAAATCTTAGTCAAAAGGGTGCACCTTATAGGTGTGAAATTAATGTAATTTTATTGTAGAAAATTACACACTCCTTCCCCACAGATGCATTAGGGTCCTAACACAGAAGTAGGAAACGATCCTGCAATGTAGTTTTCCTTGCAACTGCTTGTAAGGTGTGACTGCCACAGCCATAGTGGGACTCCCCTGATGCAGCCTCTTCCTCCAGTTTAAGTGCTCAGATTGGGCTTGCACCAAATATTTACCATATCTCAACTGAATTTTAGACTACATAGACTACAGAGCAGTGGGCCTGTGGCCTCTGACTCTCTGGGTCATGCTAACACTCCCAGCCTTTCACCAGAGGCAGATTCTGCTCTGCACAGAGCAGCTCAGCAGCTTCATTCATCCCACTGGCCCCCAGATGATTTGATTCAGAGCAATGTGATGCATTTTGGTAGCAAACGTGTTCTCAGGGGTCCAGACAATCCTGAGTGCAAACCAAACAGCACTAACCATGGGAAATGACCTGCATGACATGGGTCAATGCTGTCTCTGCCTCACATCACCATCAGACACCTTCTCTTGTTCAAAAGTTCTCAGACCTCTGACACCCCCTTTAGGCATTCAGAGGGACCATCCCAGCTAGTCGGACCTTCCTCTGCCTCTCCCCAGCAGTAAGTGGGTTTTAAGTAAGTGGATGCAGAACCAGCATCATCCCTTTTTCTTAGCTGACCCCTCAGCCCAACTTCAGCAGGGACAGGAGCCTCAAGACATCGCAGTTTCACAGTCAGTTGTCAAATTCATGCAAGGAAAAGCCGCTTCACCATCCTATCCCTTTGCCCAATCTATTTTTATCCTTACTCTTCTCTACATATCATGAAGTTAATAACAGATATATTTACTTTGCCTGGCCTGGGACTAAAGTTGTACTAGAAGTTTGAGTTGTGCAGCAGCACAAAGCAGAAATGTCTTCTGTGAAACACCACAAGCATTTCAAAGAAGAGGAAAAGAGCATTTGAGAGTCTTCTATGAAAATAATGGAGCTGGGAGAAATTAAGCAGCTTCCAATATTTGAGATGACATGTCAGAACACAAAACAGTAGGGGGGTAAATTATGTGTTATTTATATGCATTCAGGCTATGGCATTTATCAACAGCAGAGTATTCAGGGAAGAAACATGACCACTACATCTGCAGTATCCAAATTTGAGTCCCTGGAGTCCTGCACTAGTGCTGTATTGAACAGCATTCCCAAGGAATGCCATATTTTAGGTGTGTGAAGAGCAGCAATAGGTAGTGCACTGTAAGGTCCAAGACTTTGATCAAGCTCTGCAACTTAAATGGATTTCCAATATAACAGAGGTGTCAGCTCTAGTCCTTATTTGCTGATACTATCAATAGGGGCTCAGCTCACTAGCAGTTAATTCAAAGCCAAGCTTGATTTGCACAACAGTGATCTACAAAGTTCCATATGTGGCTAAGGGGAGATGTTGCCAACTAGACAATAGAAACAGCACTAGAGCTCCTGAAGTGATGCCATCACTTTTCTTTTCTGCTCCACCACTTCCCCATCAAATTTCCACAGGCTGGGATATCCAGCTGCCTACTCCCTTGCATCAGAAAACATGCAGAAAGGGTAGCAAAATACAGAATTTCTTTTCCAGATGCAGCTTTATTGAGGCTTTTAAAATGCAACTGCTCATAAAATATGGGCAAATACCACTTTTTTTGTGCATTAAAGATACTAAAAATGACCATAATTAAGCAACTGTAAAAGTATTTCTGAGTGATTGAACTACCACTCAGCCTTAAAAAAAAGTCGCTACATGTTGCTATGTTTCATGGAAGGTTTTTAGCATGCTCCATTCTGAAAACTCTGCTTTCACGTTTCAGTCCACCTCAATACTAGATCAGACTGTTTTACCAAGCTGTTGTTGGTGAGAAGTTGTCATGGTGGTTGAGAAGCCAGAAGCAGACAGAAGTGCTACCCAATTCAGCAATTAAGTAGTTTAAACCTCATTTTAAGTTACTGCCTGCAAGCCTGGAGCCCATTAATCTCAAACTTGGCTCAAAAGCAGAGGTGGCAGCAGCCCATACTCAAATACCACAGGTGTTTGTACCTGTGAGCTACTGTGTCTTCTTAAACCAGCTAAACACAACAGGCCACAGCTTTGACTTGCTATTAATGCAAGTATTCTCACACCCCCATCTACTCTCCACCAAGCAAGCACTGACTGCTACAGCCAGCACAGAGAAGGAATTCAGGAGTAGTGTAGAAGTGCTAGTTTTCCCAAGTTGTGCTGTTTGCATGCTAAGGTTATAGTCACCAGTTAGAGACAAGGTATTACCTTTCTCTTTCAAAAGCTGCAAAGCATCCCCACCTTGGATTTGGAAAGGCGGCAAGACTTTGACACGGCCAGCTGCTGACCAGAGGGGAAAGACCTGTTGCTTCCCAACCCCACCTTACAGCCCCCAATTCCTACCGCACCTTGTGTAATTAGAGAAAGGACATAGACCAAGTACCTGCGCCACGCTCCTCCTTCAGCAGGGAGTTAAACTTAGGCGCCTGGCTCCTGCCATGAAACAAGAGGCTAGAAAAAACCACAAGTCTGAAACAGTTTAACACAGGACAAAAAAGGCACATTTTAATATGTACAGCAATGCATTTGGGCTATAAATTTAACCCAACACAACTGAAAAAATCCAAACTATGCTTTTATACTTATTCCATGGTATCAGCCTCATTCCTAGCCACCTACCTTTCTCTGCATCTCTGAATGCTGCTATATACACACACAAACAAACAATTACGTCATGAATGTTCATTTAGGCTCCCAAGTTCAAGTAATAAAGTTCAAACTTGCATAGCATCTTATGCCACTCAGCCATAAACAGTTACGATTGCATATTAGCTGGAGCAGCCATCTCTTTCAATTCAGCCAGTTTTGGCTGGCCACTATTTTTAATTTTTTTTTTTTTTTTTTTTTTAATCCTTGAGTCAGAATGTTTCCTAAGTCACCAGCCCTGAGGGATGCCACAGACTTCAAGACGAACCTCTTGCTGTTAAGATCCTCTTAAACCAGAAATTTAGAGTGTTGTCAAGAACAGTTTTAAAAATGTAATACTGTTTATTTTGCTTCAAAAACATTTCAGCATTCTAAACATACAAAAAAAAACAGAACGTTGCAAATTTGTTTTAAGTACAGAGTGTTTTTGAACTTCAGTTGCTGCACTGGCTCTTCACTTAGTTGACCATGAAGAGATGTCTACAGTTTCAGTTTAAAAACTACCGCACTTAACTAAAAAACCCATACACTTCTCATGCCAGCTGAACCCCCTTCCACAACTAAGAATGGCAGCAGAATGCTATTTCACTATATACAGAAAGACAACTTTAAGCTAAATGGACGCCCACTGTAGTGTAAATAGATCTACCCTCACAGTGCATGCTTTGGGCCATGGCACCCCGGGGAACGTACAGCCTTTCCAAATAATCACTGCTCCTCTAAGGCATCATCACTCTAAGCATGTACCACAAGAATCTGTCTAGTTTTTACAAACTATAGATATGTACAGTTTATAACCCAGGATTTTCTAGCCAATAACCATATAGTAACACCACCTTACAAATTAAAAAAATGCTTGAAACATTTTTAAATGCTTTGTTACACCAACAGCAAAGTGCACAGAGTTAGGAGAACACTAGAGCGCCTTTTCATTTTAAAAATGTTTGGAAATATGTACAACTTTGATACAGTTTCAGGGTGCTCACTACACCCATGGCCACTTCATGTAAACCAGTTACAATTTCTAGAGCACTTTTAGAAACTACAACGCGATCGGAATCCAATTTTTTTTAATTAAGCCTAATAAGGGCAAGAGACACCATCTCAAATAAGAGGTGCTTCATTTATGGTGTTTCCCCTACTCTATGGTATTCACATGGAGACAAGTATTGTACAGTTTTATTCATCATCATCATCTTCATCCTCCTCTTCTTCATCCTCCTCCTCCTCTTCGTCTTCTTCCTCTACCTTTTTCCGAGCAGCTTTGGTTGCTGCTCCCTTTGCGCCATCAAACTTTCCTTTAGACTTGTAGTCTGCAACATCCTGCAAAGTCAAGGGGATGTCTTAATTTGCTCTAAGCACCAAACACACACAGCATTTGTACAGCAGTGGGCATTAAGGAAAAGGGACTGCATCCCCCCCATGGGGACACAGCCAGCACAGGTATGCAGATACCTAAGCATGCTCATGAATCATGGAGGTCTTGAACCTCCTATTTCTTTGAGGATGAGTAGAGAACAGAGCCTCTCAAAGTTTCCTGATATCAGGACAAAGCTCCTGTAACAGCACAGCAAATCCTTCATGAAGCAACACGAGCACCTCCTGCTGCATATCAGTGGGAAAAAAACTCTCCCTCCTTGCTGAAATCTACCTGTGGATCTTTACCCTGCTCTGCCCCAGCCTGTGCAAAGCTCAGCTGTAACTATGCCGGGGCCACCTGAGCTGGGCCTATGTTACAAAAGCACATCAACAAAAGAGCTGGTACAGAGGAGGCACAAGTGATAACTCGCCTTACCTTCTCGTACTTCTCCTTCAGTTTAGCTGCCTTATTATTGTAAGGCTGCTTTTCACCATCACTGAGGTTGTTCCACATTTCACCCAGTTTCTTTGCTACATCTCCAATAGATATGCCAGGGTTTGTGGACTTGATCTTGGGGCGAAACTCTGAACAGAAGAGGAAGAAGCCAGACCTTGGAAAGAAACACCAAAGGACAGTCAGCATTTGCAGCAGCATGCCCAGGGAGCACCCCTTCCTCCATCCCTCCCCACACAACACTGACACATGTGTGAACACACAGAAAAGGAACTTCTTTAAAAAGAAAAAAACTTACAGAATCAAACATAAGCTTAAAGTGTTTTGATTTTACTGAGTCCCAGACCTGGAGCCTTCACACAATGCTCTTTTTTAATTACAGTAATTTCACAATTATAAGCTGCACCTTTTTCACTGAAGAATCCAGCCTACCCCAGCAGTGCGGCTAATCATCAGGTGCAGCTTATTTATGGACAAATCCCAGTGAAATGCCAACCTGGAAGCGAGAGCTGGCCGGGGAGGGTGCCTGGGGCTGCCTTTAAAGGCTTGGCTGGTCTGTGAAAACTGTTTGCAACTTGAGCACCTGACACCAAACCCCACGCTGGTGCGATTCTGTTACTAACTCGTTACTTTGTCGCACATGGATCCTATCTTAAAAAAAAAAAAAAGGTTTATATTTGGGTGCAGCTTATATATGGACACATCCCGTGGTCTACCTGGCTATCCAGATGTGCAGCTTATAATCAGGTGCAGCTTATAATTGTAAAATTACTGTAACTGCTCTGTATCCCCTCACCCAATTTCATCTTAGATACATGAGTCTCACTGTGACTCAGCCACATCAATGTCTTCAATCACTACAAGTTTAAGAGTACCAAGTACTGACAATTTGCGTCAGTGCCCTACATGCTGAAGGCCACAAGCTGCCTAGAAGGTTTACAAGACAGTATCACTACCCATCTACCCTCCTTCTGGAAACCCATGTTACATAAAGGGTATGAAAATGAACCAAAACACTTACGCATTTAAAGTCTCAAAGTTACTTACGGTGGTCGTTTTGGGGCATTGGGGTCCTTCTTCTTCTTGCCACCCTTAGCTGGTCCATAGTCCTTCATTTCTCTATCATATCGTACCTTATCAGCCTTTGCCATTTCATCAAATTTAGCCTTTTCCTTGCTTGACATGGTCTAAAAATCCAAAACATGAGATACCAAACTTGTGATTACCCAACCGTTCAATAGCTGGCAAACATTTATGTAAACAAGCCAATACATATCAACTCGATATGGGAGTTTCAGAATTTGTTTGTTTTCTAACTGGACCACCTTGAGAGGCCGAAGGTCCTGTACAGGAAATCACAGCCACCACAGACATACTCAGCAACAGGGAAGCAAGAGAAATAAGACAAGCACAGTCAGAGTCCTCCTTTGGACACACAACCGGAAGGAAGTAGCTGCTGAAGGGCACTGCTCGTGATTCATAAAAAATACGCCAGACTCTAGTGGAAGCATCTACACGGGCAGACACACAAGGCTAAAATGTTCAGTATTGCCACAGGCTTCAGCAGCACCTGACCAATGGCCAGGACAGCTTGCCGACAACAGCACACAGACCAAAACAGAACCGGCTCTCTTCATGTTCAGACACATACACACACATCATCCTAGCAGATACTATAGGAAGTCTGTGACTTCACGACGCCACAAATTAAGGTACCTTCCACCTCTCTGAGCACTTCTTGGAAAACTCTGCAAAGTTGACTGGAACCTCTGGGTTTTTCTTCTTATGTTCCTCACGGCACGTCTGCACAAAGAAGGCATAGGCAGACATCTTGCCCTTGGGCTTCTTCGGATCACCTTTAGCCATCTTGACTCTGCAGGGACAGAGGAAAAGATAACAAATCAGTGATATATAGATGAATGCATACACCTACGTATGTATGCATAGATATGGTGTGCATACATTTAGACACATACTCCCCCGCCACCATCTTCTGATGTGATATCCCATCAGTAACACACCTTCTTTCCCTTGACACCTCTTACCATCCCCAATACTTATATTATTCTCCCTTGATACTTGGGTTGCAGACAAGCCAGTCACTGGATTTAAATGTTACATTAATGTATATTTACATCATGTCCAAATACTGAAGACAGCCTATTAAATATACGTACTTCTGCCTATTAAGCATTATATATCAACCAATATAAAGTATCTGCTTTAGTTGGCTATCACACTGGGGCTAGAGTGGCATGCACAGTGCCAGGCAGTGACTTATTCCTTCAGGAGCTGGAGCATACATTTCAGCAGCTGCTGCCCAGGTAAGAAGGCAGGACAAATTAATAGTCTCAAAAAAGTGCAATAACCTTTTATATATAAAAAGGGCACAAATAAAGGCTGACATTAACCACAATAAGACTTGTGGAGCCCTGCGAGATGAGTTATGCTTGCTCTTGCTCCACCAAGTGACACATGTTTGAGGCACAGTGGTCAGTGCAAAGTTGCAACCAGCAAGTCACCAAAACGATGGTGCTAACTTTTGGGCTCCATTTCTTTCCTTGCTTCCATTTAAAATTTTCCCTGCTTAATAAAAATAACCATAAGCCCACAACATTGTTTTCCATTTACAGCTTCGAAGTCACTTTAAAACTTAATTTTTATTAGCACCACGTTAATATTTAATTGTGCCCATTAACCCACGAGGGGCAGCACAAGTGGCCGTAAGCCGCCCTGCCCGGTCGGTCCGGCCGCTGCCGGGACACTGCTGCCTCCGCGGGGGCGGAAAACCCGCGGTAACGGGAGCCAGGGCGCGGAGCCGGCCCCGCTCCGAAGTTGGGGGCGAGCGGCCCGCAGCGGCCAGTCCAGCCCGGCCCGGCCCCGCTCCGCGCCCCTCCCGCATCTGCGCCCCTCCAAGGTCACAGCGGCGGCCGCGCTCCGCGGCACGGGCACCTGCGGCGGGGCCGGGGCCGGCGGGGGCAGCGGCGGCTCCGCCAGACGCCAATAATTCATCTTCCATTTTGTGAAACGACTCCTGATGAAAGAAAGTGCCCCTGAAATGCGGCGGGGCGGCGGCCGGGGGGCGCCGAGGGGCGGGTGGGGGCGCAGGACACCGGGCCGGCCCCGGGCGGCCGGGGCAAGCGGCAGCGGGAGCGGCGGCGGTCGCGCTCCGCGCCCAAGGCCGGCCCCGCTCGCTAAGATGGCTTCTCCCGGCGCTGCCGCCGCCGCCGCGCCGCCTAACAAAGCCGCGCTCCCCCTCGCTGCGCTCGGCCCCCCGCGCCCGCCGCCCCCGGCCGCCAGCCCCGCCAAAACGCCACCCCCGCCGCGAAGGGGCTCCCCGCTGGCCCCCCGGCAGGCGGCGGGGGCGTCGGGGCCGGGGCGCGGGCGGGAGGCCCCCCCGCGGCCCCTGCCTAGCGCAGCGCTCTCTAACAAAGGCTCCCGTGCAGCCATTACCGCCGCCGCTACGCTCTTCCGCGCTGCCAGAAAAAGAGTGCGGGGAGCCCCAGGGCGGCCCCCCAGCGCCCGTCCGAGGACACGGGAAGGTGGGGGGAGAGGAGCCGGGGCGAAAGCGAAAGGTTTGAGACCCCGGCGGGGCGCCGGGAAGGAGATTTTCCTCGCCGTGACCCCCCTCCCCATCCCTGTGCCGCTCACACGTCTTTCTTCCCTTCGCCGGGGCTCTCCAGCGCCAGCCATATTAATGCCCACAGCACGGGCGGCGAGGCGCGGGGAAAAGGCGATGCGGGGCCTCGCCGCGGACGCAGCCCCACCAGAGACACCTTCTCGGGCAGGGGAAGAGAGGCGGAGGCAGAAGCGAAGGGGTCGGAGGAGTTTGGAGGTGGCGGCGGCGAAAAAAAAACTGCTTGGCCGGGACTGCCGAGCGCAGCGCGCAGGGCTTATCCCTGTCAGATGCTAAAGCGACAGCCATATTAATGCAGAATAAACAGCGGGCACGGCAGTGCGCACGGCCGACAACTTTCCCACCGCCACCAGCCCCACTGAGCCTACCCTGGGAAGGGGGCACATAAAAGCCCAGGGCGCCGCGCGTTTTGCCGTGCGACATTAGGAGGCGGCAGAGAAAAATCCCTGCCCATGCGGGGGAGAAGAGGGAGTTAGTCCCGGTGTAGTTGCTGCACCAGCCATATTACTCTCGGCGGCACGGGAGCCTAGCGCGGAGCTACGGGGCTGCACCAGGAGCAGGTGGCCCCTCGGCGGCGGGGAGAGCTCCCAGCGGGGCAGGGTAGGGGACGGGGGACAAATGCTGCGCCTCGCCCGCTGCCCGCCACCCCACCACCTGGGCACAGCATCTGCCCCGGTACCACCAATCCCCGAGAGAGGGGGGGAGAAACAAAGTTTTGGGTGAATTTTCCGATGTTTTTCTAATTAAATAGAAAGATAAAAAAATAAAAAACTCGAAGGAAGGAAGAAACGGAACACAACATTAAAAAAAAAAAAAAAAAAAAAAAAAAGACAAAAAATAAAAAAAGCATGCTGGGGCAGGCAGGGCAGAGGGACGAAGGCGCGGAGGCAGGGCGGGGAGAGGGTAGCCGTCCCCCGAAAAGTTGCGGTGGGGCTGCACGTACCTGTATTGTTCGCGGTAGTGTGGACAGGAGCGGAGCGCAGGGCACGACGCGGGGCTCGGCGCGGCTCAGCCTCGCGTTGGCTGCCTACGAGAGCGGCCTGATTGGCTGCGGGGCTCTGCCGTTTAAAACAACCTCCTCGCCTTCTCATTGGTGCGGCGCCTCATGAATATTAAGCAGGGCAGCGCGGCGGTTGGCCGGCGCGGGTGAGGTCATTCATTCAAAAAGAGCGCCCGCCGAGGGGGACAGGGGAGTGTAGCGAGCGCGCGCCGGGGCGCGGGCGGGAGAGTGAAAGGAAAGTTGGCGCGCGGGGGTCGCGCGTCTCGCGGAGCTCCCGCCACGTGCGGCAGAGCGGGACCCCCGGGGGAATCCCCCGGCACCGAGCCGAGACCCAGGTCCGGCCCCACCGGAGATGCGGCCCCGCTGCCAGCGCTGCGGAGCCACGGGGACGAGGGGCAGCCCCGGTAGCATGCCGGGGCGGCTGACGGGAAGGACCCCCAGGCCGACAATAGCGCGTTATTGCTGCTTTCTCCCCTAAAGCCGTAAGGGGCGGTTCCAGTTGCCGCGCACTGTTTGCGGAGCCGGCTACTAGTGAGCCTAGTGGAACCGAGTCCAAAATAACTCTGCTGAGTCCCAGTACTGCGTGGAGAAGAAACTACAGAGGAAGAAACTGCGTGTTTGTATGAAGAGGAACAGAGTTTTACCCACTCATTCATCAACTAAAGAATCTGCTTGAATTACTCGCTCTTATGCACTTCTACAATTTGTTTGGTGTTAACTTTCCAGGATTTGCTTGTTATTAAACAGGCTGGTTGTATACAAGGAAATCTGTTTAGGGTGCCCTGCTGACTGAAACCAGCCCAGTGTGGCTCTAGGGCTCCTTTGGCTCTCTGGAAAGAGCTGTTTCCTATAGGGAAGCTGCCAAATGGTTTAACTGGCATTCGTGGCTGACCACAATTGTTAGTTGGCTCTGAAAAAAGAGCTGTTATTTTTAAGGACGGAGCAGTAAGACTCAGAAACAACCTCATACTGTTACGGGCTGTTTGTAACTGCCACCCTGTTTTGATAGCCAGAAGAAACAGTTGCTCTCTTTAAGGAACAGATAGCGAAAAGAGGTCTCCACCCTGAGCTGAGACACTGTCAGGCAGCAGATACTGCCCTGTGGAAGCGCTTGTGGCTATAACAACATATGGTCACAGGTTGCTTTTGCTGGAAGAGATCAAAACAAAACAACTGATGAGAGACAGAAGAGTGCCAACCTCCTGCTGACAGATCCACTGGGAAGCATGCAGAATTTTACTCAGGATTTTAGCCAAAGTCCTGCCTGGATTTCTCCCTTAGGGTACATCTCAGGCAGTCTAGCAAGCACCCAATCCGGTTGTTGGCCCCAGTACATCATATGCTTAGAGAGACCGTAGAGCCACGTCCTTGGCTTTTCAAACGACATATGATAAAATCAGTCTTACTAGCCTCTTGGCCTATTTCTACCTTCTCAAACCAAAAGTACGAAACAAGGGGTTCGTTCATAAACATTAATGAGGTTACCTGAGGGACTGTATTCTGTAGCATCATCATAAAATAAGACAAGTAATACTACTGCAGGATAATCTCTTTATAGCTGACACACATCCCTTTCACCTATTTTTAGGGATACTTTCAAGTATTACAAACTAGTTGAATAATTAAGGCTTTTTTCTTGGCTCTTGAGTTGCACCATTTTTTTATTTTCGAGCACTTTCTTCCTCAAACCACAATCTCAACCTCCAGAGCACACCAAACAGAGAGCATTACTAAGGGGATGGACAGGCTGTAAAGAAGCTGGCTTACAAGAGGCACCTGTCATTGAACATGCTGTTCCATACTCATCTCCAGAGCATCCCCTCAAGTTCTCATCAGCCAAAGGAAACATTCCCTAAGATGCTTCTTCTAGGAAGGCCAGGAAAGTTTTGACAGCTGGCCAAGGGACAAAGGAGATATTTTGGTAGCCAAGAGATAGCTGAGGTGCAGGTTTTATCCAGAGCATGTGAGTAGCAAATGGGTGAACATAACCCCCAGAGTAAAAGTTTCTACTCACCTCCAAAACTACCACTGCTGCAATTCTGCAGCACCCTCAGCCCCGCACATTGCACCTGGACCCTTTCCTGCCATGCACCAAGAAAACAACCTAGAAAGTTAGCTGAGCAAATCTAACTTTACTGCAGCCTCTTCCATTCCATGCAGTCCCCCTTCCTCATGCAGTTCACCTGTCCTCTCCTGGCCCCTTTTGTAGACAAGGCAGCTCACTAACCCAGCAAAAAGTAAACAAAGCCCAAAATTCTGCCTCCTTTTATACTAGGTTACTTTTCTGTTGGATTAGTGGACTGAACCAGTATACCAAGGAGTCAGGTGACTCCCAGAGCCAAGGCAAAGAAAGGAGTGTGCAGAAGGATACAGCTAGCAGCAGAGACACTCCCAAGTATGGGTTTGGTAAATTTTAGGGAGTTTTGGAGTTGGGGTTTTTTGTTTGTTTGTTTTTGGTTGTTTTTTTTTTTTTTAATATTACATATTACCATGTATTTAACTATACGAAGCATAAGAAGAAAACCACAACTAAAAGAAATTTTAGGATGCCTGGCTTTTGGCACAGCAGGCAGCAATGTTTGCACTGATGCTAGGAGAGCTCAATACATAGCTCTGAACCTTCCCTTCTGAAAGTCCCCACCAGGCAGGATTTATTTTGCAAAGACATGCTACATTTTTAAACAACTGTCAGCCATACCCTACATCCCACAGCTGGGACCCAGGTCAGCCACTATCTTGAATATAAGGACTGAGGCCTAAAATGTTGGCCAAGGTCCCATAGCAAGCAGACAGCTCCTAATACTTGCAGTACCTTGTTGCTGAGAAGATGGATGGCAAAGACCCGTCCCAGGCAGAGTCACCAAACACTGAAGTCTTCTGGCCCATGGACATCATGTTGGTGCTGTCAAGAAACAGCAGAGATACAAACAGCTGAGTCCATGCTGTTACCTGCCAAGATGAAGCAGCATCTTCTCTTCGACTGGAGATGATGGAACAGGGAGGCAGCTGTGAAAAAATCTGGAGTCACTGAGAATCATTCCAACAAATCAGTAGACTACATAAATATACTTTAAATTCAGGAAAGTCATCCGCAAATTGCCTTCTTCTGCTCCCTGTAATTGCCTGAAGTCTAGAGTAAGTTGATATATTCTTCAGCCAACAGCCACATCTCATCTGAACATTATTGACAGCTTGGTAGAATTGGCCTTTTGACTTCTCCATCCATCTTCTGTTGTGCCAGAGGGCCAGCAAATTAAGACCCAATGTGCACTTAACCTATTCAAAAATAAAAGTGCTGAAAAGGACCAGAGCTATAACTGAACTTGGTGGAACTCTGATGACTACTGATCAGTTCCACAGCCCATCCAGCCATTCTCACAATGTTCCTCCACCATCTCATTGCTACCAGTGAGACCATAGATGTCTTAGAAGCATCGTGGAGAACAACAACCTCCTTGCGTTAAAGATTAGTCCACAAGACCTTTAACAAGCTTCCCAGTATGAATCCAGATTGTCTTGATGTGGGAAGTTAGCCTCACAATAACCCCTGCTCAAGCTTTTGCTACTTGCACTGTGCCACACCTGGGATGATTTCAGCCAAAGAATTGATGTAATGTCTTTACTGGGTTTGTCCAGTATCAGTCAGAGCATGTTGTGCTTGTTGTGTTGGATATCTTCCTCATGGGGAGCATCACCTAGTAGTAGCTAGGAAGAGGCTAGTATGGCTTCACACACTGAAACTGTAAAGCATCTCAGTGAATTGGAAGTACACTAGTCACAGAAAAATTACTTGGGCCTTCAATACAGAGATATCCCCAAAAGGAGCTATTGTGCTAAAAAGCTTCCCAAACACACATCATATTATCCAGGAGGAATAAAATTTTCCTGGCTCCTATTTTGGAGGGGCAGCTCAAATACACAGTGCATTGTCAAAGCAGCTCCCTTACTGAGGGGCTTCGTGGATTCAGATTTGGCAGCATTTCTGGGAACAGCCACATAAGCTCCTCTGGTCTGTAGCATACATGCTTGGATATATGTTATTTCAGCCTTCATTTTTCAGTGCTGATACCTGAATTTCCATGTATCTATCAGCTGATGCAGGTATCAGAAAGCCAAGAAAGTTTGCAGGGGCGAATAGCTGCAATGAGGTATTGGATACCAATACAGAATCAGTCCATTTCCTTTTTGCCCACCTTTGGAATATGTTAAGCCCATGACTGTTAAATCAGAAGCATCTATGCTGTTGTGCTCCTGACCATAGCACTGGGGAGCTTATTCAAGGCAAGGAGTAGAGAGGAATGTTCGAGAAATCTCACAAGAAAGCTGTCTGCAGTCCTCCTGAGATAAGTAATTTTCTGAGGCCTCCTAGACCCCAGAATGCCATGGGTCACAGAAATCATAGAAGTATCCCAAGAAGAAACATGCTTATTGTTCACAGGGTGAGGAAGTTCTAGAAAACATTTGTGAAAAATATTTAGGTCTCTCAAGTATACAGCTTCGTTCCCATGAGATGCTTCAAGCAACTTGGACATCCAATGTCAGAACACTAAAGATGTGCTCACAGTCCTGGCAGAAACACCACATCAGGGACATTCCCTCTGTCACAAGGATTTAGCTACAAGGTAGGTGCTAGCACAAGGGACCCTCCACTAGCCCCACTCACAGCCCTTCCCAAGGTTAGGACCACAGTGCACTCAGTTGGTTCTCCGTCTCAGCAGCCCTGTGAAACTGTCCTAGCATGGGCACAGCAATCCCAGCACATCATCAGAGGTATCAAACCATCCTGCCCTCAGCCAGTCATTCCATTGTGGTCACTGAGCTGTAGTTCCAGCAGGATAATTATAACTGCATTTGGAGCTATCTTCATTGCATCTCTTCAACACTCTTACACACTGGCAAAATTCTCTAGTGGAGACTTGACCCGAATGAAAAGGTTGATATAAATATATCTGTAGGGTTCTGCCAGCAATTAGGAGTAAGGATGGGAGGAAATCCCTCCAGGAATCTAACAAAGCCAGGAAACCTTTTTAAGCAGAACCAGCCTATCAGAGTGACAGAGTTGACATTTAAGGTTGGATGGACAATAGCGACATGAAAAGTGTTAAATGACCTGTTTATCTCACCAGCATATTCATTAGGCTAGTTAGGAGGCTGTTTCAAAAGCCTTCGGTGTGGACTTGGCTTCTCCCACCCTAACCTTCTTGTGCTAACATGCAATGGAGAAGAAGAGGCTCAATTAACCCTTCTCTAATTGGTATAGTCAAAAGCTGATTGCAGAGGTTTCATTTACAAGTCCAAGTTTACTTTTTTTTTTATTTTTAAACTAAGAGTTTAACTTCAGTAAAATGAAGAGGAATCCCTTCATACAAAACCCTTGCAATCTTACAACACTTGGGATTTTCACACATGGATTTCCTGATGCTTACAGCCTGAGGCTGAATTCCAGGTCCTGTAACTATAATATTTGTAATTGCTCACTGGGATCTCAGCCAGTTAAAATATTTCCTCTTTAACCTATGAAACAAAAAGAATTATCTTAAATTTATGCTGAAAGTAGAAAATAAAATTAGCAATGGTGTTTAAGGAGCTTGGCAGCATGCAAGTTCAGAGAGATAGAGGTTAATCTGTTCCCAACTCAACTATCAGAAACCTTATGTTCCAACAATTAAAATATTAGTCTAAATGACCAGGTGACCTCCCAAATTCCCTGATGGGATGGCACAGCCTGTTATCCCCTGTAGCCATATCCCATTAAGCTGACACCTCTGCAGGAGTAGGATACACTCTCAGTTGCCCACACAAAATTATTGTCGAATGCACTTTGTGGGGACTGAGGTGAGAAATACAAGTTAAAATAATTAACAGTCACGCAATGCAGTTCAAAACCTCCTTGCAGTATAACCACAGGCAAGATAAACAGAAACTCATGGTTACCTTCACAGGTGCGCCCTGCCCCCATGTCTTGTCATATTGTCCTCATTCCTCTTGGAGCTTTTTAAGTCCCTTTTCTTTCTCCTCTCCCTGTTTTTGCCTCTCTTCACACCGTGGCCCTGGCTCTCTCACAGCATATGCTGCCAGTATGCCCAGGGGGTGGCAGGCAGGCAATTGCCCCTGCACACATGCTCCATGAGATTTGCCACCACAGTTCAGCACCTCCTACGCTTCCAGACTCCTGGAAATTGTGTGCCCCCTGCATGCTGCCTCCTTGCATTGCTAGCTCATCTCTGCTCCCTCATTTAACACATCCCTCCCGCCACAACACACTTTCTTCAGGTGTCTTCTTCCATGCTCAGCTACCACAGGGCCATCTGCTTTCATGTATTTTCTTTTTAAAGATGTGCTATCCCGAACCTTGTAAACCCTAAGTGACCTGGCATGAGAGCAATGAGCAACACTCAGCTTCAGAGGGGCCTTTCTGCTCTGCTTCACATGCACAGAACTACACACACACAAAACAAAAAAAAGAAGGTAATTAATGTGGGGAAAAAAATAAAAGCACATTTATCTACCTACCCCACCAAGCCAAAGACTAAAGGTAGAAAGACGGGACAACTGGAAACAGTCACTGCAAGTTTCCCATAGCCATCAGAGGAGATGGAATCTAGATGCAATTTTAAAGGAGACGATTGTTAAGTGTTTCCCTTGCACTTTAATTGGCAAGTAATCAAGACCACATTCAATGCAACAGAAGTTCTTGCAATCATGCTGTGACAGCAGACCAAGAAATTCTATTAAGAATCCAATACAATTACAACCCAACAGCAGTCCAGCAAAGGGCTGGATATAAAGGGAGGCATGACCCTACATTAGAAAGAAGGTGTAGTTCAGACACCATGGATGTGACACTACATGAAGCAATCAGCACTGGAATGAGAAAGTGCACTGGATACTTATTTCACTGTCCTGAAACACTGCTAGAAGGAGAGTTGCTTTCAGATCACTAAATAATCCCAAAGCCATGAATACCTGCTTCCACCCCACACCCAGCACCCACACTCAGGCATAACTGAACTCCACTGGGCACCCTTTCCTCTTTGGCCATCCTGCCACTGTCCACACTTCAAAGCAGCACACTAGCAGCACACAGCATACTGAGGAAATGATGCACCTAAACCACTCATGTGCAGATGAATGAAAGAGGAGAATGTTCTTCGATAAGCATAATAGCATCTTGGAGCTACTCTGTCTCACAACATGTGTCTGAATGAAGCTTTGAGTCTGGCCACGGCTTGTAACTTATCAAGATAGGCAGCCTATCTCCAGTGTTACAGTGAGACATGGAGTGACATACAAAATCCTTGGCTAGAGAGAAGGAAAGGTGACTTCTCTCCACAGGAACTGTTAACTCAGTGCTTGGTCTCTTCCCCCACCAGTCAGGCTGCCGGGCCATCAGCTGTAGGGTTGCTTTGCACAGTCCAGCTTCTCCAGCTGGCATCTTAAGTAGACTGAAGGTCTGGGTGTAGGAAAACACAGAGAATATTAGGTGATTCCAGCCAGGTAGGGAAACACACTGCTAGCACAACACAGCTTTAGGAAGGATTAAAAATCTAATTGTCAGAAAAGACATACACAGCATAGGTGCTGCAATATGTAGAGGAAAGCAGCTTTTCTTGATCTATGACCTGGACTACACTGCTGGGACTGTAAAGCTAGGAAAAGAATACATTGTCCATATGCATGTAGATGCAGGACAAGCAAAGGAAAAAATGTGAATTGAAATTTTAAGTACTTACAGTTTAGGAGCATATGTAATTGATTGTAAAAAAACCTCATTGGGGTGACACTGCACAGCATGAGTCTTGCCTTCAAAGGGTCGAGTGGACCTTCAGTTAAAAAAGGAAGGTGAAAAAATGGCTCAGGAAAGCGCTCAAAGTCCCTTAAGCTTTCCCCACTCTTTCCCATTACCTCTCTGTCCCCTATACCTTTTTTTTTTTTTTTTTTTCTTATAAATCTATTCAGAAAATATTGTTTCCTTTTGGTATCAGTTTTGTGCCATCACTTCACCATAGCAACAGACAGCAAACAGCAGTTTGAACAACTGGAGTTGTTGGCATACTCAGGTAGGCTCTCTTGCCGCAGCAGCCTTGAGTGACTCCCAGCTTTTGGAAAAACATTTAGTTGCATAATTCCAGGTTTATTTTCACTAAAAGAGAACATATACAATTAACTAAATGCCACCAATTAACTATCAATAAGACAGGGATATTGTATACAACTACACTGTTATGACAGCAGCTACTGCAGCACACCAGGCTGATTTTAGACTAACTACCTTAAATCTTGGAGACAGACATGGGCCACCAACCCCCAAGGGCAACTGGGTCCATTTTAGGCAGTTCCCCTGCATACACCTCTGTGCTGGCAGAGGCCAAATTGCCAGCAAGGCCTGAGGTACCCCGGAGTCTGGGGGTGAGATTTTGTGAAAGATCAAAAGTCCAGATGCCTCCCAAGCAGCACACAGCAGTGAGAATGGATCTGAGCTAAGACACTAGAGCAAAAACTGAAGCACGTGAGGCTAAAACTTGATACTGGACCACACAGGTATTTTGGAAGATCAGCAGGAAGACAGAGGTCAACAGGATGATGAAGCAATGAAGGAGAGGAAGGGAAGTTTTGCAATGCACAGTTAGGACTCACATGAATATCTTTACATCACTGATAAGCACAGGAAAGTCATAATCTGTGACAAAGTATCTAACTCAGGTTGCTACCAACAAGTACTTACCTTGATCCTTGATGATGTTGAAGGAACCAGTGTTTTGGGGAGAAATTTAATAATAAAGGGTGTAGATTTCTGCCAAGTGTTCCCAAATTCTTCTTGATTTACATTCATTGGACATCATGTTTTGTTAACATATTTGTTTCCTGTTTTTCTTAGGAGGGTAAGAACATTACAGTGAATGAATAGAAAGTATATTTACAGTGAAAATGTTTTTTAATTTGTTTCATTTATGCACATTCTTTTTAGAGACATACATATGTACACAAGATACATTAAGAATCACTTTAAAGGAAGATGAACTTCTCCCCAAAAATTGTGCTATTGAAATTTCCTTTTAGTTTGTTGACCCATTTTAGGTTTAAAAGACATTGTCTATTGAGATTGGGGAGTGTGTTGTATAATTAACTTTTTTATTAATTACAACTTCTCATATCAAGACAAGTGTTTGATAAAATTCCTCCAAATGTCTCAGGTTTCTGCTTTCTCCAACTAAAAGTAGATGTTTTTCAAAGAAAAACAGCTTCAATGACAAAAGAAAAACAAACACACTGAAAATATTAAAGCAAAATAAAAATTAAAAAATCTGCCAAACTTCTTTCCCAGTATCATCAGTGACAACACACTTTCAGGATATCAGTAGCAGCCTTAGTGTGGCAGTTAAGAATATCCAAATAGCTTAGACCCTGCACAGCCCCTGCTGTTCTTTGATTTATAAACTGATATTCAAATCCTGACCTCCAGTTACAAAACCCCACTGAATTCACTAGAATTTCACAACTGAAGTTCAGGACAGAATTCAGCTTTGAGTTGCTTAATTTTAATTGGCCCATAGCATGCTTTTTGTTGGGAGATGTCTTTTTCCCACCACTACACTAATTGGAAGATAAAAATTTAGCAACTAAAAATGTTTTCCAGAATCCTAGGGGAAAAAAAAATGTAATTACAATGTAAACAGCAGAATTATTTGATCTTACTGTGAAGGTGGTAACTATGGTGTCTGGGTTGTCTTGTGTTCTTTCTGTCCTTCCATCAGCTCATTTGTTTTCCATGTGGCTGCTTGTGTACTTACAATTGTGTCTGGTTATTATATGCTGAACACAATTGTTTTGTACTCAGATTTATTCCCAGCCTGAAAATTATTTGAAAACAGGCAGAACAAGGGGGAGAAACACAGCCATCGTTTGAGAAACTCATACAGTAGAGTGCTCAAGGGCTTCCTTTCAGATTTGCCTTCCCTGCCAAGAAAAGGCATTGTTACAGTGACAACCCAGAGGCGTGTGTTACAACACAAAAATCATATGGGATGCAAAATTAAAATCTCAGTTACAGGTGAAGAATCAAGGCACTAGAGGAGTGCATACATAGAACTGCTCTTTTCTCCCTGCCTACTAGAAAAAGTTGGCAATGCCTT
Organism: Sialia sialis; assembly: GCA_009812075.1. Taxonomy (NCBI): domain Eukaryota; kingdom Metazoa; phylum Chordata; class Aves; order Passeriformes; family Turdidae; genus Sialia; species Sialia sialis. Next base: position 6,705,789 of record VRYO01000570.1, on the reverse strand, counting down.
GTCCCTGCAGAGGTGATGCTGTGAGATGTCCAATGCCCATGGCAGGGTAGTAAAGCATCCTCCCAGCACCATGTCCTTCCTTGTCTCCCCGGTCACCAGTCAGCTTCAGTGCCCCAAGTTCCCCCAGTGTGGGTCCTGCTCCTCTGTAGCCAAGCTGTATCCCATCTGACCCTCTGCTCCTCTCCCAGCTCCTGGAATTGTTCAGGAGTGCCAGCACGGCCAGGCCTGTTGACCCCACCAAAGGAAGAGGTGACATCTGATGCCCCAAGCTGGCGTGGCCACACCATTGGGACTCTGCAGCACAGCCAAGGGTCAGCGGGACTCCTACGCTGTGTTTGGGTTTCTTCAGGGAAGCACAGGGCTGACACGTATGCTCAGCCAAGGATTTGAATCCCTCCTGGTGACAATTTAGGTCAAGTCGATGTAGATCCAGATAGAAATCAGGTGGGATTTCTCCACGCACAGAGCACTGTATTTCTGAATGGCAGATTATGCTCCTCAAGTTCCTCTACTTCCAGCTACTAAGCATTTCTTCCCTCTTGTAGAAATTCTGGCCAACAACCCCCACTACTACTTACTCTCTCTGGATAATCACACCCTTACAGTACTTCTCACAGCCTAATGTTTTACAGTGAAATCTGAGAAGCTCTGAATAATCCTAATAGCATTAGGCAGAGGCATTCGCACAATTATGATATAAAAGGTAAGTGTGCTCCCACCAGCTCTCCATTTAAATTTATGGTGATTGGTTCCATACAGTAACATGGTAAATGAAAAACATCCCCTTTATTTAAGAGGTTTATAGTAAATAAAAAAATGCCAAGGGTTGTGTGTTGGCATCCAGCCTGGCAGCTCTCCATGAAGGAAGGGGATTCAAGCTCCTTTTCTAGTCACACATAAAATGCTGGGTGACATACAGCTCTGCTCCACCCGGAGCATGGCTGCAGCAAAAGCCTGAGGAAGTCAGGCTGCTGGTCCTAAAGAAACCTTCTCTGCAGGCCTAGGCTGGGAGGGCTAAGGAAGAAAATCACCTATGCTGTCCTCTGACCTGCTTTCCAGAGACACTCCAGGATCTTTCCAGGGTTTAGTGACGTACCCCTTCCCAGCTATGAGGCAGAATGGATTCGCTGATTAATTCAGGATACAGTGCCCTGATCACCATGAACAAGGGCTGGCAACTGTCACCTGTGTCACGTGTTTTTTTGGTTTTTTTACAAGGAACACAGACCTGGAAGGAATTTAAACGTTCTCCAGAGACTAAAGGCTGCTCTGTTGTTCTGAGTTTAGACTGCAGGGAAAACAGGTCACTCATGAGAATTTAACTTCAGTACCTGCATTAGCACCTTTAGAAAATGCAACTTGGATCTGACTCTGACAATTAAGTTGCACAAGATCCTGTGCAAGTTAATTAGAAAAAAGGAGTGATTCTGCCACACAAAGCCAAGCATCTGGGGAATACTTAAGCTGATCCTGCTCAAAGTATATCACTCCTAGGTGAAAACATCAAGGTACCTGCTCCTCTGTGCACCTTCTGTCTGAGGCAACCCTGGTAGCCTGCAGATCTCCCTCTGCCCCTCACCACCAAACCCCACACCACAGCTCTGGAGTAAGAACAGCCAGTACAAGCAACACAGTGAGAAGTGCCCATGGCTGCTCTCCTCAGACCGGCTCCAAGAAGGGTCGGGCAGCCCACTAAGCCAATACAGCAGGCACCAGAGAAGCTTTCATCATCTTTACACTCCCAACATCATCTGTGCATTGATTCTATGGTGCCCAAAACTTCTTTCCTTACCTTGCATTGCTTCTCCTGGTGAGGAAGGGCAAATCCTTCATGTTTTCACATCTTCATCAAGCTGTTTCTCTAACAGCACTTAACACCCTTGCACTGCTGTAGAGTCCTGACACTGTTTTTCCCTCATGTTCCTCTCTATCTATTTAATCCTTAAAATAAATAAATGAAAGAAGGCATTGCTGGCTGAGCCTGAACCCTAAACAGCCCATATTACTGGCAAGTCCCTGCTGTGAGACTCCTCTCCCCCAGAGCTGTCAGACACAGCACACCCTGACCTGTCTCCATCACCGTGATTCATCCTTCCCTGTTGCACACCCACATAAGGGATTATTGTCTGCCTCTAATTTGCTATGATTTCACCCCAAGAAATGAATGCCAATGTTCCTATGAAGGGGAAAGTCACCAGTCATGCAACATCGATTGTCACATTGAAGCTCCTGGCCTAGCTGTTTGCGGCTGGCATCTACCTTGCAATCCCTTCATTATTAAATCTCAAGGCTCATCCCATATTTAAAGAAATTCTCCCCTCCCTACAAGAGGACACAAAGCAGAACGGACCAGTTTGTGTTTCTCAAGGCACACTGGAAAGTCAGTGGCGGCTTCACACTCCAGCAGCATGTTCCTGATCTGCCTTGCACATCTGCTGAACTAGGGTAAAACTGGACACTGCAGAGCTGTGATTGGTGTCACCAGGGTAAGGCACAGCTGGAGAGATCCCTCCCTGCTGTAGGAGAAATACACACTTCTCTCTCTCTGCTCTTGCATCCTGCCCTTGTGATCACGGCACCGTTAGAGGCAAAGCCTGTTATGAGATTGTCACCTCTCCTCCTCTTACAGTGTCCAGAAGTCCCAAGGCTTGTGGCTACTGTGCCACCCTATAAAGGCAGACGAAGGGCTTGGGCATCCCTGATAGACTTCTTCACACTGCACCCCTCAAATCACCATACTTTGGAGCAGCACAGGCAGCTTTACCTTAACTGAAGAGCTCCAGCAGAGCTAGCAGCCAGCTTGGCTGCAAGAAGAGTTAACGCGGTGGAAGAAGGCAGAGGAATAAAAGGCCTTCCTTTCTCCGTTTGTCCGGTAACAGGTTCACACATGCTTGCAGACAGATCCCAAAGTCTGTCTCTACTCTCACATTTCCTCTCTTCTTTTTTCTGATGCTCTCCTGACATATCTTCTTGTGCACTTTGCTCAGCTTTTGAAGTAACACTCCTCCCTGCTTGTTCTCCTTCCCACTCCTTGTCACTGAAGTCCTGCTGCTGTCATCACACTCCCATCAGACTTCTCCTTTCAACTGTGTGTTTCCACGCTGTCTCTCCCAACTGTCACATACGCTTCTGGTTCAAACATCTGTTCCTCCCCCTCCCAGGGAAGCTGCTCCAAAACAAGCTGTTTTCTGTCTGAATGGCAGGGAGGATAGATTTGGTTGTACATGTGGCACTGCATGACCATCATGCTGCCAAGTGAAAGGCTCCTCTTCTGTGATTTGGTGACACCAATTCCCAGGGCTACAGGCTTAGGACCTCCTTATTCTGCTAGGAAGAGTGAGAAGCCTGTTTCTTGAACCTTACAGCCTGGTTACTCAGGTCTAAGCCTCTGCTCTGCAGGAAAGCAAAGGAAGGCAATACTTTGCTGCCCTGCACAGAGGGAAGGTCTGCATGACCATTCTCTGTTACAGGTAAAGGAATGCCCATGGAAGAATGTATCACCCCAGCGAGTGTACCAAGAAGCCAGCAAGGACCTGACAAATTACAGGAGCAGTGTGGCTACCCAGAGCCCAATAGTTGGTGGTGTTGCCTGGTGATCTCAAAGGTTGTCTGTCATTGCAGATGAGTCTCAGGCTAGTTGCAAACTTAAAGTGGGGCTAACCCAGGCAGCATGGCCAGCAGAGGCCACAGCAGCCCCGCTGCCTGCATGCCCAGCTCTGCTGTCAGCCTTGGACTGCCCAGCCTCACTAACTCCACCAGAAAAGACAACAAGAGGTCTCTGGCCTGGTACTTGTTCTGTACACAAGTGCTGGCTGGAGGCAAGGCCCCAAAACAGGTGTCAGAACTTAGAGAAGAAGGTTCAGAGAGGTTTTATCAGCATTGCTAAGTTCTGCCCATTGTGAAGAAACAGAAATGTAGTTTCTATTCTATTCCCTTTTCAGCTGCTTATAAGTTTTCCAAACAGATTCCTATTCAGGGTGAAATGTTCAGTGCTTGGTCTCAGATCAGAGATGATTTCTTTTATTTTCCCCTACAGGAACTCTGAGCAAAATATTAAATGGAGTCGATTTGGAGTTTGGGGAGCATGAGCAATCAGATATATCCCCCTTGTTCCCTCTGATACCATATGTTCCAGTTGGAAATTTTACACTTGCAGACTGGTAACTCATAAATGGTGGAGATGATAGACCTCAAATATTCTCACTGAGAGGCAGAAAACAAATCCAAATTTAACAAAATAATTGGTTCAATACTGTTGTGATGAGTTTAAAGAATTCTGATAATGGTTTCCCCTTCCGTTGTGTCCCAGGAGAGACAAGTACATACATTTCATCTCAATCTCTGTGCTATAATTTTAAGGATGGCTGACAAGAGGTGGTCTTTGTTAAGATGTATCTATTTGCTTTGAAATCCTAAGAAGTTCAGCACTTGGAGGCTGCCAGAAATCACAGACTTATTATTCGAGGAACTTTTGAGCTGTGCTGTCAAACCATTCAACAGCTCCCATTCAATGCATTTTTGTTCTCATTTACAAACTCTACAGTGGAATTGTTTGAAGCTTTACTCCCCTCAACTTGAAACTCACTCAAAACTAAAGCCAGAGACCCCCAGTGTTCTTGTAAAGGCATGTTTGGAAACCCATCCTTATAGAAGCAATGGCAGCCTGATCATCCTCACTTATTGTGTCAGTTTGGTCACTTAAAATGTCACAGTCTAGCTGATTTTTTACTTCAAAGTCAGTTCTGCAAACTCCAGGCAAGCTTCGGAAAACCTGTTAATACCCTGCATGTGGTATAAATACAGAAGTTGTAAGACACAGACAATGAGCTTTAAGCACTGATAGTTCCAGATCACAAGTGCTCCATCATGATCAGATTCATGTATGCATCATAACCATAGATGATTATATACATTATCTTTTCCAGAGACCAAGTTTACTAAGACAGTCTCCCTATTCCCTTCTCCCATTCCCACTGCACAGCACAGATGTCCTTTTGAATGTGACTGGGGAGACACTGAACAGCTGCCCAGCCCATCCTGCTTCCCCCACTCCCTCCATGGTTCCATTCACAGCCCAGAGAGGCAATACTGACAGCTCGCGTGTATTTAACAATTTGGGCAGCTGGTGACTACCAAAGCACATTGTGGCATAGTAAAACAGCATACAAACATCACGCTGTTTGGGCAAAGAAGTCTTCTGACCTGGAACTCACCACACACCAGGGCTGGCAGACCATCCAGGAGGCAGATGATGGCTCTCTTCCAATCCCACTGACCAAAATGACCCAGAAGCCACCTGGAACACAGCAAGAGACAAAATCTCTTTCAAGCAGCTCCCAGCCTGTTCTCTGCCTTCACAGCATCTGGCACAAACTACTTTCACCTCAAGATCCTGATCTCTTTGATCTCTCAGATAGTTATGTACCTTAAGGATTCATGATTGTTATTTGAGTCCCACCTGCAAGCAGGGAAGCCTCCATACTGGCCTACAAAGGTTATGGGATAGCTGTGGGCTCACTTCCCCAGCCCCTCCTGGGAGCTACTTCCTTAACCAGCTTCACAGCATGGTAATTCTATTCAGTGCTATGGAATTAACCATGATTTATGCCAGTTGAAAGGAGAGAATAACCATGTCCTGTATCCTCACCTTCTGAGCTATGTGTACTGCTCTAATCTTGCTCATACTCTGAAGTGCATTATTCCAGCCAGGTTGTTAGAATTACTTTGTGCTTGCACCCTTAAGTTCTGGTCATTCTTTGCTATAATTCCTTGCATTGGCTTCTGGAAAGGTGTTTTTCTCCCTCCTCTCCCCACAATAAACGAGTTTGTCACTTGAAATATACTGCCAATGTGTTACATGTCCCACAGTGTTTGTGGTTCTATCAGAAGTGTTTGTTTATAGCACCATAATTCAGCAATACCTTGATTACAAGAGAGATGGTGTTGTAACTCACTGTGGCTTGAGCGAATATTATTTTTCTTTTCCTTTAATATAAAATGTTGATTTTTCAGTCAATACACTGAAAGAAAAAGGTGCAGTTGTTGCCCTAGTAACCAGCTGCCTTGTAAACCATAAGATGGTAGGAGCACAAAGGTGTTAATTGTTCCAAGTGCTGCTTGAGGTCAGGGGTAAAAGCTAGAATGGGAGAGATCACAAGAAACATCTGGGAAGATAAAGTCAGTTGTTGTCTGGTTGGAGAAAGCCTGGAAGGTAGGGCTAAAGTGAGAAGTACCGCTGCCACCAGACATACAGGATGAGTGGAATTGTGGCCACATTTGAAAGAGTCCCTGAGTGAAGCCTGCAAGAGCACAGCACACCCTGGAAGCTTGATAGGTTTTTATCAGGCACCTGAGGGTTCAGCCTCTATCACCACAGATAGTAGCTCTTCCTGACAATGCTCATTCCCTTCTCCTGAGAAACCCATCTCCATCTACCCTTCTGCTCTGTGTCCTGATGTCTCGGTATGCTCTGCTCCAGAAGGTTCCTTCCTTCAGCATGAATTTGGGCTTGTCCTTCCCTACCTGGGAAGGTCACACACCTGCCTGGGTTGCAACACACCTTCACTGCCCTGCTGAGCAGGTCCTGCTCTCAGGCTCTTTGCCTGGCACAGCTTGGCACAGCACAGCACCAACATCTTCCTGGACGTCCCTGCTGTGCTCATCCTGGCTCTGCTTACTGGGAGCAGTTGATGGCCAGGAGGGCAGACTGAACACAAAGCATCTGTGCCTCTGCCCCAGCCTCCTATGAGGCACAGCCCCTCAAATCCAGCGGGTTTCATGCTGGGGCTGGGAGGCAGCACCAGGACTCTCTCTGCAAGGGGCCTCAGAGGGAGAAAGGCTGCATGAGAGCTTCTCTCCCATCTCTCCTCTATCAGATGAAAGCAAGCTGGCAAGACAGCAGCCGCATGTTCCACAGCATCTGCCACCTCTCCCCACTCTCCCCTGCCCAGCCCTTGCCACCTGGAGAGCAAACACGAATACTGTTAGGTCTGGGGAAGGTTTTCTGCTTTGTAGCAATTTACCATGTCTGAATGCTCACTGAACCTGTCAGTATATGCATTTCCTTAGGAAATAAAGGCAAGGAGTCCAGAAAAGACGGTATATTTTCAAGATAAGCCCCTCCCAGGGGCAGGGTTATGCTAAGCAGGAGCTTCTGCCCCAGCATGGGATCTGGATTACATCTACACAACAGTAACATATGGAGAGGAGGGCCCATGTCCTGCAGAGAAAAAGCATGGGACACCAGTATTTTTCTCCCCTTGGACTCCTTTGTCCAGGGATGTATCCCTGCTGTCTTGTTAACTTTTGGAGGGCAGTTTTTCCCCTTGTTGTTTTTATTTACTTACTCTTGGCATCTATACTTTGCAATAAAGACGTTGCTGTAAGCCATGCCACAAAGCCCTGAGTGCAATCTAATGACATGTCACACTGGGGATGAAGCCTACATTTAAGTAGAGGCCCATGATAATGCAGCCACCTTCATCACAACAGAGCCTGATGTAGACCTCTGTTGCTGATCAGGGCTGGGATTTCTGCCATTCATACTTCACACTAAAAAAACACAGTTTGAGTGAATAAAGCTGAGAAACCATTAATTTTTCCAAGCGGAGAGTAAGTACCTGGGCAGCACATCAGATATCAAAGCTGCATTTTAACTGGGATCTGTGGGAAAGACTGAAAAATAAAGATGGATGAGTCTGATAGGGTAATTAGATAATAAAATTGAAGGCTCTGGAGTTTAGCCCAGAAGTATAACGCAGTATATGTGGCTGGCTAGCCTGCTCACTCTCCTACTGCTGGCAGCACTGTCTTAACCCAGCGAGGAGATCTGTCCTTCAGAGTCCAAGCACAGAAATGCATTTGTGTAGCACAGAATCAATGGCACAGGATCAATCCTGCCCTCTACCAGTCTCCCAGCATCTGGATTTACTCTCCGCAGGTGAGACAGGGCTGCAGAGAGGTGCTGCAGGGCTCAGAGTGGCCAGAGGGGGACTGGGCACTGGAACAGGCTCCCCAGGGAAATGGTCACAGCACCAAGCCTGACTGTTCAGTAAGCATTTGAATAATGCTCTCAGGAGCACAGTGTGATTCTGGGGCTGTCCTGTGCAGGATCAGGGGTTGGACTTGATGATCCTTGTGGGTCCCTTCCAATGCAGGAGATTCTATGAACTCTCTTGCATATCTCCTGCCAGTAAATACTACTGTTTTTACTGTAGAGGGTGGTGTTTCAGGGTAAAAAAGGGCAGCAGAGCCAGTCTGAAAGGAAAACGGGAGGTGATTATGCTTTCTGGAGTGACTGTTTTCCTAAATTCAATTTTCAAATTGCTGCAGAGCTGAAAAGCAAAGCAAAAGCAAAAGCAAGTTCTCTTTGACTTGGGAAATCCTTCAAAAATAAAGCAAACTCATTTTGAAAGGCATTTTGTCAGCTGCCCTATTTTTAGGATTGACTCCTACAGGTCCTTCCTTCAATGATAACAGTTTTGCCTCAGCAATGACTAGGGACTGCAGGATTTAGGCTTTTAATAAAGCAATTGTGTAATTAAAAATAAATGGGTCTCTAGTGTCACTATTTAAAAGAAAAGAAACTTAGATCAAATAAGGCATTTCTTTCTTTTTGGTTTAGGCTGCTTGGATCATGCAGAGCTTTAATGACGCAGTCACAAATGTTGTATTTAAAAGGCCTCTTAGTTGCTGAGAGGAGCCCCAGGAGAGGGCTATTAACTGGCCAAATTAGGCTATTTATTTTTGTGAGTTTTGCAAGTTTGAAAAAGAGAGGCACATTTTCACTTAGGAGAGTGATATTTCAAATAGGTCACAGGAAACTCTGGCAGGCGGGGAGCAAAGCAGAGCGTCAGTAGAAAAACATTAACCAGAGACATTTTGCAAGTGTAAGTCGACATTTGAGTTCATAATGGCTTCTGAAGTCCATTCAGAAATCTTTCCGTGAACATAAAATAGGGGCAAGGCACCGCAGCTGTGCTGGAGTCCCAGCCTGATCCTGAATCCCATAAAAATGGCAGAGCCATGCCTAGGGTGCTGCTGTGAGAGAGCCCAGGGCTGCCAGCACAAGCAACTGGATGTGTTTGGAGGAGATGGACTCTTCCTTTGGTCAGGAGAGAGCTGGGGCTTGCACAGACAGTCCTGAAACCTCATTGCACCTTTCTTCCTGCCTTTAGCTTTGATTTTGATTCTTAGGACCAACTATGATATTCATTTTCCTCTCACATAATCACAGTCTGGAGCAAATCAGGGGTGACTTCAGTAAATCCTCTAAAGCAAGCTGCATCAGGCACAATATATTTTAAACACAGCTTGGAAAAGTGCCACCACATCACCTCTGCAGGCACAGCATACGCTCACAAACAGTACACCTTTTCACCTTTGCAGACAGAATCAATTGCCTTAAAGCCCACTCAGGAATGATTCAGGTGAAATTACTTTGTAGGACTGGTCCACCCCCCATTATCTTCAGCAGCTGAGGATGAAATTACTCAGGAGTTTAGAAGCCTCTGGGGTAATGTCAGGCTATCACTGGGTCCTGTCCTGCTCCAGCAGGGCTGGGGTCCTTTGAGCTGCTGCCACACAAGCAACAAGAGCATCTGGATGTAAAAGTTTTGCAGGATGAGAAAATAAATTATATAATAAGATAATAAAAAGCAGTGCTCCTAGAAAGTGAGGTCTAATGGGTTTCTCTTAGTGAATTATAAATCCAGTAGCCATACATATTGTAAGACAAAACCAAGTTAAAGAAAATGTAACTACATGCCTATTAGAACAATCTTCCTCAAGTTCTTTTCCTATGTAAACTAGGTAATTGAGGACTCATAGTACTGGCATGTCTGAGGGTGTGGCTGTTGCATCAATGCTTCTATCAGTGAATAACCAGTCTCTATAAAGACACCTTTCTGTGACTGTGGTGGGACAGGCTCTCAGTACCACATTCTCCTCCTGTGTCTAGGTGACCAAGGAGAGCAGTGAGTGCTTTGTGCTTGGAGTTTTCACAGGACTTCAGGTATTTTATGATGCAGACAAACCAGTAGTTCATTGGATCAGAATAAGGGAGCTAGCACTCATGTAAAGGGAGCTGAAAGGGAAATTTGGAGCACACAGCTTCACTCAAAACCTTGTCAGTCGATACACAAAATGTCAGACAGACCTGACCCACAGCTTTTTCCTCACATAATCATTGTACTCTGTCATACTAACATAAAATAGTTCATCCCACCCTGAACCAACCCAATCAAAACCAGGAGGGGTTTCTGGCCTGGTGAGACCTTGTCCTGCACCGTAAACAACACAGTACACTCAGCAAGAGGAAACCAGAGGTAGAGAGTCCCTCCAGCTGTGTCACAGAAGAAACCCCTGCTCTAATCCTTATGGCATGTGACAGGGTGGGCGTACTTTTCAGAGGTGAGGAGAGAATTTATAAGTACAGAGAAAGCACAAACATATTGCTTGTCTGTTTGGTGTGAAAGAAGCTATAAATAGTGTGACAATTGTCTCCAGAAACCCAGGACAACCTCTGTCCTGATTAGCAACCACACACTATCCCTTTGGACTTCACTGATGCCATGCAGGTTGCAGTCACCAGCTCAGCTGGCTCAGTTGTTTTACTGCCTTTAAAACTGCCCTAGCAAAAGCTATCTTTTCCAAGGAGAGGTAGAGGCTGTTCTCTGCTTCAGACAAACCTGCTGTAGCCCTAGTGCTGATCATCATCCAGATGAACAGTAGAGTTGTCCAGCTGTGCCTTCCTCATGGTGGTAATTTTTTCAGACCTACTCTGTGTATTAGCTTAGCCTGGCAATATTTATTTAGCAGATACAACTTTGATGCTGCTCTTGTAGAAACAGTTTGCAATGTATTAACAAGGCCATAAGAGTATTTTTTCATGTGCCCCCAAATATTTGGTGTAAAAGAATCAGCAGATGCAAGGCAAATTCAACCCTTATGACAAGTTAATCAATAGGTGAAACAAAAGGATGAGAGTGATTGGGGATACCATAAACCACTCTCTCCTCTGAGACCTTGCAGCTCACATGCTCATGCTGTGTATAATGCATGCAAGGTTTCAGCTTAAAACAATTCAATATTATCCAAATCCATCTAGACACAAAGAAATAATTCATCCTTTTCCCATGGATGGGCACAAAACTAACCATGCCAGAGTGCCATCCAGGGAAAATAGGTGTTTCTTGTTCAATGCATCTGTATGAACTTGCACTGCCTGCCTGGCTGAAGCGGGGCTTTCAGTAAGGCCTGCAAAGATTTGGGCCATTTGCTTTTTCTAAACCACACATCCCATTGCTCCCCCCCTAGGCACAGCCACAGGCATCAGAGCCCATCCAGCACCAGTCACAAAACAGCTCCTCCTGGCCCCATGCTGGGGGAGAGGGGCCTCTCCAGCAGCTGGCTCACCTTCTCCAGTGAAGGGCTAAGACATTCCTTATGATGATGGGGACTGGCAGTACCCACTGCAGAAATCTCCCCCTGGACTTTCTTTCTTTCTTTCTTTCTCTGTTTCCCCATTCAGGAAAAAGCTTCTGTCACAACAGCTGCTGATTCATTTTCTGACTTGGTGCCGAGCATGCCAGACATAACATTTGTTTGCTGCCAAAGTGGTAAAAACAATGAGTTACCAGCTCATTTTTCTTCAGTTGATTTTGTGGTGGGGGGAAAATAGGAGCTTTAATTGAAATTAGATAAGAAGGAGAATAAATTCACTGAGATGCAGACAGCAATGCTCTGGAAGGCAGGAAAGGGGAGAGCATCTGAGGAGGTGCTGGAATAGCCATGACTAAACAAAGGAAAACAAGGGAGTCCATGGTCAGTGGTGAGGGACTCTGCAATCCCTTGCTGCCCTTCACCAACTTCTCATCTCTACACTTTCCACCATCCAGATGTCAACAGCTTCCCAGACCAGTAACTCTCAGATCCAATACTTCACCTTCCAGACTGAGAGAAGAGAAGCCACCTAAGGACAGCTCCAGTGAGGGCAGACAGGTACACTGGTCTTTGATGATTTCCATCTTTCTTCCCTGATTTGTCTTCCGTGATGGAGAAGACATTTATTTGCTTCTTAAAACATTGACTAACAATTTGCTCAGGAGAGAGAATCTATCTCCAGCCCGCATTCTGGAAGGGTTCAGCGCAGAGTGACTGGACTGAGATTTTGGCTTGCCTATTATACACTAGAGCCAAGTCTGGCTCCAATGAGTGAAAAGTCATGCCTGGGGCATAGCAATCATGAAATTATAGAGTTCTCAATATTTGGTGAAATCAGGAAGAATATCAATAAGACTTTTACACTGGATTTCTGGAGGGCAGACTTTGGCCTTTTCAGGAGACTTACTCAGAGAGTTCTTTGGGAAGCAGCCCTTAGAAACAAAGGAGTTCAGGAAAGGTGGGCATACTTCAAAACAGAGATCCTGAGGGTACAGGAACAAACTGTCTCTGTGTGCCAAAAGGTGAGTCAACCAGGCAAATGTCCAGCCTGGATGGGCAAGGAGGAACTTAGAAACTTAGAAATAAAAAGAGGATGTATCATCTTTGGAAGGAAGGTCGGGTCTCTCAAGAAGTATTTAAGGGAAATTAGTAACTGCAGAAGAGGAGAAGGAAGAGGTGCTTAATGCCTTCTT
>VRYO01000570.1:6669506-6692154 GCA_009812075.1 Sialia sialis | reverse complement strand
AGTCTAATCTGCACCAGCAGAGATACAGGTTGGATATTAGGAAAAAGTTTTTCAAGGAAAGAGTGATAAAGTACTGGAATGGTCTGCTCAGGAAGGTGATGAAGTCACCATCCCTGGATGTGTTTAAAAGAAGACTGTATGTAGCACTTGGTGCCACGGTCCAGTTGAGGTGTTAGGGCATGGGTAGGACTCGATGATCTTGAAGGTCTCTTCCAACCTAGTCATTCTGTGATTCATGGTAACCAGTGTAAGGGTGAGGACCTGCTGTGGAAGAACCATCCAAATCCATTATCCCAACATGACCATTATAATTTCATCTGATGATAAAGAAAAGGCTAAATCATTCAAAGGCTGTAAGAAAGATTTTTAAGGCAGATGGGGAACAATCATTCCACAGGTGGAATGTGGCTGTGCGGTCAGATACTACAATTCAAACTAAGGACTACTAATTCAAATCAAGGACCATGTATCTAATGCCTGGTAACCTCTTCAAACATATGAGGAAAAACTCATTTTTATACCTCACAAGCTCTGGCATTCTTTGCTTTTAATGGTTGTTTGCTGTCTTCATCTGAGGGGAATACAAAGAATGGCTATTTGCAAATGCAAAACCCAAGATCAAGGTTTCATTCTTGTTCACCAGAGAAAATTGATGCTAGAGAAGCTCTTCAGAAGGAAGGAAGGATTTTCAAGAATACCAAATGAGGCACCTAGACACCACCAACAAGCCACTAAAAAAGCCATCCATCTTCTTGGAATATTTTTGGACATTCACCTCATTATGTCAACTTGTATTCAGAACCTGAAAGGAGTATTTTCACCACCATACTCTCACAGAATGGTGAAGAAGGGATTTAAGAGTTATCTTATGGTCTCCACTCCTATCTCTGCTACACAACTAAATGATTCTTCCCTTGACTTGATCTACCTGCATCACTTCACAGGTCTTGTACAAACTGTCTCCTTGGATAACATTGCTAAATTACATCACTATAGCAAAATATAAATGTTTAAGAAAATCTAAAGTTGCTCTCTCAACCAAACATGTTACAAGAACACCACCAAGAAAGGTTTCTCGCTCTCTCCTGATCTTTTGCTGATTCAGATTTCACAGAAAGCAATGCTGCACTGCAGAGCAATGCTCAAGCTGTGGATTGACATACCTGACCATCCAGAGACACCCTGCCCTTCTTGGCTTCACTTGGACATGTAGTTTCTCAGCACCTTTGCAACTTCAGTCTAGAAACTAACACATTAAATTGTATTGCTGCATAAGGACCTTCATTTCCAGTCTTTTATCAGCAGGAATGATATTGCCATTCTATACACTAGTCCTATTTTTTTACTACTATGGTTCATCAGAAGTTTTTATGTTAATACCAAATCAGAAATAATACACATGTGATTCATAATAATCTGACTGAATGGCTGCACTGAATGTATTGTAAAAAATTCTGGTTAGGCAAGAAACTCATTAAAGAAATAGTGACTACTATTATCCCAAAGCATATATTGTTCTACTGGAAAGCTTCCTTGAGTAGTTTCTTTAATTAGCAATTTGATATTTTGAAATAGTGCGATCTCCTCAACACACAATTTGTAACACAGATTTGGCTGGCAAAACAAAGAAAAACAAGCAGTCTTTTCAGAGTTTGCATCTCTAGGGCAGATCTTGTCATTTGTTGCTGTTTATATGTGGATAACATGGTGGCACTGTTCTTGTGGGATTTTGATTCTTTATAGTTAGATAAAGAGCTTTTTTATTGGAACATTATATATTGTCATTTTTTTCCCCTTTTTAAGAAAATCCACATAAAATATTTGCATAACTTTGGGCTACTCAAATAGAAGACATTGACCCCCGCTGTGTTCTAGTGAATGAATCATTTATGTAGGAGCTCATTGCACAGAACGTATGGTATTTTATCTTTGCTGGGCTTCTGCCAAATACAGTCTGTAACAATTTTTCCCCTTTGCCACATTTACTGCTTGATATCTTTAAAAATATACCAGCTCCAAGTGTGAGAAAGCAAAACAGATACTGTCCGGCTTTGGCTGAGATATGTCTATATGGATACCCCTGTGCTGGCACCAAGGTGCCCTTGTTTTAGGAGAGCATTCATTCCAGATCTGAGAATCTCCTTGCACTGCCTGCTTTTAATAAACACTGAATCAAAGCTATTTTAAACCTGCTGGGAACTGCAGAAGCCCAGGAGCAAGGGAAAACAGAGATCCTCTTCTTAAACAACATAGGAACTGCCCCAGTGAGAGAGACAAACTTCCACTGCCTTGAACATCCCAAGCTCTGCACCTGCAGGGAAATCCTGAAAGGAGTAAGGGAGCATGTTTCTGCCACAGCTCTGCTCAGTTACAGCTATCCTCCAGGTATCACTTAACTGGTGTCTGGGCAAGACATATTTCTGCCCAGAAGGGCAGGGAAAAAGACTATTTCCTTAAGCGACTGAGGCACTACATGGCCAAAGCCACTATTACACCAGGTTTGATTTGAAACAGTGAGAGGTCAGATTCTCTCCACACTGATCTCCTGGGGGAGAGGAGATAAGACAACGTGCTAAGATTTCCACACTCCCACATGAATAGATAAGGTCTGAATGAGCAGCCTCATCTGTAGGCTGCTTCCCTAAGTGTTTTTCATAGCTTCACTGGAAACCCTCATACCTTTCTACACTGAATCACATAATTATGGTTTCCACAAGAAATTCAGAGCAGGATCTCCTCCCACAAAATTTCCTCTCACCTGCTCTCCTTTCATCACCAAAGATGACTATTTGTCAGGACTACCTCTACTGCCGAAAGGGTTCACAAGCAGCTCAATTTAGCAACCAGAGTCAAGAATATTTCCCCATGCACAAGCTTCTAAAACATATTTGTGTGTGGCATAAGCATTTCCATGAGAAATCATTCATTCAGGATACACTTGCAGTCTTGATGTGTTCTCCCTGCTAAGCAAGGAGCTTCTTTTACAACGGACAGCCTCCATCATCAGGAGGTTACCTGCCAGTTTCCCAGGAAAGCCTTGCTCAGATGGAGATACAGCTAGCAGGATGCAGCCCCATTAATCCCTGCCATCCCAGTTCCTCATACCTGAGCTGTTCCCTGTCATAGGAGGCTCCCCTGTCATTACACCCTCCCATGTGCAACAGGAGCATCAAAGCCTGTTTAAACTTGATCCTGGGTAAACTCCAGGCAAATCACTGCTCTGAATTAATTAATCTTTAGCAGCACATTATTTCTGATGTGAAATGCTTTCTCCCATTCCAAGCCAGAGTTTATCACGGCTCTGCAAGTCCCTTCTGAGAGAGTCACCCAAGAACCTGCACCGACACAGGTGCCGTGTTCCAGAGTTTAAAGTGCTGCTGTGACAGTTGTCTAAACTCCAGTTGTGGTTGCTTATAATTAATTGTTTAGGCTGAGAATTTCTCAGCTGGATTCAGCCTCAGGCTAAACTCTTTCATTTTGGCTGAAATGGCTTGTGTCTCTCCTCATAACATATTTAAGGAAAAAGATTCTCTTTTGCCCCTGTTAAAAGGGTCTTTTTGTAATTTACTGAAATGTTCGCACAACTCCATGCTTCTAAAAGCAGCACCTTGAAATACTGGCAGACTTGACTGCCAGTATGTGAAACACATCTCTTCATATTGTCAGGGGGAGAGAAGGATGACAATTTGGCCGTTTTCAGCCTCAGACTTAAATATATGTAAACATGTACAGGTATTTATACACACACACATATTTAACTCTGACTACCCCCAGTGCTGAGCAAGCTTGGTGCCCTACTGTACCAGACACACCAGTGAGGGGACACACACATAATCCAGCAGACACCAAAGACACTTCTGCAGCTACAGCGCCTGGTAGAGCTTTCACTGCAAACATGCCCTTTGGTTGCAGGTTCTCTGAGGTACCAGGCCAGAAGAGAGCTGGAAGCAGGTCAAGCTGTGCAGGGCACAGATACTACATCTCAGTGAACACAGGAGAAGCAGCTACTGAAAAAGCCTGTGATGAGCCTGTCCAAAGAGCAAGGTCTGACCTATCGTCAATGTAGATAACCCTGGGTGTACATGAAGCAGCAAAGACAAGTCAAAATGTTCAAAAGCAGTTCAGTAAACAGCTTCGACTCTGACAACAGCCAGAGGTGTCTCTACAGAGGTCTGTTCTACAGTGAGACAGAAGTGGAGAAAATGAGACCGTGATCACTCATGATGAAGAGCACAACACAAGGCAAGGGGGCTGAATGCAATCTGCATGAATAACCTAAAGTTTCCTTCTTCAGGAATATCTGAAGTTGAAACCTTACGACAGGCTGAAGATGTTCTACCCACTTTCAGAAGGGGTACACACCCAGTAATTTCTGGCCATGCAGAAAACAGGCAGAAAGCACATCTGGCTGCAGAGAACAAATGCTAGAAACACAGGAAGTCTTGAAAAATCTGAACATAAAAGTGAAAGTTACTTCATTACAATTTTTACCAATGTGATAGTGTCCAGAGATGTCATTAAGAAGCCCCAGCACACATATGCATCCAAGCTAACCAGGAAAGCAAAATGGCCTCACTCTAACTAAGAAATTAAAACACTTATAGACAGTTCTCACTACTCTCTGAACATGAGTCAGTACAAGTGAAAATGGTGCACAGATGGGCCAGCACAGAAGCAACAGAAGTGCTGTGATATTTACAAGGGCGGGGGGAGGGAAATCTTCCTTTACAAGTGTAAATATACCAGGGAAACCATCCGCTTGCAGCACAAACTGGGCTTTGATGTAGCAAACACTCCCACCAGGGAAGGCACAGGCTCTGCTGGGAGGGTAGACATTGCATCTGGAAGACAGTAGGCTCAAAGCACTGAGCTTTTCTTATGAGTCACAACACACACCAACACAGACCATTTTATAGTCTTCATGCAACCAGCAGCAAGGGACCCAGCACTGTCCCCGGCCATGGAGAGATGCTGAGAATGAAAGAATTGTGGTGAGTATCGGCTCTAATAGCTGGAAAGAGCATCATGACAAGCCCTAGCAGCGTGGGCTCTGGTGCACTGCCCATACACTAGACATGCAACAGCTTAAAGACACGTGAATCAAAGCTGGTGGTGTTCTGCATGGAGCCAAGAAAGCAGCACCTGAAGCACTGTGTCCAGCTCTTGGGGTCCTCAGCATAAGAAGGACATGAACCTGCTCAAACAGGACCAGAGGAGGGCCATGAAGGTGACCAGAGGGAAAAGGATACAGTGAGACCTTAAAACACCTTCCAATACCTAAAGGGGCTACGAGAAAGATGGACACAAACATTTTACCACGGGCTGTTGTGATGGGACAAGGGGTAGTGGTTTTAACGAAAAGAGTTGACTTCAACGAGACACAAGGAAAAGGGAGTTTTTTTGGTGAAACATTGGCCCAGGTTGCCCAGAGAGGTCGTAAATGTGCATCCCTGAAAACATGCTCTGAACAACCTGATGTTTGGGCTGAACTAGATGACCTTTAAAAGGTACCTTCCAGCCAAAATCCTTCTATGATTTTTGAGGCCTTCAGCCTCCCCCAGAGCAGCAATAACACAGGGGGTCTTTTTCTCCAGCCTCTTTCTGGTCTCCCTCTCAGTGCAAGCTCCTCAGTTCACAGTGAGAGCACGGGGCTAAGCTCTCCAGACTAATCACATTTGTCCCCACACATCTTCCCCTCACCTGTAAAACAGCAGTTGGCTCAAGATGCAGGAATGAAAACTTAATTATCATCAGCGCTATTCATCTGTGAGGAACAGCTCACAGCCTGACCACAGCAGAAATTAATCGAGCCCAAGGAGCCCAGAGCAGAGCTGCAGGAGACAGCACAAATCTCAACCCAGTGGTAAAAAGGTGTGGCAGCTTTGAATGGGAGAGAAACAGATTCCCCATCACTTATGAACTTGTTTATAGTGAATTATCATAGAATTTCATAACGGTTTCCAGCTTCCACGTCAGGCAAACTCCTGCCATTCAGCTGCTCTGCTCGCTGACTCTGCAGTGACACACACACTTGTGTTCTATGGGAAAACCATTTTAAAATAATAAATCCAGCTTTCCAAACCTCTTGCCTCTCCCCAGTCCTTCTAAAAACTTTTGTGGGTTTGTTTTACATTGTCTCACTCTTTAAGACCTTTTTTTCCCCCAGTGTTGTGTGAAAGACCCAAGCACAGCAGGAGAAATTAATTAATGGAGCAGACAGCTATTCTGCCATCAAATGAACATAACTAAATAGTACCAGAGACTTACACTTATAGTCACTCTTGAGTATTTCACATGACAACAGCAGGGAAAACACAGTCCAGACTGTTGTTTTAATGTTGATAATAGTCCAAAATCCACACACTTACCAATTTCTCAGTGGAAATAAAACCTTTGACACCAGCGGGAATTCTGTCTGGGCATGAAAGCTGGTTGTTATATTATGATCCAGCAATAAGAGTCTGTTTTGATTGTCAGATGTTTAGCACCATTCCCTTCTACACCTGCCCAAAGCACCCGGACTGACAAGCAGAGAACAAAACTTCAATGGAATTGTGTTAGACATGAATACATCTGTGCACTCATGTGCTTTCTGCCAAAGCTTATGCTGGTGAGGAATTCTCCACTACGGGCAGGGTTTATTTATACTTGGCAATCACCTCCCAAGAGCTGGAGGCTGCCTGATGTGCCAGCCCACTCTGCTGCAGAGTGTTGGCTTTTTGCATCTCAGCTGATCTGCACACATCCTGCTTGGATGAAGACCATGACTACAGGGCTGCTAATTTCCCCTAAATCATGAAGATGTTAAGGAAGTGGGGGGGAGTGGGGGGTTGTGCAGGGAAGGGGAGAAGGAAAGTGTTGTCACATAGAAAAAGTAAGAGGAAAAATAATTTAAATGAAGACAGGAACAAAATTCAAAAGTGCACAAGTATGAGACAGCATTACTTCAGGCATATGTCAAAACAGTGTCAGATTTTTCCTCTGTTCATTAAGTCAACAGTTAAACACCCACCAGCACTGCTTTCTGCTAACCCTGGAGTTTTGCTGCACTTTCAGAACCTCTCTATTGTGGAAATTGAGATGGACAGAGGTGACCTCACTCTGCAGATGCAGAGTGTTTTAGCTTCAAATCCTGGGAGGCATCTAGCTAGGAGGAAGGACATCCTTGACATCATGAGGGAATAGAAAGAAGACTTGTCTCATGGGAACTAATATGTTAATTAATTTGTTACAAATGGGGTGTTGTTCTTGGTTCCGATATATGGTTAGCTAGGGGCCAGTGGTTCTGTTCTTTATCCTCATTATTGATTTGATCCTGTACCCGCCATCCCATCTATATACCTCCGCTTTCTAGGTTTTAGGGTCTTTGGAATTTTTCCTTTGTACCACGTAGTCCCTACATTTGTATTTTTACATTAAAAGTTCTTTGTTTCGAGGCAGCTCCATCATTCCCATCTCTCTATACACTACAGACTTCCCGGCTGGCCCGGTTCTGTTGTGGCTGCCCGCAGTGGTCATGCATACTCTGTGACATCAGCAGTGGAAACAACTGGGATTGTCAGCAGATAACCTCATTCAAGAGTAGGCTGAGTAACCCCTTCCACTCATGTCACCATGAGGGCCAAGAGCAGGGGTCAGGTCACAGACTCCATGTGGTGGAGACTAGCCCAAGCACAACAGAAGCCATGAGAAAATGGCATGATTTTTATCAATTTTTCCTGGTTTTAAGTCACATGTAGCAGCACCTAATATTTATCTCCACCGTTTGATAAAAAGAAAATTGTCTCCATAATACTAAATTAAAAACATCAAATTCATATCTATCCAGCTAAAATAGCAGAGATCACCAGCCTGTAGTGAGGAATGGTCCCAGAAAGGGAACATTCTGGAAAGAATTACCCCTCTCCTGCACCTGGGGTTCTTAACTCCCTCTCATTTACAGAAGAATCACAGAGGAAAAACCTGACATATGAGTGTTTTTCAATAGGTCTTTGAACCTGTAACAATATTTGATATAAAATTACAAAAATTACAAAATTTTGTGGTGCAGTTAAAGAAAACCCAAACAAACCACATGCAATAACTTAAGAATGAGTTATTATATTATTATTATATTAGTTTCTTTTTTTGTACATAACTTTTATTATACAAGTAAACCCTTATGTACAAAAGAGTGATAACATTGTTCAAGGGAGAGTGCATATTAGATTGAGACTATGGTAATGTCCTAGGACTGTATTTAGGTAAGAGTCTGGGGTTTTTAGTTGTTTTGGCTTCAAAAGCCTTCCCAAAGGACATGTATAATTTAGCTGTGATAAGTCTCCCTTAGGTTTAGGAGCCAAGAAGACAAACTCATCTCTCTTCTGCAAGAGCCAGCATCCAGAATTTGGCAACACACACTTTCCTCCCAAGCAGTGTCAGCCCTGAGTTGTACCTGTTCTTTGCCTTTATACCAACCCAAGCAAATAAATTGCCCCTGTCCAGTCTGAAGGAAAAATCCCACACAGACACCTCAACTGCCTTGACACTACCTGTTCTGCACTCCAATTTCCACACTTCTCAGTCCAAATAAGGCTGCTTTATGCACTGTTTTATTACCTCAGGTAATACTGCATACTCTCAGCAACAGGAACAAAGACACTGGTGAAAGCAAGCTTGTTTGGCTGAGGGTTTTGGGGTTTTCCCCATAAAAAAAAATTCTCCCCATTTGTAATGTAACTATAAACATTCCTTACCAGTCCTCACCTCAGTCAGCCAAAAATCACATAAGGTCTTTCTGAAAAACTAAGTTCTGTGCAACGAGGTTATTAACTGCTGGGAAAGGCAGAAAAGCTTTTTTGCAGCTGTTAATTGATGCACTGAACGTCACCTTACACTCTGTAGCCCCTTCTGGATTCTGCAGACTCCTGGAGTAGGCTAAGAAAAAACAAACCTTGGCCAGAGCAGTTACACTGCTTCTTGAGACATGTTTTTTTTGGGGGGGTTCAGGCCTCAGATTTTCAGCCAGCATTTTCTGTCTCTGGTGGAAAAAAAAAATAAATATATATATATATATATATAAAAAGAACAACAACCCAACGAAACAACAAACGACAGAAAATACCAGGTTTGTCTGCTTTTCAGGAATCCAGAGGGAAAAAAATATGCGTTCCTAAGGCATTTGCAAGAGATATGAATTGACCCAAAGCCCCAGCATCCTTCCATCAAAGATCACAGTTATTCGGAAAAAAGCCAGCAGTGCCTGGCTCCGGACCAGAGTGCTCCCAGACACACAGTGCTGCGAAGAGGGAGAGGAGCAGCCTAGCCATGCCAACTCCCATTTGGCACCCTGTGAGCCACATCCCTGTGCAAAGTCCAGTCATGCTCCCACAGAAGGGGAGAGCCTGGCCCAGCTGATGCTGAAGTCCCCATCGCTGATGCTTGAGCCTGTCCACGCAACAGCTTTAATGACTCTCAGAAACTTTTCACACAAGGATCATGGCTTGTGCCACTCACTTCGGTTTCAGACAGGGGCATAAACCCCTTGGTTTAATAAATTGGCTGCCATCCTACAGTGAATGAGGCCAGAATTAATTTTCTCTTTTTAATTTATGTTTCAACATTTTTATTCTAAAACTGTACACGGATGTGTGGGTACCAGCAGGTGCATTTCATCAGTACATAAACCATAGCCAAACAGTGCTGTTCTCATTCCTGCTTGCTCCTGCAGGAGCATACCACTCCTCACACCCAGTCTGCTGTTTGGCTTCCTTTCCTCTTTCCCTTTTAAATGGCACAGACAGTCGATGAAGAGCCAGGCATTCACCTTGACCCAGACATGAATCTCCACCAGAGTTTCTCAGCAGAAACAACCAGTTTTGAAATGAGAAGAAATGCTTGGCAGGTACTCCCAGGGGACCGGCCAAAAATAAATGCACTCTCCAGTTAATTTCCATCTGAGTACTATTAACATTTCTCCTCTAAGAGTGCGGCTGAAGCATTTGATTTACACAAGGTGAGGCGTTTGTTTACAATCACCCAGCAGACTCAGCACATGGCAGGGAACAGTCAAACCCATTTTAATCACCTGTGTAAGGTGCCCACGCTCTCCATTACAGACACAGGATCTTTTAGGGTGTGACTAACTGTAATTAGGAACCTACCTCTCACCTTTGATTATAGCAGTAGTCTAGACAGCTAGTGCTGGCAGAGAACTGACAGACTTTAAATTACCTTATAGAAATATTCCCCGTGCATCAGTTCTGCGCGGAAACAAACCGGAGGCTCTTCAGGAAGAGAGTTACACCGAGTAGTAATTGACTCTTGGCAGGCAGTGAGGAGCAGGTACGGCTGTTTACAGGGAGCTCTACTCAGCCGTAACTTCCACCAGGCATCTCCCTGCATCCAGCACAGGACCGGGTCCCGAAGCTCCCGAGCAGCTTCCTTCTGCTCACTGCTGGCCCTGGAGGAGAAAAGTCTGCTGGATGTCAACTCTGGCATAGGACCAGAGCCGGCAGCATGGCAACCCGCCAGCCCATTGCTCAGGAAAACCTACTCCTTCCTTCTGCACGACAACGCAGCTGTAACTGAAAAGTCTGGGAATATCCTCGAGCCCTGTAGCTGTGGGCTGCTGGGTGCTGCAGGCTTGCGGACTGCTGAGTGCTTGCCTTTTTTGCTTTTTTCCTTTCTTTTCTGTTAAAAGAACCACTTGGATCTTAACTTTAATCAAGACTTTAGAAAGCAAGGCATCTAGAAAATTTGGCCAAATGCATTCTAGCTTCATTAAAGAATTTAAAAGCTCCCCCCAAATTAGCACATTTTTTACTTAAAAAAAGAATTGGTGCATTTGAAAATAGCGCCATAAAACAGTATCTCAGGCAGGAGATAGACTAAGGTCAAAATGTAGTTAAGCCCCTGAAATTACTCGCTTTAAACTGTGTATTTTCATTTTCTATCCCAGATAACTGTGTGGAAAGGCTGTGCATTGCTACATGATAGCTCGTTCTACTTTTCAAACAGCAGCACTTCAGTAGTAGCTGAATTGATGCTTTTTATGGGCTCATCACTTACCAACGGTAATTGCTTAGTGCCTGTGAGAGGCTCTGAGATCTAACGGATTACACGTTCTCAGCCTGCTAAATTATTTGAATAGATTTAGGAAGAAAAAGATTCAAAATTTTGTGTGATCCAGTATTGTCTTTCCCAATCAGCATTTCCCCTTCCCATTTTTTTGCTCAGTTCAAAAAAAAGTGTGCTAAGCCCAGGGAGCAAGAAGAGTTGAGCATGACACCTGTTAAAATATAATGGAAAGCGAGTATATTTTTTCACTGAGAGTTTCTTCAATGACTGTTTATTCCCCTATTTAAAGATTACAGCTTTAATCTAGCTCAAGAGAAGAAAATTGAAAGGTCTCAGCTTCGTCGAGCTCCGAGCAATCCAACAGGCAGACGACACTGCAGCCCCAAACAATATGCTATGTTCGAGGCTCTAGCCTCACAACACATCCTCTGTGGTGCAATTTGGAAGCATTTAAGCTCAGCTGTCTTAAACACAGCACGAACCAAGAATAGCCTCGGCTCCCGGGCACAGGTCAGGCGATGCTGAATCACTTGCTGGCCAGGGCCCAGGCTTTCCAGCTGCCTTGGGTTCGGTCTCCTTAAAGACACAACTTGTGCCTGCCGCACACAGCTCCAGCTGGGCATGACCAGACAGGGGTGGCACCCTTGGATGCCAGGGAGTTTAGCCAGATGCGTGATTCCAATACGAATTCCTGGCTCGTACCGCGCTGTTTCCCCCCAGCTTCGGAGCGCAGCACTGCCGCTGCCTCCCTGCCCATTCAAAGCTACATTCATACATCTCTTTGTAATTATGAATCAACTCCCAGGCATCGGTGCACACCCCAGGCTCACACAGAACGGCAAACAATATACTGTCACGGGTTGCATCAGCTGCACGATGCTCTCTCATGCCTTCAGGCTTGCTAAAGCTGATCCAACGCTAATATAATAATAGTCTTTTTACCCGCCTCCTCCCCCAACAATTACTGGAGGCTTGGAAAGCCATTGAAATGCAAATAGCACACGGAGAGGTTATTGGGAACCAGACTGGGAAGGTAAAAATGCTCTCCTGCTAGTTTCCTTTAGTTTAACACGGACGGGGCTGTAATCCTGAATTTCTCTTTATATTAACAGGGACAGAGGCAATATTGTAGATGGTACAGACAACCAAGTGTAGAAGCTGAAGTGCATCTTCACCAGCATCGCTTCTCTGTATCTGGGACCCCTGTTACTGCCCTTAGCTGCTGCAGTAGCAGAGAACTGCACAGCACAGAACTGTCTGTAGCTGCGGTAATACGAGCGTGCCCAACTACACAAACTCACAGAAACGCGCTCAGTGTGGCTTCGAAAGTACTTGCCCCCACAAGGCAAGGCATTGTGGGACCTGCAGTTTGCTCTGCGACCACAGACGAAAGTCAGAAACACAGCATCCCTCTCCCTATTAACCATTTCATCCTTCAACCCAGGCGCTTCTACACAGGGCAGAACCCCATCTCTCCCCTCCCCCGCCGCCCCCCGGGCATCATGGTCTGTTTGCCTATTATCTTTTCAGGTAATGTTTCCATCAAGTACAAAAAAGGGCTTTCTGGACCCAAGGCAGTCCTGACATTTGGCTGGAGCAGCCACTAACAGCAGTGTGTACCAGTTGCTGAGAGGTGACACGGGACTACGATGACCCAGACACTTCTTCAGCTCTCAGTCCCCAATAAAGCTTCAGAAATACCTCCTAAAAATAGGCTGCATCCTCATCCCCTTTTCTGTAGCAAAACAACCTATAAATATCACAAAGAAGATATTTACCCTGTTATTAGCAACCCCCTAGCCCCGTTCAAAAGGGCCATATAGAAGAGGGTCCAGCACCGGATGCACAAGAGGTAACTTATTTGCTTTGGCGAGAAGGTGGCTGAGGGCAAATCTAACGGCAGTTTACCGCCACTCAAGGGCAGTTATGAACAGAGCCAACACAGCTGGGGGTAATGGCTAAAGTGTCAGTGGGAGGGGCAGACCGAACCCAGGAGAATCTTCTTGCCAAGGCAGTGAGACAGCATGGCCTTTGGTAACCTCCGGAGAGGCAGAGGGGAGCTTTCAGCCCTGGTTCACACCGGCGTCCATAGGTCCCGCTCCGCTGGGGCCTTCGGGCTGGAGACCTCCAGAGGTCGCTTCCAGCCAACAATTCCATAGCTCCGCAACCTCCACGTTAAATACTTGACACTGAAGGGTGAGCTGCAGCAGCTCCTTCCCCTTTATTTCCGTACTTTCCCTGGAGCAGGGGACCCGCACCACCGCGCCATCCCAGCATCTCTGCGGCCTCCCAGCTGCAACGCGCGGCCGTCCCCGCCCCGGGGTGCTCTCCGCGGGCACAAGCGGCTTGCCCAGCGCCAGGGTGCTGCCGCCGGGGCTGACAGACGACGAGGGGAAAGCAGCGGCAGTCCCGACCCCTCCCCAAGGCTATTTGCCGCCCGGATCTCCCCGCTCGGTGAGCACGCGTGGGACTGACGCCAGCGGCAGCCCCACTCACGCCCGGCGCAAGGATGTACGCCGGGACTGCCCTTTCGCCGGGAGGAAAAGGCCGGTAGGTGCCGGAGCTCGGCCAGTCCCCCGGGGCCGCGCGGTCTTCTTGCAGACACGCTCTGCCCTGCTTGAGGCCGGGGCGGGGGCGGGGGCGCGGCCCGGGGGGAGGGAGGGGGGAGGTGGCTCGGAGCGCCCGCCCCTACGGCCGGTCCCGCCCCGGCGGAGACGGGAGCTGAGCCCGCGGCAGACGGAGCCGAGTCACGCCATGGCC
The DNA here is from genome assembly GCA_009812075.1 of Sialia sialis. Lineage (NCBI taxonomy): Eukaryota > Metazoa > Chordata > Aves > Passeriformes > Turdidae > Sialia > Sialia sialis. Next base: position 6,678,336 of record VRYO01000570.1, on the reverse strand, counting down.
GGCCGCCGCCGTCTGTGGCTGCTCCTGGTCTTGGCCGCGCTGTTGGGCGCAGGTAGGGCAGCCCGAGCCGGCGGCGGCGGGAGGGGGCGGCCCGGGGGAAGAGGGGGGCCCGGGGGGCGCGGTGTGGTGTGCGCATGATCGCGGCGCCGGGCCCGGCCCATGAACGGCGGACCCCCGCCGCCGGCCAGCGTCATTCCAAGGGATGCTCCCCCCGGGGGATGCAGGGGTTGCGGCTCCCTCGCCGTGGGGGATTCTCGGGCTGGATATTCACCCCGGTAGCACGGAGTCTGCCCCGGGAGGGCTCACGGGCCGGAGAGATGCGCCCCGAGGAGGGACTGCAGCTGGGAGGTTGAATCCCCGGCGGATCGCCTCGAGAAGGGGGCTGCGCCCTTCGGGTCCCATCCTGCGCAGAGCACCCCGGCTCCGCAGCGGATGGCGGGGTGCCAGCCTGTGCTTCAGGGCGGGGCCACAGACGACCCTTCTCCTCACCTCCTCCTCCTCCTCCCGATCCTCACCCTGGGCTCTGCCCGCCTCCGGTCCCCCTGCCCTGCTCCCCCCGTTGGCGGTGGGGCCGATACCCGCTGGCATGGCGGCTCGAGCCCCGCGTTGGGTGACAGTACTGGTGACGGACGCCTCTCGGAGCGCAGCGTTTGCCTTCGGGTGACAGTGTTACAGCCGTGCTTAAGATGTGTGATGCTGCAGGTATAAAGCGCTGGAGCAGCCTGGGGCTCAGCTAATCCTAAACAGCGGTAGCCATGAAGTCACCGCGAAAGGAGTTTGGGTTTGTCTCTCTGCTCGCTGAACTGTTGGATTAGCGGATTCTCTATGTGACCCAGATTTGTCTGGCTGCTGGTTGTATTCTTGCTCTTTTTTTGGTCCCACTGTTATTTCTGCAGATCTGAACAGTCTAACCCAGAAATCAGTCCCAGTTGAGCAGCAACTAGGAAGGAAAAAAAAAAGTCCTGTTTTTAGGAGGGTGGGGAGGAAGAAATTAAGATCAATGCAAAGCTTACCACAACTCTTTTTCTCCTTAAAAAAACCCAACAGTACTCTTAAAAAGCTCTGTGTTTGATTTGAAAAGAAAGGTCCCTCTAAAGGTTATATTGAGAAAATAGACGGCAGTTTTGTAAAAGGCCTCAGGAAAGTTTCTCTAAACAAAATTAGCTAAGAGGCATTTGGCAAGCACAAAATGATTAGAAGATATCAGCATCAAAGCAAATAGCGAACTGAACCCCAAGCAGGTTTTGCTGTTGGAATAGATTAGGTTTTCCATGCGTCTGTCTGGAATTAGTTTGTTTGCATTTGGTACTTACCTGTTTGTGCACCTGGAATGGTAACAGCATGGTACAGAGCCGCTTATGCTGACCAGGTTAGCGACTGCATTTTTAATTGGTGGATATCAGTTTGACAGGCTGAGCTGAGACAGTGCATAAAATTCTGATTTTAGGTTAAAATTTAAAAAAAAATCTGATTAGTCAGTAGTAAAGCTATTTGCATTCTGTGTTGTTTGCAATGTGGGCAAACAAAAACGCTGTTCTGTTTTATTTTGGAGCTCTTGGGCTGCAGAGTCCAGCTCTTGGCTGTGTTTGTATCAAAATGAATTTCATTGAAAGATTCATAAATCATTCCTGCCAGCCTTGAGGCTTCTCAGGTAATCAAACTCTCCAAACTGCTTTAAATTGCCTCTCCATGGCAAGCACTGTGAAGGGGAAGTGAGCTCTTGTCTCCCCTCCCACCCAGAGCCTTGCTGACATGGGACACACGGAACCGAGGTGCTGGTGTGTGGCACAGGCCTCTGGTTCCTCCCCAGTGTATTCTGGCAGTGGCTCTCCCTGCCCATGGGTGGGTGCCTGCTCCTCCCTCCTTCCCCCCGCTCCCCTCTCTCCCCACCCCCTCACTCCCTTTGCAGCACCCTGAGAAGAGCCTTGGGATCCCTTTCCCACCTAAGAATGAACAGGCTTTTGGGTATACTAGGTATATATCCCTGCGTCCTCCTGTATGCATAGGAAAATAACAGGTAGTGGGAAGGCAGTGGGTTTCCCAGGCAGGGCATTCTATGCCTTTTCTTCAGAACAGCAGCAATAGAAATCACACTTCTTCATTGCTTCTGTTCCTCAATTTTTATTTTTTTTTTGGCTTCTTGTTCTGAAACAGTTGCTTCAGCAGTGCTGAAGGCAGGCTAGGGGCAGCCCAGTCCCTTGGAAGCTTAGAGATTTACAAATTACCAAGAACTAAGAATAACAAACAACAAAATCAGTACTTAGTGTGATTCCTTCAACTGCGGTCCAGTTCCACTACTGACAAGAGACTGACAGATATGTGTCTTGTCTGTGACTGCCCAGTAAAGCAGGAGCAAACCTCACTTTTTAATTGAAAGAAATGAGTTTAGGTTTCTCTTTGATCAATTTCTAGTGCATTTCCCTTCAGTGCCCTATCAGTGGGCTATCAGATACAGCTATGCTGCATCCGTCTGTGCCTCCAAGCTGCCTCTGCCCACAGCCCATCTGCCTGTGGCTGCAGTGCTGGAAACAGGCACTGCTTGTGGGGTACCAGTGCATTCACCAGTGCTGCTAAACTCCGGTATATTTCCAGTGTATTGAGGGGCAGAAGAAGCATTAAAGTATTTTGAGACAGTGGAGAAAACCAAACACTCTGCAAAGCCTCTTGGCTGTAGTCAGAGGCAAGCATCCCCTATGCCCTCAGGTTGCATGGTGTTTTAAATTCACAGGTATGTGAGTTTTCAAAAATGTAGTTATATTTCATGTTTATGAGTCATCCAGGGTTAACCACATGCTTGTGGAAAACAGTAAGAGTCAATCAAGAAACGTTCCACTCTTGTTATTTCCCCTTTCCTGTCCTGTCTCATAAGCCAGTACAGAAATGTATTGATGTGTTTTCATGGAAAACTGGCAAATTTGGTATCTGAGGGCTTTTTGGAGGGAGTGCATGGTTTCCTCTTGCAGCCCAGGCAGAAAAGGCATGTGCAGTTTTTGTGCTTTACGTTTTGTAAGAAGAGGTTGAATAAAAACGTTGCAAACTATAATAGGAGTAGTTGGGCATGTCCTCCAAAAATTGCTATCTCAGCACTGACAAGCTGTCTTGACACCCATGTTTTCATAGGCCACATCTCACAGATCACCTCTCCTCTTGAGAGTGACTACCAGCACCCACCAGCAATTACAGTAATTACTTAAATATGAAAGCAATATTAGACAGTATTATTATCTATATATAACTCTTGAACAGATGGCTGCAGTCACTGCAGGTAGCTCCCTTGCACCATCTTCACACGACAGTGCCCAAGAGCTCAGTGGAGAAAACAGAAAGGAGCCATCTCTTTCCCAGTTTTTTTCATGTGTCTGGACTCCACTTTGCACTGGGAAACCATGGATGCAGCTGGCAGAAAAGGGGGTGCCAATGCCAGGTGACCCTGTGTCTCTATGCCCTGTTACTTGCTAGAGTCACTCACCATAGATGTTCCAGAAGAGTTACAGGGAGGAATTATTTGGAGTAGAAGAGAAAGACTTAGTTTGGCATTGTTGTTGAAACTGAAGGACATAGTAGCATTGTGTAAAGCTGCTAAAAATCTTTGTTATAATACATGGTTGTGTTATTAAAGGTATAATTACTAGGTATCAGTGGCAAGTCAAAGCAATAAATTTAAAGAATAATTTTTACTTTGATAATGTCTTTAGTGTGTATGACAAATCAGGAGAAGCCAAATTTGTTTTCTTACAAATTATCTCTGATATTTGAACACATACGCATTAATTAAATGTGCCATACTCTGATATTTATGTACATATCTGCTGAAATAATTAATTTCCATGGTTCTACTTGTATGTTGAAACTTTTTCTTCTATCAGCCCAGTGATAAATGTGCTTGGAAATGGCTGTTTAACTCTTGTGATTTTTTTCCCTTCTACAAAAACGTGCTTTTTTCTTACATCTGTTGCAAACATTTCAGCCCTTAAAGTACATAAAACAGAAGTGTATATTGATTTCCTCAATTGACTAGAATAAACTTTGAAAACTACTTTGTTTAGACACAAATTTGTTTTCTTCTTGAAGAATATCTCCTGGAGGTTTAAGGCATTAACTTTACAATTACCGTGTTTTCTTGACCATAAGGCGCACCAGATTATAAAGCGCAGTATCAGTTAATGGTAAATTTTCAAACTATTTTCATATATAAGGCACACTGGATTATAAGGTGCCCTTGTTTTTTGCAACAAAGATCTGTGCGCAACCTTCACAACTTTTAGTGTAAAATTGGGAGGGACAGACCTGAGGGACATGTTGTCCTGGTTTAGAGGGCAGCAGGTACTGCCAGAAAAAGGCAGGAGTTTTTTCCTAAAATGGAGAGTGGAAATCCCCTCCCTCCCAGTTTACTTGTGGGAACCCAGGACGTTGCCCTGCCTTCCTTGGATGCCTCGAGACCCGGGCAGGGGGCTCGGAGACCTTGGCACAATGTGCAAGACCCCTGTGGGTTCGATTGCAGTCCCTGGGAAAGGTTACCATCATTGTATGAAGAATCTAAACTTATAGAAAATAAGTAGAGTGCAAATTGGACTATTAGAAAGTAGAAAAGGGAATTTTTAAAATTGTTTATAATAAGGGGTCTAAGGACAAGATGGAGGATTTGGGGTGTGGTATGTCTTTCTTTCTCCTTCTTCAAGGTGTCCATCTTTTGGGTTAGGATGGCACTTTGGGATTGGTTTGGGAGAAAGCTGGACATTGCAATGTAAGTGGCATGTATTGGAAAGTAATTGTAAATTATAGTTACATAGTTTGTAGTATAAAAGATAAGACCTGCCCCATGGGCAGAGAGAGTGCCTTCAGCTGACCTGCTGAACGGACCTCTGCTAGTCAGCACAGAAATTCCAGAGATAAGGAAGAATAAACAATCTTAGAAACCTCAGAAAATGACTCCAGCGTCTTCCTTCGGTGCCCGAGCTTGAAAGCAAAGACCTTTGAACCATCACCTAATGTGGGATCGGTGATCTCTGGCCATAAATAGAGACACCGCTGTTCACACTTACTATAATTTGGAAATTAAGGGGCGCTCATGCAAAGGTGTGGGTTTAGGAATAACAGTTCTTTGCTGATATATCTACAAGACAAACAAGAACAACATCAGCTATGAAAAAAAAAAAGCAGCAAACTCAGTCCCTTTTCCAGTCGCAGACACTCTTTTCCGCATGGTTTTGGTGGGGAGCGGGGCGAGCCCCTCACAGCCGTGGCTCACCGTTTATGTCCCGCTGCTCAGCGCTGTTCTTCAGAAGCAGGAGGTGGTAGCAGTGCCGGGGTGCAGGGCAGATCCGACTGCAGAGAAAAACCTCTGTCCTCCGCGTTCGGGCTGGCGAGTGCCAGAGTGACTCCCCGGAAGGAAGAAAAAGGAACCCATGGCCATCCACCCTGACCCCTCAAACCCCCCCAGCAACTGAGACATTGAGACAGCACCCACCCATCCCTTTGTCTTGAGCAATCAAAAGCTAAGGGAGCTGCCTGGCCAGCTTTCTTAGCATGATAATGGGAAAAATTTCTCCACAAAGGAAAAAAGTAAAAACCCACCAACCCCCAACAAGTGTGTGTGTGCCTGCTTGGGGTCATTTGATTGCGAGCTTCCTGTTTGTTGCTGCGCAATGTGAAACAGAAATTGTTTTGAGATATCTTCAATACTCAAGGTTCACATATAAGACACACTGGATTATAAGGCTCTTTTCCGGGTTTTGATAAAATTATAGGATTTTAAAGTGCGCCTTATGGTTGTGAAAATACGGTAACTAAAGAAAAATTGGGGGTTTATTTGACATTTCTTCTGAAGCCACTCTAATAACAAAACATATGTTTAATAAACTACATAACACTGATGCCTAAGAGAAAAGCTTTAATTGATACAAATTGATATAATTGATACAAAGCAATAATTGTTACAATTCACAATCAGTAGAAGCACTCAAATAGAGAAAAATGGGAGAAGATGAACATGTAGAACTTGAAAGGACTTTGAGAGGGAAACTTCAAAGTTGGGGATTCAGATGCTGGAGTCACTAGCTGTGATTTAGGATGTGAGCATGGGAGCATGGCTGCTGAGGGAATAATGCTTTTGAGAAGAAAAACAGAGTCCTGATACAAGCCCAGTAGCCATGGCAAAGGGAGGTGAGTGCTGCTTCTGCACTCACAGGGATTTCAGTGGAACTGCTGAGGGTCAGTTTTGGGTTTGATCTTCTGAGAGCTCAGCCTGCTGGTATTAGTTAATGCTAATGCATATTTATAAAATTGCCTTGCAGGCACTCCAAAATCCTTTTCCTTTGCTTTTCAACCTTGTCTAGGAAACACAGAAACTTATTGTGGGAGGAAAGCTGGGGCCACAGGCAGAAGGCTGATGCTGAGTGAGCTCTCTGTTTGCCAACCAAGTGAACAGTATCTTCAGAGAAAGAGATGACTAGGTTGCTGTAGGGATCTAGTGCAGTCACCACGTACATATGTAAAAAAAACAAGCAAGCAAAACGGGAGGCATTTGCAAGATTTTGGAGGTGGTGGCTCAGACAGAGGAGGGACGCTGAGAACAGCATCATTTTGCTGTTGGAAGGCTCTGCAGGCCGGTACGAGGTTGTCTCCAGCAAATAAGATATTGGAGAAACCAAAACCTTGGGGAAAGAGAGCTGCTCAGAATTTTACTTGCCCTTTGAAATGCTCTCTTTGGCCATGCACAAAGGAGTCTGGGTAAAAAGAGCTTGTCAAAGATGGAATAATCTTACTGAAATCCTGCTTCAGAAGAATGTACTCTGGATTGAGTGTTTAGGGGTAGCTGCAGCTGTGGCTCTGGGAAGGTAGATGGCAAAAACCAAACAAGCAGAAGAGGTTTCAAGCCCCAGCTGTGGATAGCAAAAGAGGTGCTTGTGCTGCAGAACAGATGTTATAGAGCTGATGAGATTTTGAACAGCCCATTAGTCTGTGTCCATAAAGCTTTGTCTGCTGACAAAAGTGTCCTTGGAGCTTGGGGAATTCTCTATCTTAATGTCAGATCTCTATATGATCTCTTTGTGGGGTGAACTTGAGCAGCTTGGTGAGATGTCTCAGTGGTGATCAGACACCTCCATTCAGGTGTTCCTGCTACTGCAGGACTTGGGTCATTTTTCAAGACAGGACAATCTGAGTGAAAATAAGGCCAGATTGATGTAGACTAATTTAGAGTAAAAACCTCCCCAGGTCCCATCCGGCCATCTAGTACATGGCCTTCCTCTTGGAGCTTTGCTTGGATTCCGCTACGGTGCCTGAAGAGGTAGAAAGACCCAGAATTGATGCCACTTCACCTAGCACATTTTCTCACCCTAGAAATTCTTTTGGCCAGACAATCATAGAATCAATTAGGTCGGAAAAGACCTGTGAGGTCATTGAGACCAACCTGTGACCAAAAACCACCATGTGAACCACACAATGGCACTGAGTGCCATGTCCAGGCTCTTAAAAATCTCCAGGGACAGTGCTTCCACCATCTCCTTGGGCAGTCCATTCGAATGTTTAATCGCCCTTTCAGTGAATAAATTCTTCCTAATATCCAGCCTAAAATCACTGTGCAACCTTAGGACAACACAATGCTAGGCAGAAGTGGTTGCATCTCCCCAGAATTAAACCATCCCACCCAGGGTGATGTGTCCAGCTGATGCAAGCCTTGTCTGAGCCCCTACTTTGTGACCCAGCCAGGCTAGGTTCTGACCCCATTTGCCAGGCCCCATCTACTGCTGCTGGTGACACTCTCTTGCACTGTCAAGGGAGACTGAACCCATGCCATGCAGTTCTCTGTAATTATTTGAAGAAACTGGAGTTTGTTATTTCCAACCACTTCCCCTCTCCTCCCCATCCCAGGACAGCACTAAGCCTTCCTTATACTTTTAAAAAAACACCCACAGATCCCAAATGTGTCTTTCACCTTATGCAGAGAACAGAGCATTTTAAAGTGAGATTAAACATATATTTGAAAAGATAGTGCATTCCTGCTTTCTTTTTTGTAATGATGGTCTTAACTGAGTGAATTATTTATAATTTCACATAGAAAATCTCAGAGCCACAACAATTTGTAAGTGTTGATGCTATTTCCTCTCCATATAGGGTCACAGAGAGCAAGAGACCTGTTGATGGACTTCTCTTTGAACTCACTGAGCACTTAGTTTTATGTTTAAATTATTTCATGCCACATTAATAGCACAGAGTGCTCTGATTATACAGCACCTGTTCTCCGGGTGATGGGGATGCAGAATGTGCTGGGCATGGGAAGTAGCAGAAACTGGATACACATCCCAAACTCCCCTTTTCAGAGACTTTTCCAGACTCCTCTATGAAGGCAATGAGCCACACTCACCTTATTGAAAACAAGCTGTTGGAAAAGGCTGAGGGATGTGGCACAGTTTCCCTCCCTGTAGGCAAGCCAGGAAGGGTGGGCTTACAGCTGCTGGGTGGGTGGTTAAAAATCACCACCAGTTCCTGCACCACCTGCTCAAAATAATCTCCAAGTTGCTGCTTCCTCCTTGGAGGGTGCAGCCTCACACTGTGCTGTCTCTCCATGCTGTCTCCTTCCCATGGCAGCACCACCTGGATCCAGGATGCTCCAGGAACAGCAGAGCCAAATGACCCAGAGCACAGTGGGAGTGCAGGTGGGCAAGGAGGGTGTAGACAGTGAGCAGCACAGGCTGTAGTCTCATGAAACAGTAATCTTAAAGAAATGAGGATTTTTAGTTAAAAGTTAGAGGAAACTGAGCTTGCGATAGTTACCTGAAAGTAATTTCACTACTATAAGGCACACCCTTTTGTCTAAAATTTTGATTGA
>VRYO01000570.1:6624196-6665789 GCA_009812075.1 Sialia sialis | reverse complement strand
AGAGAAACACAGAGCAGAGAAACACAGAGCAGCGCCGGAGGAGCAGCGGGGCTGGGACAGGGACAGCCTGGCTCTGAGCAGGGACAGGGGCTCAGGATCCCGGCAACGTGAGCATATGGTGACAGGTCTCTCTTTTAGTGAGGTGGCTGTTAAAAAGGTGTGGCTGCTGTCACAAGCAGAAGCTCACCCCACAGAAGAAGCTCCGGACTGGATTAGGGTGAATTCCTTTCCTCAAGCAGCTTCCAAGCAGGCGTATCCCCCCCGAAAGCCGCAGAGCCAGAGAGGTAGCAACTGCCCCCTGCCCTCCTTTTACCTGGTCCCAGCCAACCCTTTGTTCTCTCAAGTACCTGTAAGTACCAGCAGTCAGCGTCTCCCAGCAGCCCATGGGAAAAATTCATAGGTAAGAAGGAACAAACGAAAAGAAACCTAACCCCCGACAATTATATACATACTTCTTTCTTAAAAAGCTTCCAAACAAACAGCAAGAAAGTGGAAATAAAAACCCGATCCTTTTCTTATCAGATACACCTTTAAGTTAAGTGGCATTTTCCCACAGTCCCAGGGAGGGTCTGAGATTTGCAGAGCTCCTTTGAGGGCTGGGATAGGCTGAGCTTGTCCTGCCCTCCTTAGTCCTTGGCCACAATGTTCTCGTACCCACTGCAGGCGCAGAAAGTTGGGCATCACCCTATCCTCATGACAAGTACAGAGGTAGGCTTAGGCATGCCCCAGAAGGGGAGGAACCTTAAATATTTCTGCTTTAGACCTTTCAGCCTTTTACTCTGGGTGCAATTGTTCTGGGACTAATTGAAAGCAGGTTTTGGCAGTGCTGTTGCAGAGCCCTCTTTCACACAAACCTCAAAGAACAGCTATCATATTAAAGGTCCTTAGAAAACATCACCTGCTCCATGCACTGAGATGGCAGAGAACCCTGGAAACCTGGAAATCTTTGAGTGCTGATACTGAAGAAAACTGTTTTGACTGGCATCTTGTGTTGCCACAGCAGGGCTACCTGGTCTTGGACCATCCTGTGGTGGAATTGCTGCTGAAACATTAGTTTCACGTGAGGTCAGAGAGAGGACACTGCTGTGGAGCCAGAGATGGGGCGGATCTGGCCTTCAGCTGCAAGCCCAAGGCATTTAATGGGAAACCCCTTTCCTGGCTTCCCTGCTGACCTTGATGGTGCTTTGCTTTCTGTCAGAGCTGTTCAGGTTTGTTGCTGGCACCCAGAGGTGTTTGTCTGTCTGTGGTAGGGGTCCTCATCTTTCAAGGGTTCCTTGCAGAGGTAAATACGATGGGCTCTGTGCAAGTCAGTTACCAGCTGCAGCTGTTGGCAAGGACAAGCCAAGGGCACTTCTTTCTGAGGTTTTAAATCTTGCTGTGGAGGAGAGGAAAAGGCTGTGCAATAGGGCAGCAGATGAGAAACTCCTCCCTGCTGTTTTTTTGTCTGGTGTCTGCAGAGGGACCTGCTGGCAGCTCACGATGTGGCTGTGGCAGCGCAGACTGAGCCCCCAGCTGGTCCCCCGGGGCTGTGGGACATGGCAGGACATGCAGGGTGGTGCTGCTTCTTTAGGTGCTTTGGAAGCAAGCTATAGGTCTGTCCTTCCACGCCAGGTAGGGAGAGGATGCAATCGGACCTCCATGCGGCCTTCAGCATTGTGCAGGCTGGATGGGCACTGCATCCCTTGAGCATCCAGTGTGTGGCCAAGCAGATCCCAATGAGGGCTTACCTTCTGCTTACCAGGACACGCTTTTGGCCTTTCCCACATCGTGGTGCCAGTGATGTCTGCTGAGAGGGAGCCCGATTCAGGCTGGTTTTGCTGGTCACATTTTCCTCACCAGCTCCATCACTCCTGCTGGGGGTAGAGCTTATTGGATATCACTGTTAAATAGTTTATATTATTCCTAGTAAGCCTTGAAATCAAATTGCAACTGACACCTGCTTCTCATGCAGCTGCCTTGGCACCCAGAACCATGGTGTTATCCTGTGGCTTAGAGCCCAAGTCAGGTGTGTTGCCCTGAACTGCAGACTCCAGAGCTTGCACTGGGGCTGCCTCTCCTGCCCTATCCCAGGGCACTGGCTGGAGGAAAGGTCAGAGCTGGGGTTGTCGTGGAGCTGAGATTCCCAGCAGGACCTGAGGGAGTGCTGCTGCACAGGTCAGGGCAGCAGTGCCCTGGTTGTAGTGGAGGCTTTTAGGCATTTCCCTGAATAGATTTCAAACACAACCACCATCAGTCCCTCCACAAAGAGAAAATCTTCATTATGCAAATTCTCATCTTAAAGCTTTATTCATGTGCTTCCTGGCAGGCTTTCTTTTAATCTCAAGAGTGAGATTGCTTGGAATTACCATACACCCTTGTTAATTGCATTAAAAAAAAAAATCAGCAGAGGTTGTTTTTGCCGTAATCAAGAGTGTTTTTTGATTAGAACTTCTGAAAATCAAAATGTTTCACTGAGAATGAAGAGCAAGAACAGCAGCATTTCCTCGTGCCCTGAAGGAGCAGGGGTCATCCCAGCTGGAGGAATGTGTCCCACTGCTCTTTACTGGTCATGCCCTGGGCTGGATTGATGTATCTATAGCATCAGCCATTGGTCCCACTGCTGGAGAGGATGCACGGGGCTGTTTCTCCCATACTTTGCTTCTCAGCAGAGCCCTTCCACCCCTTGCCTTGGCAGGCTGCTGACAGCTTGTTTGTGCAGGGCAACCAGTCTTCCCTGGCAGCAGCTGAGGAGATAGATTGGCAGTTCAAAATTTTCAAGGCAGCGCTACCTGTGCTGAAGAGGCAGCCTGCCCTTTCTGCAGGGAGCAGTGCAGCTGCACAGAAGCTGCTCTTAGCTAACAGAGACTGTGACACCCCAGCTCTCACTGCACACATGGAACTGTGCTTTGGCCTTAGCAGTCAGCAAGAATTTGGGATGTGCAAGTAAATTTCCCACACGTTTGGCAGTGGCTGGGGCCAGTGCTCCAACAGCAGTGGTGGAGGCATTGGCGAATGGGTAGCTCTGTCCTGACTGGGATCTGCTCTGCTCTGGCTGCTGGTGGTGTGCCATCACCTGCACCAGGAGAGCTCCCTGGGGACGCTCAGCGCTGCCCCAGGCACCCCAGGTGCTGCAGGGCAGGCCCATGCTGTGAAGGAACAGCCGTTTACTCCTGACAGACTTTTGGGGCTGTGTCTCTGCTGAGATGCGAAGATGCAGCCCAGAGGTCCAGCAACTCAGCTCTCTTCCCAAACCCCTCCTTCCCAGCCTCCTCTCCAGCAGTCCCAGCACAGTTGTGGGTGCCCAGCCTCAGGCCCACCCACCCACAAATGCCAGGATCATAACTTGGAGCAAAAAAGGAGGTTGGTCATTGGGGACACCCTTTTGGCTACCACAGTACTTGCTTTTCTGCTTTCCTCCTGTATCCCCGCCCACTCCATTGCTCCTAAGCTGGATGCATAAAAGTCAGGCAGTTGGAATTAGTTTCTGCTGCCCTTGTACCTGCTTTGCATTCTCCTGTAATCTCCCAGGCTGTCAATCTCGTACCATCGCAGGCTCTCTATTCCCAGGGAAGCTAAATACATATATATTGCAAAAAGAGATCTGTGGGCTGTGCTAAAAATGGAATCACCTCACTCTGAGTGCTGCAGACGGCCTGGCAATATACTGGGTGTGAATTATGATACTGTAATTCAAGCTTTGTCACACAGAGGGGCTTAATTAGAATATATATATATGATTGTAAAAACTAAGAAGCTGACAAGTACAATTGTGTGTTAGAGCTGTCTGCTACAGAAAGTAATGAGGAGAGAATACATTAAGGCACAAAAAGCTACCTTCAAAGAGCAGCTAGCTCTGATTAAAAGTACTCCTGGCAAGGCGAGGGGACTCATCAAGGGGAGGGGGGTAATCTGCAGTGCTGGCTCAGACATAACTCTCACCCCTGTTCTACAGCTTCTGATGGACACAGCTGCAGCCTTGGACCTCCCCAGTCTGGCTTTGGGGGATTCATATTGGGTACCATCTGATGTCCCAGCTTGGTCTCTCTGGATTGTCAGATTAAGTAAAAATATGGGAAACATATCTCATTTGCCTATTCTCACCTTACCATAGAGCTGCAGTCCCATGGGTGCTCCACTGCCCTTGGCAGGTGGCACACAGAGCTGGAATTGCCCCCAGTTGCCCCAGAGGATATGCGTTTTCTCCCAGCAGCCAAAGAGCAAAGTTCTTCCAAAGACCCAGTGCAAGGGTAGGGAAAAAAATAACCCAAACTACCCTAGTCACCAGCCCCACCAAGAATCCCATACTGCTCCCCAGAACTTAGCAACCAGCACAGGGAGGTTTTGCTTATCACTGCTATAGTAAACAGGTGTAGGGGATGTCCTATGGGGGAGGTGACATGTCAGGGCATGCACAACCCTGACTGCTTCATGGGCATTATAGACAAACTCTGCTGCAGCTCAGCAGCTTGTGAGTGCTGATGTGGGTCCCAACTTCTCCCAAAAAGTATAAACCCTTACTGTAAAGATAGTCTGTGCTGTGCATGAGTACCCATCAGAGGATGGGCTTTGGAAGTTCCACTTTTCCAGTCATTGTGGAGCTGTGTCAGGGCCCCGGGAACAAAAGGATTGTACAGGACAGTGCAGGGAGCGTCAGTGCTGCCTCCAAACAACTGCATCTGCACGGTAAACACGCGTACCAAAAGCTGGTGGGGTTTTCAGTGTCTGGCCATGAAGTACCAGATTTGTTACCACTTAATAACAGAGTAAAAGAATGAAGAGAGCATTCCAGTCTTATCTGTTGGAGCAAGCAGAGAAGTTTGTGTGCCTGTGACAGCAGTGCTTGGTTATTGATCTATAAAAGGTCTAATACAGCTCTGTAACACCCTTTGCATGAAATAGAGATATTGTAAGCTTCAATTAACTGGCAGTCTATTACTAATCCTTCCCAATGCCTGGGGGAATTTTGGAAAAGGATGTTGGTGTGCTATGGACAACGTTGGGAAAGGCTTGAGTAATGGGCTGTGCCAAGCACTGCTGCTCTTTGGGAAGGTTTTACTGGGCAATTTAGTGCATCCACAGTTTTTCCAACACTCGCTTGGGCAACATTCCCACCTCTCCCACCAGTGTGGGGAAAGCCCCTAGGATGCAGCTCCAGCTGAGGACTCTTTAGCAGTTGTTCCCCATGAGGATGGAGGGCCCTGAGCACCTCTTGCTCCCCCTTGGCCCCCTCATGTGCCAGCTGGATCTTTGGAGAGTGATTTTGGAAGGGGCACCCTCCACTCATCCTGTGGGCTCAATTGCCAAGGGGGCTGTCACCAAACCCAGGGAGGTTGTAAGTGCTTCTCAGCTTCTCAGCTGGCAGGTTGAGTGAGCCCCCCAAAGCCAGGTGGGGGAGCTGGTTTTTGGGGACACTGTTGCCTGCTTGATCCATGTCCCCACTGGGGGGACATCTCTGTCTAGCTCCACAACCCCCACAGCCCTTCATTAGAACATGTGAGCTGCACACACCCTGCAACTCCTGCCCTCGGTGTTTGGGCTCCTCCACCAAAGGCAAAGTGTGGGGTGGACACGCTAACACGGGGCTCAGCATGCAGAGAGTCAGTGCCTTAATATTGACTTAGTCATGGAGGGCAGAGGGAGCGAGGGAGAGGGAAAGGAGGACTTCTGGCATAATAATGTGAGGTGGTGCTGCCACCACATCTCTCCTGCCAGCTCACATGGTGACAGAACATTTTTCCTTGTTCAGGCTGGTAATGCTTCTCATCCCACCAGAGACATGCTATGGGTTTCACCTTCTGCCTATTTTTAAGCATGTTTTTAAGTAGAAAGACAAAAATTATGGAGTCCTGTTAGTTCCTGTAAATCCAGTAAACACTGGTGATAAAGCCATTCTGTGAAAGGAAGACTGCACAAAATTGTCAGTCTGACAAGGCTGGGGCAGTTGGCCATCACAGTGATGAGTGTGTTGAGTCTCAGCAAGAATTTGGGGGTTTGGCAGCCGCCCCGTGCAAGCCTTGGAGCTGGACAGGTGTTTTTCAGCACTGTGAATGGTCTTGCACATTTCTTCCTCCTCTCTTCTTCCTCTATAGCTTCACTCCTTCACACTAACAGACCACTTGTTAACCCTGTGGCTTCACCCAGGCTGTCAGAGCAGGAGAGCATCGCCTGTCTCACAGTGTCAATATTTCACCAGTAGTAAGGCCCAAGAGGGAGAAACTTTGGGAAGGGAGGACAGAACCACGGAGAGAGGCTGAAGGTGGCACACATAGCCCTGCTGTGCTGAGCAAGGCTCTTCCACATGCCTCTCCCTGTGGACTTCACATGGATTTTCCCTGCATCGCCTGCTGCTGGCCATTCCTCCAGGCTTACAGGGAAGTGTTGGCATAATTTAGCTTGATGAGAAACACAGCTTGGCCTGGGACACTCATTTTTTATACACCCCCTCCAGCCGTGCCTAATGTAGAGCCTTTGCCAGGGGGAGAAGCCCACAGTGACTTCGCAGCTCCAGCCCCTGCACATACATCACACACATCACCTTCAGGGCTGCTGAGTGTACATTTAACAGACGGCAAATGACGATGAGAGGTGATGTGTGAGTAAGTGGAACCAGAACTGCAGCTGTTGCAGTAGTTAATGACCACTCGCAGTAGAAGTTTTTCACTGAAACACTGATACCTGCTTTCTGATGGACTGATGCCTTCCCATTGTTATTGTCCTTGTCAGTAAAGCTTTAAATTTATTCATGAAGCACACTGGAGCTCAGGTGGCAATAGCTAAATCCGTTTAGCAGTAGGAATAAGAGGAAAGCCATTTTAATGTTCTCTTGTAGTGCTGCAGTACTTAGCAAACCCAGAGGATATTAATTACTCAGCATGCTCCAAGATGTAAAAGCATGAATTTATCAAGACAAATACATTCAGAACTAGGGTAAGTCAACAGTAATTAATGCCATGCAAAAAAGAGACAGAGAAAAGAAGGATTATCTGGCCCTGTTGCAGGAGAACATGATGCAGCCCTGAGTTATCCCTGGGATATGGGACTGGAGTTGTGGTGAGGCATCCCTTACAAAAAAAAAAACCTGCCCATGGCTGTTACGTATAATCCCTGGGATGGGGGTTTGGTCCTGGTTCACATTTCCAAGGCAGAAAGATGCAGGCGGCCTCTGAAATGCTAAGTCGTGCTTGGCAGCCAGCAGCAGCCTTTTCATGCAAAGCCTTTGATGTTGAAAGGCACTTGAGAAGAAAAGGGGCATAGGGCTTTTTTGTTTGCCACGGAATTTGTCTGCTCTGTCCCAATGTTTTCATGGTGTTTAGCAATCATGTAATTGCGAGCACAGCCAGAGATGAGTACCAGCTCGAGAGATGAATTGGTAGGCCTCCTTGACAAATTCAAGCATAACATGTGTCTTTATACCTCATCCATTAGGACAGACAAATGGAAAATCCAGAGATGTCTGCTCTGCATTTAACCGTCAGCATTTGGAGAGGGCTGATGTCTTCCTCTTCACCAGTGCTGGGTGAGGCTTGGAAAAAAACAGCAAAAAACTAAAGCAATTTCAGCAAACAAGTCTAGCCATGCCTTGTTTAAAGGTAGTTTACTCTGTATGGAGTGAGTACAAGCAGTGCTGATTCTTTGTCTCCAGGTCATGGGGATGACACAGATGACTTCAACCTAGAAGATGCCCTGTTTGACCCCGTCACCAGGCGACGTAAGTCACATTTATTCATTGTTTTAAAGAGGAGAAAACAAACATGTTGTTAACAAAGATGCTAATAGGTGCGGTTTGTTCTTTGGGATCTGATGCTGGTGGGAGGGTGATAGAGGTTACAACTGTCTCATCCTCTCTGCTTGGGAGACACAGTGTCTGAGTTTGCACACAGGTGGAGCTGGGGATGTACCTGGAGAAGCTGCCTGCTGACCAGGTGCATCTTTGCTTTCTGACTTGTGTGGGGAGCCACAGAGGCACAGCACACCTGTGCTGTGAGGTAGCAATGGCACTGAACTCGCCCTTTTTGCTTCCTTGCATCCCTCAGTAATGCCTGCCATCTGGCCTGGCGCTGTCGGCCTGGAGCCAGTGCATCAGCCATTCCCTTCCCCAGCCAGGTAGGGCAGCATGCTGTCTCTGACAAGGCAGGGGCGGCGCCGGCTCCTTCCCTGCTCCCATTGCAGGAAAGCAAATGGTGCTTGAGGTCACTGCTCTGCTTTGCTGGAGTTCCAGTGCAGCCCATCAGTCAAAAGAAACTCACTTCCTCAGGGGTTGCCTCACTGCTGGCATGCAGCATTCGGTATTTTGGTGTTTTACACACCAAGGACAAAACCTAACTGCCAACACAGGAGCTTGGGGATCGGAGGAGGCTCATCTCCCCTCCTGGGAAATGTCACACACCTTCCCCCAGTGCCAAGGGCTGAGCCCAAGACCACTGTGCATTCACACACATCTCTGGCTCCCTTTGCTACCCAGTAACGGAGATGCTGTGGCAGAGCTGCAAATGCCAGCATCCAGGACCCCTTGCTGCCTAGTATTCCTCATGCAGTTCATAGTGGCTGTCCCCAGACCCAGCACCTGGCAGGGCAGCGATGCCGAGCTCTAGGATCAGGCAGAATTTACCCACCTGTATCAAAGGGAAAGCTGTAACAGTGTTTGAAACCTCTTGTGCTGTAGTCTAACAACAGACACTTCTGCTGTGTTACTTTGGAGTTTATATGGAATAGAGGTTGCTCTCTGCAGCTCTCCTGCAGTGTGCTAGGATAGGCCATGGGGTATCAGACTTGGTCACAGGGCTGATGTGGCTCATGTAGGATTTTGCAAAAGCCCTTTAACACAGCATGTGAGGACACCTGGTTAGAAATTACTAATGGCAACCTCATGTGAAGGGAAAGTGGTGTTCTCCAGGCTGGAGTCCCTGCAGTCAGGGAAAGGAAGAGGCAGCATTGTCCCCATGTCCTCCCCAAGTGCTGCATCTCACTCTGGATTCATTGTGTCAGCCCCAGAATAAAGCAACCAAGGGTCCGGAGTTGGGTCACATCAAGCCCTAGAGCATGCTGGAAATGAAGCCCAGCAGCACTGCTCCAATCTAATGGAAATTAATGGGAATGGAGCAGCTCTTGCTCATAATTTGTTCATATACTTGGTAATGCCAGCCACTATTAATAGGCAGTGGTTTCCGTATTGCTTCCTCCCTCTCCCCTCAATGGCTGGCTGTAGCTAGTTTTAGTCCAGGAGCAGCCAGCAGTTCTGGGATCTGAGTGTCAGGGTGTCACTGAAAATCCTCCAGCTGACAGGGAACCTCGTGTGCATAACACAGTATGGGAAATCATCTGTCACTGGACTGACTGACAAAGCCAGGGACACCAAAACATTGGCAACTCACAGCTGGCTTCCACACTGTTCTGTACAGCATCTGCCCTTGCCTGTGTGCTGCTGTATCCTGGTGCATTAGAGCAGATTGTTGCAGCTCCCTGCTCTTCACCAGCTGGGATGGGATGCTGGCTCAGCTCAAGGCAGCAGGGTCCTGTGGAGCACTGGCTCCATTTTCACTCATGGGCAGTACTGATCCCTCTGGCTACACAGGGTGTTCATAACCCTGTGTCCTGAGTTTACAAATGCAGAAAGTTATGGTGAAATCTTTGCCATTCAATCTCAATCCAGAGGTGACATTTTTGGAGATTCCTATGACTAACACTTTTCCTCCCCTCTGTTTTGTCACAGCCACTCCCAAGGGCCCCAGAAAGCCAGCAGGTGGGACAGGTGAGACCTTCTTGCATGCACATCATCTCACATCAGTGTGGGTGCATTTCCTGTGGGATTGAACTGTGTGAGCCCCCTTGGGCTGCCCGTGTATGACTGAGTACTGCTGCCTCAGCAGCTGCTTTGGGACTGTCTGGTTTTAAAGACAGGTGTCTGCTGAGAAAGGCAGGAGCCTCTCTTTGAAATGGAGAATATAACCCCCCCCTCCCTCCAAATGATTATAATTTTGAAATCAGGGGGCTCTCAGGCAAAGATATGGGAGTTAGGAGTAACAGTTCTTTACTAAGAAAATTGAAGTAGAAATACAATACTACAAAGAAACAAACCCCAAACACTGACAAAGTCAGAATACAACCTGACACCCCGTCAGGCAGGGTGCTGGTAGCAGTCTGATTAAATGGTGACTAAAGTCCTCCTGCAGTGACAGATGTGGTTCAGTTGAAGCAGTACTCCTGTAGAAGGTGCAGTTTCCCTCCGAAGATCCAGTGATAATGGGGAAAAGTCCGGTTTCCCTCTGGAGTCCAGGGGAACAAGGGCTGCCTTAGTGTCCCAGAACCCCTGGTTTTATCTTGGTAAGAAACATTGGGCTCTTCCCCCTGGTTGGAGCAACTTCCAATGGGATGAAGTAATCTTATCAGTTCTACAGTGGGACTCAATGGCCATTAGCAGAAGATAACTCCCTGGAGGAAGGATGAGTTGTGAAAAAAGAGCAATGCCCCACCTGGTTTCACTGGATGGCCCATTAGCAGAATATCTCCCACAGAGATAAGGATCACTGCCCCCACCTTCAACAGATGGTGATAGAATAGATATCTTTAATCGCATCCTGGACTGTAACCCAAGACAGGGACCCCTTTTTTTGCCCATAGGGAAGATGGAGCTGGTCTGTACACCTGCACTGTTTCTGTGCAGCCAGAGAAATGCAATATTGATATTTCTGTCCATGCTGAAGGTGAGTGGCAGTGGAGCATTTACAACCAAGGCAGAATTTCGCACACTTTGCAGTATCCTAATGGAGAAGACAAATCACTGCTCAGCTACATAAGAGCTTTTGTTCCTGTCTGCATGGCACCTGTTAACTTTTCTTCCAGGAGGAAGTCCAGAAGACATTTTCTTTCTTTTATTTATTCCAAGATATTCCCACCCTCCAAGGAAAGTTCCGTCTTGATGATGCTCCCATACAGGGGAAAACGGATATCTAATTGTTGGTGCACATCAAATATTCTGGCTGGCCAGCTCCCAGCAGTGCCATGGTTGAGGAAGCTCCCTTAAATTCACATGAGTTTTGTTGCCAGCAGCTCCTCTGGCCCAGTTCTGGCCAAACAGATTAAATATAATCTGTTAAATATAGCATGGTCACAGGAGCCGAAGGGTTGCTCAGTCCCATTGGAGGTGCCTGCAATAAACTGCATCAGAGGAGCACTCAGAAGTAAATCCGCTCACCTCTGCATGAGGGTCTTGGCACAAATTTAGGCAAATTCAACTGTCTGGCTCCTTTCTCACCATGGTCTTTGCTAGACACAAGAAAAGCTAAGTGCCAGAGGCACACGCAGGGCTTCAGTGTTTAGATCACAGCCTGAACAAGAGGTTGTTTGATCCAGTAATCTCCCACTGGGAAATGGACATGTGTGGAAGCTGAGGCTTTGTCTCAGCCAGTTGCTTCTTCCCCAGTGAGTGTTTTTTGGATTAATCATGGCACTAAGTGGCTCCTGCATTAGATTCCAGTGCCCTGGCCCCTCTCTGTGCATATCCTGCTCAGCTCAAGGTCGCTCATGGGCGGTTGCACCAGGAACAGCATTCCAGCCACTGGCTCAGTCCCACAGCCCCTTCCCATCTGCACAAGGTCTCAGGAGATGCTGCAGGTACCAGCAGGACTCCCCCAAAAGTGAATTATTTTGGGATTGCTGGGGCTGAGCAGCAGCCACAGCTTGGCTGGCGGGGACTGAAATGATGGTGGCTGGCTTTTCAGAAGGTTTCACGATTGAGCAGCAAAGTGGCTGAACACCCTTTCCAGCTCCAGCCTGATGTAGGAGGCCCTGGTAATGGTGCAGCACCATTGCACAACACTAACAGAGCAAGGTGTTTGCCAACAGCCTTGTGCTATCCCCACAAACAGGAGTATAATAATCCCTTCTCTCCTGCAGACTTGGATTTGGCTGATTACTTTGACACGCCTGTGGACACTACCACCAAACCAGCCAAGCCAAATCCCAAGCCCTTCCCCAGGCCGGGGAAGCCAGGTAATGCAGAGCTCCCCAGAGGCTCAAACATCCCCAGGGCACCCAGAGGGAGGGATGCCCCCAGTATCAGCTGAAATTGGGTAAAGAAAGACCAGAGCACTGACCTGGCCCAGTGCAGCCCCAGTGCAGCAGGGTGAGGGTTTCCCCACACAGCACTCATCTGAACCCGCATTTCAGAGGATAACATCATTGTGATCCTTTTTTTTCCCTCCCTTCAGACAATGGCTTTTGGGATGTCATTCGCACCACTACGACCAAGCAGCCAAAAACTACAAGAGCCCCTCCTATGCGTAAGCCAGGTGAGCATGATCTCCACAGCCCCTGCCACTTCACTCCAGTTCTGCTGCTGGCATGGGGAGGATTTGGGATGTGCCTTGATGGTGGTACTGTCCTCATCCTGGTTTTTCCAACCTCTGGTCTGTTTGCTCACCTGAGACACCTTGAGAAAAAACAAGTACAGTAATTTCATACTGATAAGCCGCACCCATTTCACTGAAGAATCGAGCCAATCATGGAAGTGTGGCTAATCACCAGGTGCAGCTTATTTATGGACAAATTTTGGTGAAATGCCAACCTGGAAGTGCGAGCTGGCCAGGGAGGGAGCTGCCGCAGAGCCCTGGCCGGCTGGGGAGCTGCTGCGGAGCCACTGCTGGGTGGGTGGCGAGCTGGAGCCACTGGTGAGCGGGCAGCCAAGCCTGCTTTGCTGCCTTCGCGCCGCTGAGCCCGCTTCGCCACCTTCATGCTGCTGAGCCTGCCGAGCTGCCGCTGGCTTTGCCACCGCTTTTGAGAGGCACAGGGAGCCGCTGCTGGCTTTGCCGCTGCTTCTGAGTGGCACGGGGAGCCGCTGCCGCTGCCGAGCAGGCAGGGAGCCGTGGCAGCTAGCACCGGGGGCAGGAGTGCCGGGGCCCACAGCACGGGGAGGGCACCTGGGTCTGCGTTTAAAGGCTTCACTGGTCTGTGAAAACTGTTTGCAAAGTGAGCATCTGACAGCAAACCCCGCAATCCCGTGACTCTGTTACTAACTCGTTACTTTGTTGCACCTGGATCTTCACTTTAAAAAAGAAACAGATGCGGCTTATCACCCGGTGCGGCTTATTTATGGACAAATTCCATGGTCTTCCCGGCTACCTGGAAGTGCGGCTTATAACCAGGTGTGGCTTATGAGTGTGAAATTACTGTAGTAAAAACCACAGAGAGGACAGGGCATCTGAGCATTACCCTGCCTTTTCTGGGGGACCTCAGTGGTTTCTGGACCATGTTTCATTCCCATGCTTGCTGGAAGGCTGTGAGCTGGTTGTGCTCCCTATCACAGTATGGCTATGTTGAGCTCCACTGGCAGCAACCCACAGGCTCAGGACACCCAGCTGGAAATTTTCCTGCCTGCTGAGGCAGGGTTTTGGTTTGGATCAGAATAAACTCAGGAGTGCACTGGTGGGAGGGCTGAGGAGCTCAGTTGGCTCCGTGCTGGGGTTTTAGCTGCTGTTTATCAGAGGCAATATCCTCTGTCAGAGCCAGGCAGCTTGGGCAACCAACTGAACATTCAGAGAGGAAAATAACTCCAAGGAATCAAGTCACAGGCTCTTCCAGTCAGCACGTGAGCATGGTACAGCCACCTCTGTCCCTTCACTAGTTGGGTCCTCAGGGCACCAGTTTGGCTCTGACTTCTGCTGCCCTCATTTATCTAATTACCTGGCACTCCAGCCATAGGGACACTGTTTTTGCAGGAAGGACATGGCATTTCCCATCACAGCAGTATGGGGACATGGAACAGAATGGGTTTGGAAGATCTGCCATGAGGCCCCATAGCAGAATTGGGAAATGCTTATGTCTGGAGCTTCATCTTTTTCAATGGTGTTTTTCCCTGATTAGTGAATTAATTGCAGAGTTCCTCAGCCTATCACCACACTGCTAACCCTGGTCTTGTTTTCTAGAAAAGGATCCTATGGATTTTGACTTGGCTGATGCCCTTGATGATAAGAATGATAGGAAAGATGCTGGGAGGCCAGATGTAAGGCCAGGTGAAGGTAAGCTGACCTTTCCTCTCTGTCCTGCTTGCTACCAGCCCTGCTGTTCCCTGGGGCCTGTAGGAGATCCTTCCCAACCTTCCCCACCAAGTGATGGGATAAAGAGAAACAGGTACTGCCTGGTCGGATGTCCTGCCCACTGCCAGCATCTACTGCCCCTGTCCTGCCTGCTCAGAGTGGGGACACTTCCACAGGCAGCTTGATCCTGGCAAGGAGCCTCTTTCTCTGTGGTCCCTGGCAGACTTACTCCCTGTCTGTGTGCAGGTTTTTTCCCCGAGGGTCTCTTCTGATTCATTAAATTGTGGAGGTTGTATTGAGTTCCCCACATACCCGACAGCTCTGTAACTGAGGGCATGGGCTGCTGGGGTGCACAGTCAATGCCAAGGTGTAAATCTCGAGCAGACTCAGGTCCTGGCCTAACACACCCTATGGGCTGGCAGCATTCTTTTTTCATCTCTGAAATGCTCCAGTAAATGAATCGTTTTTCTGTGAGGATTGTTCCCCTGAGCACTTGAGCTGGGAAACAGACTTTGCATGGCTGGATTATTGATATTGGGATGGCTGTATACCCTGCTCACATGTGTAATTAACAGGCAGGTATTTTATTAAATTGTAATAACTAGATGACTTGTCTGCACTTTGGTATTCTGGGCTTGCTGAGTTTTCTGGCTCCTGCAGGAAAGGTTGAGGCACTGAGCTACTGGAACGTGGCACTGGCCACAAACCAGCACACACATTCCCCTAACATCGCCACTCCCTGGACTGCCTGGGACCTCTCCAGGCTCCAGCATAGTCAGGGCTGTCATTTGTTTCACATTCATTACTAAGCCCATACATCTGGTTTTTGTGGTAAGCTGATAAATAAGGCTGTCTCTTCCAGGTTGTTAAGGCAAAGGAAATCCTTCCCAATGCACAACATCAGAAGAGGAACCTTTTGCTGTCCTGGTGTTGCATCTCTGCTCCCATTAATCACCTTACTGCATGCCAGGGCTCCCTCTGGAACTGAAGCTGAGATGTTCAACATCACCACTCATTCAGCTGCAGATTCACAGACCCTGTTTCTCTGTACTTATCCTGCATTAATTTGACTTGCCCACTATAAAATAACTTTTTCCTGTGTACCAAAACATGCTGATGTTTAATTTTTCCCCTGGATTGTTCTGTCCCTCTGGGAAGGGTAGCTGATTGCTGGCTCACTGATTCCCAGCAGCATGGCCACAGCACACACAAACCAGTTCTTCCTGCCTCCTCCACTCTCAGCTGAGGCTGACCACCAAAACATTTAATGAACTCTTAAATTAACAATAATTTGTGATTATCAGTCATCATCACTCTTAAAAATCAGTCATTTCAGTTAAAAAAAAATACAGTAGCATTTAAGCTAGTCAGTTATTACCTCCTCTATTACCTTACAGTAATTCAGGGTTAACATCTGGTAATTGTGAGAGAAGCAGTACTACTTTTTGACCAGTCCCAGTCCCCACATGGGAATGGAGCAGCCCATGATCCCAACCTCCAGCATAGCGGTGGCTCCCTCAGGTGCCAAACATTGTTTGTTCCCGTTTCTTTTAAAGGATTTTCAGATGATGACCTGGCCAGCATTGTGGATGGTGGCTACAGCCCAGACAAGAAGAAGGGTAAGTGGTGACTTACATACGGTTGTTTTCTTTAGCAGTCATAGCCTGGGGTAACCCCCAGCTCCTAGAAAGAGCTCTGTGCAAAGCATTGCTCACCTCCCTGGCAGGGGCAAAAGGGGTCTCAGCCATGGAGCCAAGGGAAAAGTTCTTGACCTCTGTGGTCACGCCTGTTGCCAGCCATTGGAGATGCTTGGTTTTGATTCAGTGGAGGCTCTGCAGCTCTAGCTGCCACCAGATGGGACCTGTGTCTCCCCTATCACCTCGAGGGCACCCTGGTGCCATGCATGGGTACATGCCTTCATTTGCCTTTCAGCACACGACCACCAGTGTCTGCAACAAGGGGGAAATCCAGCAACAATCGGATAAGTCGTTCACAAGGATCCACAGCATTAAATATTAAAAGCAGTCACATAAAGAGCTGAACACCACTAGCCTAATCAACATTTAATAAATCCCTGTGCCAAGGACAAGATGCATCAGAGGCATTAATACAATACTGACCTGCTTCCATAAATTCAAGATGTAAGTCACTCGGCAAGGACTGCAGTTTCTAGTGGGAGCAGCTTCTCCTCCCAGCCCAGTTTCTCCAGGGAAGGTGATGTCAAAATAGACTTCAAGCCGATTGAGGGCTCCCTGACTTGATGGAGCTCAGCCAGTGACCTCCCTGTGATGTGTGCTGTTTAGCAGTTTGACAGCCCTTCAGGTGTGCCCTTGATACTGAGCAGTGGAGGTGTAAAAGGTGGGGGTGAGGGTAATTGTCAGACACAGGCAGAGGTATCCCATGCAGAGGATCCCCCAAAACTCTCCCCATGCATACACAGAGGGAGAGGAGCAGCTTCAAAGCCCTCAGAAGCAAAAACGAGCAGCTAAGTGGAGTGTGGGGCAACAGAAATGCTGCATCCCATAGAGGCATCTGCCCACCCCTAGGCCAGGGCTGCCCTGCCACCCCTCTCCTTGTGTGTCCCTTCCTACCCAGCACAGCAGTGGGGGGAGCAGAGGGTTGCAGGGATATTGATGGGATCGTGTCTCTGCAGGTGCCAGTGGCAACGCCGACAACGACTACAGCAGCGGTAGGTGTCACAGTGGATAGATAGTGAGACTGAAGGGGTGGTGTGTGTGCCCATCATAAAGCTCTCTCTGTGCCCCACAGTGGCAGAGACAGGGACAATCGCCGGCATTGCCAGCGGCTTGGCCATGGCACTCATCGGGGCTGTCTCCAGCTACATCTCCTACCAGCAGAAGAAGTTCTGCTTCAGCATCCAGCGTAAGTTCCTTCCCCAAGCACCCCAGGGCACACAGCAAACACACACCTGTTTCACCCTGAACCCCACTGCCATTCTCCACCCAGCGTCCCCCCAGCTGGCAGAACAAAGCCCCAACCACAGGCCACTGAGCCCCCCCATGTCAGGCTTTGCACAGACAGGAACCCACCAGCAGCGGCAGCCCCAGGACCCACGGCCACCCCCCAGGGCTCACACTGCTCCTCACACCCCACACAGACACAGCCAAGTAAACAAACCAATCAGCCCCAAATCTCAACAAACAATAAAAACTCATAAGGCTGCAGGGAAGGAAGCAGGGGCAGTGTGTGCATCTGGGGCTTCGGTGCACTGCACCCTCAACAGGTTTGTGACAATTACTGCAGTAAACTGCTAATTAAGCAGCAAAACTTACTATTACCATAAAACACCTTTTGCATGAGCTCTCCCTTAAAGCTGCTTGATGTAGGCATTGCAGAAGGGTCCTCACAGCCTCAGCCCACAGCACTCACCTGACCATGGTGGGCTCTTGCAGCTCTTTATGGGAGAGAAGTTATAAGGAGCTGTTACAAGTTCTTTTTTAAAATTAATCAGTTGAAATCTCCTATGTGTCCCATTTGCTCTAGGGAAAGGATGTTTGAGATTGGAAATTTCTGTTGGAATTGTGCTATTTTCCCAGTTGTGCCTGAAACAAATGGCATTTTAGTAAATTAGATCAGCAGGAAAAGTCAAATGAGTGTGATGGAAGGAAACACCCCTGTATATTCCCCCCACTTAAATAGTATTTTGGCAAGAATAAATAATAAAAAAATGGAGTAAAGGCTTTGATGAGGAGGAAGCTGAGAGACACAAAGCCCCAGAAAGGCAGCAGGAAATTAAAGTTAATTATAAAGGAAGATTAATTTAAGCCATCAGACATGGCATGCTGGGCTAATGTCAGGCCTTAGATGCATTGCAGTGCATGACAGAAATCTGAGAGCCTTCAGCCGCTGCTTGTTATGAAAAACAAATTGCATTTCATGTTGTTCCACCAAAACACGTCTGAGTGGAGGCAGTGGTGGTGACGAGTGACCACTCACTTGGTGCATGAAGGAAGGAGGAATAGGCTTGGTTCTTTCTCTCACCCAGCTGTTCTTCAGCTTTGAGTCTCTTCCAAGGAGCATTTGCTGACGATTCCTCTAAAGGACATGCACAATGCTGCCTAGAACTCTTCATCCCATTTTCTTTTCTTACACTTCGCCTCATACTCACCAGCCATGCCCTGGGCTGTGGCTCACTGTCTTGGTGTCCCTGAGCTCTCGCTTTGCCTGGTGGGTGGGGTGGGAGCTGAACCTCCGGCCTCCACAGCTTGGCTAGCTGCTGGCTGCAGTGACTCTGCATGGGGACTTTATGGAGGTTCTCTAGCCAGAACCTTTTCTCTCCTGTGTCTTGGAGGCAGCAGCTGCCCCATTGCTGCCTAAGGCTCCCACCACACTCCTTTGGTTTGGCCCCAGCACCATTCCCTGCCTCCCTCCTTCCCTGGGAGATATCCACGAGCCTTATCCAAACCTGGTGGTGAGGCACAGCCAGAATCATATTTAGATGTGCAAACAAGTTATAGATGTATAAAAAGGTCTGTCCTGCATGGCCTGATTGCCTCAGGCTTTATTTGTAGACTAGCACCTGAATCCTCTTCCCTGGTCCTTCTCTATTGAAGCCAACAGCACAGGAATTCCACCTCTGCCTTTCCCCACAGTAGTCCCTCGGAGGAGCTGCTGAGGATGCCTAAGGTCCATGGCACACCCCAGACTGTCTTAATTCACCTCCAACTCTGAGCTGGACCACCCCCATTTCTCCTGCCCATCCTCCTGCAGCCACCCCTGCCCACCAGTGCCTAGCCTTGCTCCTTGGCCTCTGCTCCACTTGTTGATAATATTGGGAGCTTCTTTGCATTTAAATAAGGGACTTATTTGGGATTTGACACCCCACTGGGATCACCACTGCTCTAAACTGCTTCTTGAAGCTCTTCATAACTTAGCTTTTAATGAGGCTGTGGCACATATCTGTGCTGAGGTGCAGCCCTTGCTGCACAGCAGTCCTGTCCGGGAAGCCTTCCTCTCTCCTCCTGCACTCCCCAGAGCTGAGTGCCTTGGGCAGGAGTTAGCTGGGCTGTCTTGCCCGATAAAGATGAAGCAGGAGCCTCAGACAAAAGAGCTGGAGCTCCATGGGCACTTTGAAACCCAGCAAGTCAAATCACTGGCTGTGGGTTATCTAGGGTTCTGTGCTGCTGTCACTGCAGAGGAGGTTTCAAAAAGGCATCTCGGCTGTTACAGCTCTGACACCCATTACCAGAGTTTTTAATGCATGAAAGCAAATAATTTTACTTTCTACCCTTCCCATCTCACTCTGTTTATTGTACTTCTCAGAGGGACTGAACACGGAGTATGTGAAAGGAGAGAACATGGAAGCTGTCATAAGCGAGGAACCCCAGGGTGAGAACCTTGTATCCCTTACCCCTGCTTGCATCCCTCCACAAAAACAGCTTTACCCAGGGACTTCCTCAAAGTCCCTGGTGCTGCTGTGTCCCTTTGATGACATGCTTAGGTGATGCTATGGCTTTTGTGAAACACTTACCACAGTGCTTTTACCCCTTTACTGCACACAAAGGAAAGCCTGGTAAGAGCCCAAGGAGCTCATGCTGCAAATTATGGCAGTTAACATTTAGCTTTCACAGAGTCTTGCACAACAGAAGCATGATCTTTCAGTGATAGACAATCAAGGCTGCTGCAAAGGCTTTTCCAATGTCACATACAATCAGCCAGTGCTGGGCACTCATTGCTTGTGCCCTGGTTCCATCGCATGCTGTTGTACTCATGGGTTTTTTTTCTTTCTCTCTAGTTAAATATTCAGTCCTGGAAACGCAGTCAGCAGAACCACCAAAACAAGACAGTGCGAAGATATAAAGCATGACCCAGGGCTAGAAAATAATCAGTCAACAGCAACAGAGATCTTACATGCTTGTAATTTAGCATTTAATTTAATTTGACTCCAAAGCTATTTAATGTGTATTTAGGCTTGAGCTGGCTTTTCACTGCTCTAGGCTTTATGTTTAGACTGGTACCATGTGTTTCTGGTTTTTTTAAGAGTTTACATCAAAGTAGTAGTGTAGGATTGGTGTGCAGTTGTATGGAACTCCACAGAATGTACTTCAGTTGTGGTAAGTTTTCAAGAGCTTACAGGTATGAGGACAGTGAAGTGCCTGTAAAAAGCCAAACCCTGCAGAGCCCTCTGCAAAGCGCCTCCAGCCACCTTCTGCCATCGGCTCTGGGCAGCACCACTTCCAGTGGTGGGGCCAAAGCTGAACATTTCCTGAGGGTGGATTGCAACCCTTCATTTAGCTGTACCTAAAAATGAAGTGCCTATCGTGGGTCCTTGTGTGGGACCTTGGGCTGAGCCAGATGACTCCCTGCTCCCAAGCCAGGAGTTGAGGATGCTTCACCACACCACCCAACACTGGGCTTCTAACCAAAGGACCTGATTGTCACACCAAGTCACAAATACAGCTGATAGTAGTGTGTCAGTGTTCAATTTCAGCAAATGCCATTTGAATGCTCCACTGTGCTGCAGATCAGAATGGAAGTGAAGTGATACAATTTTTCTTAAGCTGCACCAGGGAAGTTTAGGTTAGACATCAGGAAAAAATTCTTCACTGAAAGTTATTGGGTGTTGAGATTGTCTACCCAGGGAGGTGGCGGAGTCACTGTCCCTGGACGTGTTTAAAAAAGACTGGATGTGGCACTCAGGGCCATGGTTTAGTTGATGAGGAGGTGTTAGGTTAGGTCATAGTTTGCACTTGATGATCTCAAAGGTCTTTTCCAACCTAGTTCATTCTGTGGTTCTGTCTCTGTGAAATGAGATATCTATGTTGTCCCACAATTAAATCTGTGTGCATATGTATGCTTTCAAGGACAGCTTCAGATCTCAGTCATACTGGAACAAGTGACAGATTTAACCCAAAGGAAAGTAAAAGCAGGTATCTGTTAAGACTTGCAGTCCCCTCATTCTTTTATCAGCAACTATCGTGAGTGCTCCCAGGCATGCACAGGCAGAAAAATGATTTAAGCTTCACTCTTTGTGTCACCAGCTAACCTTTAAAAAAGGCAGTACCTCCTGAGAGGACAAATGCTCCATCACTGTCCTGCGTGGGGCTCTGGCAGTGGCTAGAAAGCACTGGGCTGTGAGTGGTGCTCAGCAGGACACTGGTCTGCACTGGGACAGTGCACACGCAGCCCCTGCCATGCTGCCCAACTGCTGCCTAGATCCGACCTTCACTATTTTGCAAGAATTTCTACTTAGATTTCTAATCCTCTCCACCAAACTTTTTGACTGCTGCTAAAACGTGGGTAACTGCCACTTTCCAATACATTTTTGCCAATCAATGATTGCTTAAAAAGCATCATCTCAAGTGAAGGAAATTTACTTTACATGGTGTAAGAGGTACTCATTATCTATATATAAACCTGAAATGTGAGCATTTTGTACGGGTTTGCAAATTCCGTATTTTATGAACATGTATTAAGAAAACCAAGCCTTTCAGTATGATGTACAAACTCACAGCTTTCAGGTACACATGACTTCCAGAAGGCCTTGCCAGGAGGTGAATGAGTCCAGGAGTACTGCTGTCTACCACTTCTGTTTGGAAGGAAATTGCCTAGTAACTTGGTTAAGTATTTTGCAATAGCTGCACAATTCTTTATGCACTTTTTAATATTTGCATTTTTAAAGCCCTTTACTAGCTTGGGCAGAACAGCTACAGTGGTTTGTAAGGTGCCTCACAACTATTAAGAACAGTTAGGCTACAATGATACTACTCTGTACTGCTGCTTTGCTTTATAAATGTGCTTGGAATAGTAAAAAAATGTTAATTGTTGGCTCAGATAATGGAAGCATAGGAAAGACACAGGATGCACTGTTTGCTTACTCCCACAGAAGGGTTTTCATGGAGGAAGTGGGGTCTGCAGAATTTGCAACGGGAGCTTAGGTGCCAGCTAAGCCACACAGCTGAGTTTGTGTATCGCCAGTCCCAAGCACCAGCACTCTTCCCAAACAAGTTTGAAAGCTGTAGCATGAAACATGTTTTCTGTAAGTTATTGTAGATGAAGTATTACAACAGGGCATTGATGATCACTAGAAGCTGTTTTCCCAGCTTAGATCTAGTGCCCGTAATTTGTCCTCTCACTTTGCCAGTGACCATGTTCTTGCAGATGCAGATCACAGATTTTACTCTGCTCTGCGTGTTTGACCAGAGTGTCAGCAGACAGTGTGGTTTAAAGAGAACAGCATAAAACCCCTGTGTTGGGGAACTCTTACACTAGGGCATAGAGGGAGCACAAGTCTAATTCAAAATACTGCAAGGTTACAAATTTACCAAAGAAAGGCAGCAAGCTGTTTCACTGGAAAACCCACCCAAGTTTTTGGGACTCAGAAGCTGCTGCTTTGCTCAAGGCTCTTCTATAACATTGGTGACTACTTACACCATAGTGTGGAAATCCATAAATAAACAGTGAAAGAGAACACTTCCAAAGTGAATAGTGACAGAATTAGAGATTTCTTTCTCTAGGATTTCAAATAGGAAAATACATGCAAATCCTGCAGTAGAGAAATTAGGTTTGGCCTTCTCTTCAAAACCGTACAAAAGTAAGAGTCTTAATGATAAATGTCAGCAAAGGCTCAAATGATTTTTTATTACTGTTTGTACCCTCTTCCATCCAAACTGCCACCAGTCTCTGAGAAACACGGGTTTATACATCATCTGTATTTTAGGCATTATAGCAACTGAGAGGCTTCCTGTGTATTTTCCTAGTAGTGATCCAAGTTCTGGAACAGCTGACCCAGCAGTGACCTCTACTTTCATTTAATTACTATTTATTCACTTTAAATCAGGATGTGGATATTTAAAAAATCCTGCATTTAAGCTGTGTATACATGGCATGAACTTTCTTTCTTTTATAAAAAAAGGCAATAAACGTCTGGAAAATTGCTTTGCTTTTTTTTCCCCATGAATCCAAAACCTATACATACATACATCCTTAGAGTTTGTGTATATGTATGCTGTGAGCTCTTTTTCTTATGACACCTCACTTCTTAAGCTATTTTAAATGGCAATAAAATGATTCAGAAAAGGTTTTGACAAAGGTCTGGCAGTGAAAAGAGAGAACTGAAAGAATTCAGCTGTTTTTTTCATGTTTATTCCTTCAATTACTTGCATTTTCCTTTGACAGTACTTCATTTCAGATTCCTCAGCTGAGAATACTCTGACACAAATTTCAGATCTTTTTGGCACTATAAACTCAGTCATTTTCATGCAACCCCACTAACGAATCTTTACAAGTGCTCCAATGTCATTCTTAACTACTCATTTGCTGTGATAAAAGTGGAATTAGTCCATAATATTGTTTCAGATTCTGAAAAAGAAGGATGAGTTGGCAGGCTGAGGCTTTAAAAATTGCTTCTCTAACAGATGAGTTTCAGGAACAAATGAAGGTCAGGAACAAAAGGGTTGTGGAATTAGAGAACCCTTTCTTTTGAGTGAAGTTCTAACTTAGAAGCAAGACAGATTCCTTGCAGCTGAAGAAGTGACCTGTACCAAAGGAAGGCTGAATGCTACGATGTCACAAAATACGTTTTGTTAATGTGCATGTAAGGGTCACTGGGGTAAAAAAAAGGTTTTAACTACCTTTGGAAAACACCAAATAAACCAAGTTGACTGGAAAGACATTTTAGACTTGATTTGTGTTTTTTTTTAATGTTGGAAGTAAGCTGCAAGTGTTTGGCTATATCCTTATGGTACATCCTTTTTCTCTTAAATACGCTGAAGACTTCATTTAACAAAACAACCCAAACTGGACTTTGTGAGAAAACAAATACCACTATGAAAACTTTAATGCAAAAATGGAGTATTTGCGTGCACGCGCACAAACACACACTCTCCTCAGGTTACCCAGCAGCTAAACTCAAGGCAGTGCCATAGGCTTCCTGCAGTTTTCTTTACATTTTCACACCCAGGAGATAAATCTCCCATGCAGTGCAAACTAAGTTTTGTATAATGATGCTCAGTCCCACAGTCAAACAAGATGGTTTATATTTCAAACTAACTACTTCCGACTCCTGTTTCTTAACTCTTTCTTCCCAACTGCACAAGTTAAAAGCTATCAATACCCTCTTAGTTCAGCAGATAGGGTCTCAGCAAATGGACATTCCTTTTTGCTTTTTACCATAAATGTTTCACCTGGGGCATAGTCTGAATTGCCCATTTTACTCTGTCCTCTGTTGTGAGGCTTAGTGCACATGAGTGAGCGCTCTTAATTCCTTGTTTTCAGCTTTTACAGAACCAGCTATTCTTGGTATTATTAAATACAGCACATGAACTAGTACAGCTTCTCTTGGAAAATGAAAGCAATGAAACACTTGTTGTTTAAAGCTTAATGACTTGAGAAGGCTGCCTCTGCAGGGAACAGAACCAGGCAGTTAGGAGTGTTTACCGGCTTTAAAACCTTCCTCCATTTTAATGAAACAACAAAAAAAATTACTTTTATCTACATAGGGGAAAGAAGTGTAAATTCAGCTCTGAAACAGGACTAAAATAGTAAAGTCTCTGATATTGATGATTCACTTAACTTACTTTATAAGAAAAAAATGTGCCAGCTGGTTGCCAAGGCTTCATCCCCTTCTGGGACACTGGATTCAGACTGTACCTCTCTCATAGGCCACTGACAATAGGAAAATCCTACAAGCCAAATGTAACTGCTTGCTGTCTTTGCACATTCCCTTTATACTGAGCAGTCAAAACACAAATCCAAAGCAGATCTAGCTTTTCAACCAGAAGTTAATAGCTCTGTCCAAGGTGCATCAGACAGGGAACACGATGCTGCTCTTCCCTTAGCTAGTTCAATATTGGCTTATTTAAAAAAATAAAAAAAAAGAAGAAGAATTACAGTAATTTCACGATTATAAGCCACACCATTTTCATTGAAGAATCAAGCCTACCCCAGCAGTGTGGCTAATCATCAGGTGCGGCTTATCCATAGGACAATTGCCAAGGCGGAAGTAGGAGCTGCGGGGGGAACAGGTGTCCCCCTGCCCCTCGGCTCCCGGCGAGCAGCTGAGCCCCCGCCGCTCCCGGCACTGCTGCCACTCCCACTCCCCACTGCTCCCACTGCCACTGCTCCCACTGCTGCCGCTCCCACTGCCACTGCGCCCACTGCCACTGCTCCCACTGCCACTGCTCCCCACTGCTCCCACTGCCACCGCTCCCCACTGCCACTGCTCCCCACTGCCACTGCTCCCCACTGCTCCCACTGCCCCCACTGCCACTGCTCCCACTGCCGCCGCTCCCACTGCCACCGCTCCTGCTCCCCACTGCTCCCCACTGCTCCCACTGCCACTGCTCCCACTGCCACCGCTCCCCACCGCTCCCACTGCCACTGCTCCCACTGCCACCGCTCCCCACTGCTCCCGCTGCCGGAGCTTCCCAGATGTCTCGCAGCTGGCGCTCCCTGCTGCTCCCGCCGTTCCCGGTGCTCGGTGCCGCTCCCACTCCTCGCACTCCCCGCTCCTGCAGCCCGCCGCTGCCATCTCCCGCTGCTGGCCGGCCCCTCCCGGTGCCGGTGCGGCCCTGCCGCTGCCTGGCCCCCCAGCAAAAAAAAAAAAAAAAAAAAGAGCCTTTATTTGGGGTGCAGGTTATATATGGACAAATCCCGTGCTCTACCCGGCTACCCAGATGTGTGGCTTATATTCAGGTGTGGTTTATAATTATGAAATTACTGTAGTTGTTCGATCCATAGGAAAAAATCTGATTATCAGGAAGCAGACTGAGTACAATAATCATCTCTTCAGTGTAAAGCTATGCTCTAACTAGCCCACATGAGCTATAGAATACCTCTGAATATTTCTATGCTAAGTAAGTACAAACCCATCCATTGTGTGGACATGTGGAACAGCAGACCCTCCCTCAGAGCTCTCCCTGCACATCAGAGACTTACTGAGCTGTGTTGAAATTGGTGGATATGCAGCCAGTCACATGAAATAACTCATACTCTTCTATGCAAAACCAAATTCTCAGAGTTTAGCTTTAGAAATCCAAGCTTCAAAAAATCTCAGAATGCCCAAGCCAATCCAGTCACCACTTTTGCAATAAAATCTTGTGATTATTAGCACAAATATAGAGAAAAACTTCAAAAGATTTTCTTTAGCACTGCATTTTGGAGATAATATGGTTTACTTTAATATACAGTTGAAATGTCAAGGAAATCTGAAGTACAGAAGAGTTTAATTCAATACCAGCTCAACATATTTTGGCAGTGTAAAAATTCATTGCTGGCACACTGTTCAGCAGAACCATTTTTACAGGAAAAAATCTTTCATCTATTTATAGAAAGCCTGAGGTTGATTAAGAGATACAACACTGCAAACCTTCCTAAACTGTGTTTGTTTCTATTTATTCTAAAAAACATTCAGAACAGTAAAAAGGACACGTTGAAATATCCTGCACTGCACAGTAAACGTGTAAGCACTGGATACAGCACTTCAGCCTCTCCAGAGGAATTCAGGAAGGTGTTCAGCAGCTCACTTGATTCATTAACAATGTGCTGGGTACAGTTCACGCAGAGAACGAGACACAGAAAAGTGCTGTTGTTATTGGGAACAAATGTGCAACAACAAATACAGCCAGTAAAACCTGCAATCACCATATAGAATCAATTTGCTCTTAAGAATGGGGCTTAACTCCCACCAGCACAACCCAGAGCAATACAAACATGAGTCAAAAAGCAGAGCTGCAATATTTAAGTTTCCTAAGGAGAAGAACCAGATTTTCATGAAACACAGCAAGGAAAACAATCCAGGGAAAATTTGCAGCATGCACCATTTCTAGGCCTCCAAAGAATGCCAGTGAGTAATTGTCTAAAAGGAGGAATGTTATAGTAATCAAATCTCTCCAATATGAGTATTTCTGGGGCAGGAGATGCGAGAAAGTTGGGAATGTGTATTTAACATGACAACACAGTTTAATTATTTATTTACAGAAAAAATGCTAGTAGGAATTTTAAAAAACAAAAAGCCAAGTTGCTTTATTTCCAGAAAAACAATATCATATTATTCAAAAAACTTTGTCAAACAAAGTCATTGCAAGTTATTGCAAGGATTTGGACAGGCAGGGTCCATTTTCTGAATGTACAACTTAAACACACAGGAGGATGCATGCATCCCATACACATGTGTATAAACGCACACAGTTTTGCATTTTGTGTGTACACTTAGAAACAAAACACACATCACAATTTGGAGCTATACAGACTATACAATTTACACAGCTGGATATCATTCCAACCCCAAATATTACCATTTGCTAGAAAACAAACTTTTACTTTGTACAAGACCTTGACATGAGCAAGTTTATCCCTCACTCGGGAGGCTGCAACTGAACAATAAGCTGAACAGTCGACTTATTTTCAACTTGTACAAAAGGCATTAAAAAACCTAAATATATGCTTTACCAAATATATTACATCATACAAGTCAGTGTGGTGTACTTGATAAATCCAGCTCAACTTCATCCACTTTTAATGGCATATTTAGTTAGAAATGTAAAACTAACTATACTGGAAAACATTTATTTTAAAATCAATTTCCAAGTGCATTACCTAAAGTTAAAAAAAAAAATTGCTCTAGCAAAAATAACCCAAAAAAAAGCCTGAGTGAAATAAGGAGCTCCCATTCAGAAAAAAACATTTTGTGTTTTGTGTAAGCATCATGTGGCATTTCATCTTATTCTCTTAACCAGGCATAGTACTCTAGACAATGTGTGAGGCATTTTTCTGTCTGCTTGGCAGATAGATTCCTTTTCAGAATGGTTAAACTGTTAGTTTCTCAAAAACAAAGTTTAATTTCACAATTGGTGACTTAGCTAGAGTGTCAAAACACATGTGGGAACTAACAAAAAGAAAACACATCACATATATTGACGCTCTTTTTGGCCTCATCATGACAGTGTCAGACACAGAGTAAGGCATGTAGATCATAGCAATTACAAGTCACTCACAATCCTTTTGTGATGGGAAAAGCATTTCACCCTCTGTGTTACCTGACAATGATTTTTTCACATGGCTTTTGTTCCACATCACACAGAGGTGTGTACTGGTGTAGCAGAATGAGAAGGAGATGAACCTCTGTCAGAGGAGGAGGAAATGGAACGTGTGGCAGCTTCCCGCTGCAAATCCTCAACCTTCTTCTGAAGCTCTGTCCGGATGGCCAGGAGTTCTTTAAGATTTTGGTGGATCGGAACCTGCCAGGTAAAAAAGAAAGGATTACTTTGACTCTCATAGTGAGCTATCTTTTCCAGCAATGCATCTGCTGTTGCTTTCAATAACAAGGGATTTGACACTTGTAAATTTCAGTATGTCAATATTTAAGGGAAGTGTTTCTTTTGTCATTTGAAATGCAACATTGCAGGAAATTGTCCCTTTCTAACAACACAATTGTCAGGGAACCTATTAAAAAGTGTTTGCAAATGGTTTTGATGGAATACCAAATATACTCCAAAAAATGTATCTTGTATCCATTATCAATACCACTGTCAGCTGAACTTAAAATGGCAATGATTTCTCTGGCCTGTTAGGACAGGACTTACTTTATACATAGAGTTCACAAAGCTGGTTCCATATGGAGCATCTTGTTACTCTTCTAACCAGGCATCTTTCCAAGAGTCTGACTCCTTCCAGTGAGAAAAGTGCAGCAGCCAAGTAAATGGTGCCTGGACCTCCCAGGATCTTACTCCAATAGATCTTTCACAGAAGTTCATTTTACAGGTTTCTGCTTCTGATATTACCCAACAAACATCAGAGATGCACCACTCTGCATCAGAGCCCTTTCATATTCATCTGAAACATTAACTATATCATGGCCAAAGGAAGATTCAAGCCATACTAGATTTTGCAGCTGGACTTGTTATCTCAGACAAGCAGAGAGAACCCTCCCCCTCTTTCAAATTCCACAACAAGGCCAAGGAAGTTTTACTGTAAGTTGCTTTTAATTTATTTTATCCTGTACAAACACTAATTGTTTATAGCTTTTGGAAAGAGCAAGATGGGAAAATAATTTAATTGCACTGATGCAACCATCATAGGGAAATGCATCACTGGGAGATCTATGGATTGCTAGATGAGTAATTTTACCCTGGACTTCTGGAATGCCAGGGTCCAGGGAATTACATTCACCCACTATCACTTCCTACTGCTTAGCAGTATTTGTTAAGGCTGGGATACACACCTGAGCCTGCCATCTGCACATGGTGCCATGTGAAGGAAATAGCAAGCAAAAGCCTTTCTGGTCTTGCTATCAATACACAACTGAGTCACAACTTACATTTTTGTGAATTCTTGCTTTATTAAAGAATATACATCCAAAATTCATGCATTTCATACTGATATTTTCCAAACCTAACACAGAAAAATACCATTTAATTTTTAACTCTTGTTCTAACTTAAAACAATAAAATAGTACCAAAGGTCTTTTTAGGTCTACAATTTTTTGGCCACATAGGTTTTTTTTCTTGTTTATGGCTTAGTCCATAAACAGAAACTTCAGTGTATTGAGAAAGTGCTGCTCCCAGTACCCTGGGAGTCATCAATTTATCCAGCATGTCATCTATAGCAATTTTAAAAGCATAACTTTTGGAGTCTTCAGCAGAACAACTGCTGCACACCACCAGCTCCCAATGACTCTGGAACCCTGCCCTCACTGTGCAGTGAATTCCCTCTCTTGCAGTTTGACCCTACATCCTCTATACAAACTCTTCAGCAAGTGATACCACAAATCTACAGATACCCTTCACTAATCAAACACAAAGCATACCCTCTAGAAAGCCAATCTCATTTTTCTGAGGTAGACACCTCAGAATATATAGTATATCCACCTAGAAACATGGCAAAACTGAGCCTTCTGATGAAGATTGTCTAAGATGCTGTAATACACACTGTGGGAAATTCAAATTTTAGTTAAGATTCAAATTTTCTGGAATTAGCACTGCCTGTATTTATTTTTTCCCCTCCACAAAAGATCCCTTTCTTACAGACTTCTACTTTAGATTTCTTTAGGAAGACATTTTTCTGAAACATTTAGGTCCCTGACAGAGTGATTTACCTTTGGAATCATCAGTCACACAATGGCTCCCTGGGTCATGGGAGATCTGTACACCTGATTTCTGCACAGCTTAACCATGATTCAGCAAAACAGGCCAATTTCTCTCAGCCAGATTTCACACAGGCATCAGCTGCTGGGTTCCACTGCAGAGCTAAAATGCTCTCAAAAAGCAGCTCCACACAACCGGCTTTCGGGGAACCTACTAGAAATCTTTCTAGGATACACTACACAAAAGCTGCTGCAGGACTTGGCATGCTCTGTAAAGTGCTTCGAGGAAGAAAAGTGTGGCTGCACCTCTCAATCCCTCCGCACACCCAGAGCCAAATTCAACAGGCATATCCTCCAACTTTGACGCAAGTACTGTTCTCCCCCCAGGTCCCTCCTGAAGAGCAGAGCTGCCTTTTAATAAATTAGCTAAATAACAATAATGACATTTTAAAAGCCTGTGTATATTCAAGTCACACAGGAAACTCTTCAACATCAGGACTGCAAAATTATGCTCTCAAAGAATTAGGAGGTGTCAGAATGAAAATTACTTCTCTAACCTCTACTCAGCCTTCCTGTACATATGTATAAAATCACTGGTCAAATAAATATTAAAATACTACCTTCTCCTTTGTAGTCCTCATTCATGCAGTACACAGGCTGATGCTACTTAATTAATAAGAAGCTATTCAGTATTTAGTTTTCTTTGCAGATGTCTTACCCCAGCTTTTATTTGTTCTTCTGAATTTAAAATGCTGAAGTTTCCTTTTCTGTACTTTCATCTCATGTCAAGAAACAAATTTATTTCTGCAGCACCCTAATGAGGCATGGGAATATTAACATTCTACTTTTACAAACAAGGATCTGAAGCCAGCACCTCGTAATTTTGCATACTTTTCATCTCAAATTGGTTTAACAGAGAACTTGGGAATTCTGCAGCTGGGGCATGAGGGTATCAGGCAGGACACCTAGTAAATAAGGACACACAGAGTAACCATTCTGCTCCAGGTGAGATCCCTTTCAACAGAGAAATCCTGTGGCAAAGACAGAGAGAAACTTCATTTCTCTCGGGACAACTCTTCCTCTGCCTGCAGCCATGTCCCCTCTAAGCCACAGGTTGAACAGAGAGCAAACACCTCCAGCACCTGGAGCATTATTCACTCCTAGCTCCTGTTCCCAGCTAGCCACAGCTCTCTCACAGTCTTTGTATAAAATCCATCTCTCAGTCTATCCATTTATTCACAGTTCTTGAGAATTCACTGAGATCACAGCAGCCTCAGACCTCCAAGTTGGAGGAATTTCTTCCAGGATATGAATGGGACAGTTTCTGAAATACAAGTTTACTAAAATCTCATGCTTGCCCTAGAGATGGAACATTTATAGAAAAACAGCCCCTTGCCCCAAAAGAAGTCCCAAAGTTTCCCAATATCATCATATGGGAAAACATTTTTCTTAGTCACATTTTCATAAACAGCTGAGCTTTGTTGGATGAAGTTTTACAAAACAATTCAGTCAGACACAAACTTGGGGACTCAATGCAAAGCATTAGAACCCAGCCAAGCTGTAAGCAAGGCAGAGTAGCATCTTATAGTAGGGGAAAAAAAGGGGTCACCTTCAAAATATTTGCTATCTTTTAGTAAGGGCATGTTAAATTTAAACACTGCAAGACAGTTCCACTAAATATCATCATGACATTTCATCTGGTAGTGTACACAATATTAAACAATAAAATTCCAGAAATAGGTTTCACATATTAGATTTCCAATACACACTTTAATTTCATGAAATAACATGCCAAATTCAGGCTACAAAAATCTCAAGCAGCTCAGTCTTCAAGCAGCTGACAATAGCTTTAGTAATAAAGGTTCATGTTCAAATTACATTATCGTTGAATAAGGAAAAGGTAGTATAGGCAGCTGAAGAGTCACAGAAGTTCCTACAATAAGACCTGAAAAGCAGCCTGGCAGACGAGCCCTGGTTTCCTCCAGATGTCTTCAGTTCTGTTACTGTAACTGACTTTATTGAGAAAAAAACCAGCAAATTCAAACGTAAAAGAATGAAAATACAGAGTGAAAAACAAGGAGCGGGGGAGGAGGGGGTATGTGGAATGCCCAAAACAAAGCCTCAACCTCAAGTTACGTGTTTTGGGGTCTTTTTATTTTTAACAAAACCATTAGGAGAAGCATGAAGAATTATGCAGTTTTCTGGAAGCCTCCATCCATCTCAGATGGAGAAAGAAGAGTAAAATGATGAAGCATCATGAACTAAATTCTGTCTCGAAAAATATTAAAATTAAAAAGTCAGTTCATTTCCACAATTCCTAAAGACTTATTCCCACTGACCTGTTGCTGTCAGTCTATCCTCAAACCACCCTGTACAAATTCTTACAGATAACCATCTCCATTTTTGTCACTTCACCCTATTCTATTTTATAATGAGATTCCTCTCTTAAATAAAATCTTCTTCAGAACGAAATGGGTCCAAGCAACCTTCACAGTAACACCTGCAATGGCTTGCTGTGAACGAGGCTCTCCTTCACTTTGCCACTGTTTAGAATGAAAGGAAGCGTGACAGATTCTGAAAGGAACAAGAAGTCTGAAGACTTGTTACCTCCTTAACCCTAGAAATGTGTACTTGCATAGCATAAGTAGTGTTTCCAAGGCAAGCTTTTATTACTGACTTGTTAAGAAATCATGCAACTGGTTTGCCTCAGAATTATGTGTTGGGAAGCTGACAGCAGCTGTACTGTTTTTTACTCTCTCATTCTGCCTCTCAAATTAGGAGTGGAAGC
This sequence comes from Sialia sialis, assembly GCA_009812075.1. Taxonomy (NCBI): domain Eukaryota; kingdom Metazoa; phylum Chordata; class Aves; order Passeriformes; family Turdidae; genus Sialia; species Sialia sialis. The sequence goes on along the minus strand of VRYO01000570.1, from coordinate 6,632,950 downwards.
TCAAAAGATGACTCTGGACCTATCACTCACCTGCATTCAACTTATTTTTGCTGCTCTGGTACACAGATTTTCAGCAGAGTGTGCATCCTTTCCTTTGTCACACCAGTGTCCCCAAAGTGACACTGACAGGCAACACTCAGCTTCTACAGCCAAGTCCATACTTTCTGTCCATGATCCAGCTTAAAGCACAGAACAATTTCTTCTGAGAGGAGCCTACACAGATGAAACTTGACTCAGCAGTGCATCTACAGTTTGGCTGGGCTAGAAAATTGCCTAGGCCGGAAAATTGCCCAGTCTATTGCTCTTAGAAATGTTTTTCATGAGCTATTTAAACTATTATCTCAATGTGCTGAAAACCAGAAAATTTTATTTCTATGATTTAACACAATAGTCCAGTAAAAATGAAATAGAAACATAAAGGTGAATGTACTACATACCTTTTAATGGATTTTGGAGGGTTACTTCATAAACTTCATTAAAAAATTCATAACATCATAAAAAAAATTCTGCCATGTACTATTTATAAGACATAGATTTCTCTGGTTACATAAAACTTACTACGGACAGTTAGAAGCTGATCACCCCAAACTAAAATTGGCACTTGCATCAAATATAGCTAGCAAGAGAACCAAACAGGGACAAAAATATGGAGTCTGCCAGAAGCACTAAGTACTGAGGAAAAAGACCTGGATCCTTGGGAAGTCTGACCTCACTCCAGCATTAACAAAAAAGCTGGCCCAGTAAAAGCTGGAGAAGAATCTACCTGCAATGTTTCAAGAAGACTTTTTAAGTGTTGGGGGGTTTTTTATTTGTTTTGTTTTGTTCCCTCCCCACTTTTTACTTTTTAGTTTGTTTTCTTTTTTGTTTGTTTGGTTTGATTTTTGTTTTAATTGTCACTGTAATTTTGACTCAGGAAGTCAGACTATATGCTACTCCTGTACCTCGTAACTAATTTTTTCCCATCACATACTCAAACCCTGTGCCCCAAGGCCTTTTACCTATCCCGAGTAATACTCTCAGCACTAAATATAAGCTTTATAGACTCCTCCCTGTTGTCCACCATTCTGACATCTTTCTGCTTGGCTTTAAGTTCTAATCAAATTCAAATCCCTAGTTTTATTCTACTACCTCTTTCACTGAGTAATCTTAAAGAACTCTTTTTTTTGTAAACAACACCCCCCCCCCAAAAATAAATCAACTCATCAGAAACATTTTATTTAGTGAGATTCACATTTTTCCCATTTCTTCCCATTTCAACATTTCTCTAAGTTTCTAGTTCAACTTCTTTCCATCAAGCCATTATTCAACATAGGACCTGCTCCGCTCCTCATACAACCTACTCGTTCACCTGTAGCTACCTCCAACTTCTGCACTTCTTCCCTGTTACTTGTTTCTTCCCCCTTCACCTTCCCCTTCTCCTTCCTATTCCCCTTCATATTGCCAGCTCCCCTGTCTCCCAAAAGAGTTTCCTCTCTCTGGTACATTCAGTCTCTTTCCCTGGTAAGCCATGACATGATTCTCACACTACTAATGATACCTGCAATATCTGAAACCCCAGATTTTACACAATTGAGTGACCCAAGTAACATTCTTTGTGGACACTGCTAGTGGCCTAGGAAAATTTCCAGCCAGGATTTTCTCAGGTTGTGAAAAGACACAGCTTCAAGTTTCTCTTAGATAGCTAGAATCTTTCTCAGGCTGTTTTGGATACACAGCTTCAGGCTGTGGATCTCCAGCAGAGTTTCTCAGGCAGATAGTTCTATGAGGCAATAGAACAGGAAAAAACACAGATTAGACACCTGTTGTTTTTCACGCAAGTGTACCCTGAGTATGTGACAGAGGTTGTTTCCTTATTCTGTGCAATAAATTCCTGTTCTGCCTGAGCTTTGTGCTCCATGCTACAACAATGACCGAGTTTGTTCAATAAACACTTCTTCTTGTGGAAGAAGCTTGTGTTGCTGCCATTGCCTTTCCTTGCATGATAGTGACAATTCTTCACTAAGGCAGAACCGACTGCAGGTTTCCACAAATTAACCAGTTAAAATGGGTGCTGGTTACTTTCCTCATTTAGCTTCCTTTGCTCCCTATTTCATTCAGAAGCAGGTACTTTTTCTCCACCTTAACAACAGGGTACCTGCTGCCTGCATTGAGAAGAAAAACACAGTGCTGCTAAAAACATTATTTATTGCTAAAAATACCATTGATAAGAAATCGTTTTTTAAACTGAATTATCCACATACATCAAATGCAGAACCTGGTACAGTGTAATGCTGAGCACACGCCACTCCACAGTTATGATAAATTATTCTGACTAGGGAAGGATTTGAGAAAAAATAGTGGGTTTTTTTCAAACTATGCCTACAGAGAAACTATAGTTATGCTATACCATATACATACTATGTCCCACATAAAAACCATATAAGACAGCCTAATTTCTTAAAAAATTAATGCCTTCCTCTTCACAGAATTACTACAGTTCACTTTCAAAATTGACTTTCAGGCTTTCATTCCCAAGGAATCCTTCAGGTTTCTGAAATGTTTTTGGATAGCAAAATTTGTCAACTCAAGGATAGATATAAGAGAAATTATAATAGCTACTCACTTTATAGTACCACCAAGTCTTAATTGGATGGATATCTACTGTGTGTTACTTTACTAGCTCAAGGACAGTCATTCACATGAAAATTGTTCAACAGTGAATGCATTTTGTCTTGTTCAGTGAGCACACTTTATCTACTTTAGCAACAGAGAAGTAAAACTGCAGAAGAAAATGGTTATTTTAAATTCATTGCTCAACTTAAGACAGTCAGTTTTCCAAAAACCTACTCTGTGCATTGAAAAGACAACAGTATATTTCACTTGAGCTTTTTGTTCCTCTATGAAGAACTGAAACTCTGACAGCTTAGTTAACAGGAGACTTGTAGCAAAAGACAATCTCAAATGACTAAGACAGCAATTTTCAATAATAGTCAATACTTCCACAGTTTTTGTAGAGGTGTGCTCCTGAGAGCACAAAAGCAAAAATCCCTGGCCTCCTGGAAAAGCAAGGACAGAAATTATGCTACCAGGTGGGAGCCAGAACAACTGATAGATTTCCAAACTCAGGAAATTGTACCTGCTACAAGCTAATGCCATTAAGCCCATTTACATTTAGACATCTGAGACAGGAGGGAAATTGTGTGCTTGCTCTTCAAAATGTGTTAGAAACTCCCAAAAATGAAGATTATTTGCACAGTACTAGCTTCTCCCATTCTATGCATGTTCTGCTGCCACTATAGGAGATCAATTTCTTTTTCTTAGGTAACTACAGTATATGTCAGCATCCAGGATAAGCTGTTGGTCTCTATTTTATTCTATACTGACTGAACACTCAGACCTTTATTTGTAGGTGAAAATTATCTGCAGTAAATTAGACTTTGGAAATCTTGACTTGACACTCAGGTAGAAACTACCAGGTACTGGCAGAAACTTGCCTCATCTCACAAGAAACTCTGCGAATTGCAGGGATGAAATCTGCTTTGCTAGGGTAACATTCAGCTGTCTAATTCTCAAGGCAATTCCTTCTCCTGACACATACTGCCTCACTCATTCAGAAAGAGGAACTCAGGACCAGCAATGCCAAGCAGTTTCAGAGTTCCATGATAGCTCTGTCCTGTCACAAAATAGTGGTAAATCAAATGTGTGGACTTTCAAACATATCCCAATGTCAACTTACTTGGAGGGGAACACACCAGGCAGTGTGACTGAAGGCAGGGATAAATACACGAACACTACACCTGCCAGACAGTAAGTTATATGCAGTAAGTTACACATTATCCTGTTACATGCAGGATAAAGCATTTCAGTAATTATGTTTTCCAGTTTATTGTCAGCAATTTTCCCAGTGACACTCGGGATCTTATTTGTTGTTTTCACTATACAGCATTTTGTGTTTATTGACACTGAAGCTCAGCTAACATCTGATTGCTCAACTATTCAACACATCACATCCTTTTGCAATACCACCAACTAAAAGCAATTGTAAGGTGTTTTACAGTAATTTCTGCATATACTGAACAAACAACTTTACTTATTCCTACTTTTCCCTTTCACATATTCAAGTGAGGTGCTAACCAGACAACAAAATTTCTCCTGACTCTTCCACAGAAGCTTTGTGATTGCCTTTAGCAGGTGATCCCATTACAGTAGCTGAATTGAATTTCTAGGTGATAGGTGGAGCTAGCCTTTTACTTTGGATAATAGCCCACACACATGAAGAATGAATTTGAAAATTTACAGGGGTTTCTATGGTATTAACATGAGCACTGTGGCCAAATTTACAGAACAGAGCTTGAAGAAAAATCAGCAGGAATAGAAAAAAAAAACCCAAAACAACACATAAACCCAAAGTTAAGCTAAGTCCTGTTCTCCAAGGGTTAAAACATAATTTCCAAGAAAGCATAAAAAGAACTAAACATATCCTAATGAACTCTGCAAAGTTTGGTGACTAAAATGCATTATTTTCCTTGCCTGTCACAGCCTGACTTGAAAGGACTGGTACTTTTACTCATGCTCTGCATATACGAATGATGAGGTATGTTAGCTCAAAAACACTGCCCCTGCAGAGATCATATTCAAGAACATTCATTGTGTTCTCCCCACCTTCCTGAGATGCCCAAGGAGATATCTAATGACATCTGGCAGCCAGAACTCTTCAAACCAGTGTCAAGAAGAATATGGAATTACTACATAGAACAGGGAAAAGTGTGTATCAATTGAAAAAATTTCAAAAGCATCATATTATCTAATGTATTCCAGACTAGAAGAGTCATCTGTAAGGCCATACCCACAGACCCCACACCGCTGTATGAGAGAATGGAAGAGGTTTGCTACATACAAATACACATTTCTCCAACTTAAAGTGCAAATCTGAAAAAGGTCTTCTCAGCCAATGAACTAAGACAGAACTTGTATCTATCTAATTTTCTTTGAACAAGAAGTCAATAATGATGTAATGCGTCCAAACTCAAACCAAAGAATATTCTATTTCACTTAAGAATTAGAATTACCTTGTTGAAGCACAATTTAGCAACAAGAGATGTCCACATTTTACCTAGAATTTTTCACAGTGTTCACTTCTCAGACTCCTGAGATTTGAACCATATGGAAAGAGGCTGTATGTCCTTAAGTGCACAAGATCTACTGCAATACAAAATAAACAGGGTTCTTGATGCACATAAACACCATCAAATCCACCATCTGAGGCTTCTACAATGCTTAGACAGAACTGAAATTGTATAATTCTAAGCAATCTTTATAGAACATAAGAATAATGCTAAACTCTTTATGTCCTAGAGCAATGAAGAGTATGTTCAGATCATACCACAAAGGTAAATGTTGAGACACAGATATTTCAAGACAGAGTACATTAATACAAAAACAAATAAAGTTATAACAAGTTCGTGTTCAGTAATTTTCAAATTAAAACAAATTACAAGTCATATATGCTTGTTTCCAATAGAAAAGGGAATGAAGTGCAATGAAACTTCTCTCAGTCCATTTAAAAATGAAGCTCACTAATCAAGCGGGAATGAAAAAACCTAAAATACTGTTACTCATCCATTAAATTCACCTGTTGGGCTTTTTCTCCTTTTTGGTGAGCTCCTCAAAAACAATATTAATGGCTTACTTTTCTAAAGATGTTTTTGCAGCTGATAAAACAACACAAAGTTGCCTTGAACTAATCATCAGAGAACTTATTCATGTTAAACCTTTTATTTTCTCTAACATTTAGTTGAAAATCAAAAGAACACATTAAAATGTATTCAATTAAATCACCTTTTATCAGTAGGCAGGGATGCCCATTATTTTAATAAATCCACTGATTAAGAAATTTTTTCACAGAAGGTAAGTGAAGACCTGCTGGGTTTCACAAGGATCATTGTCTTTTTTTCTGTCACTGAATGCATCTGAATGTTACTGAACTGGTTAACAGGGTGTGACACCGGACAATGCAAACACAGACAAAAGAAAACTTAGTATATTGCGATTACAGAAACTGTTTATTTACTTGAATGTATGGGTTTGTGCTTTCATAATTAGACTGGCAAATGCAATTCTGCAACAAGAAATTGTAATTTATTGCTAATTTATCCAAGTAGATGTGAAACACTCCCAAATGTGGGTCATAAATATCACATAAATTCAGGCCAGAGACAAGAGGAAAGGGATGATGTATCAAGACAAAACTTAGGTAGTAGAACTAAAAATGTGAAACATTTTTTTAAGTACTTTGAAAAAAGCGTGTGGCAGGAAAGTTAAGGCAGTTACCAGGACCATCACATTTTGTTCCCTTCAGCTGCTTTAAGACAGTTTTAAGACAGTGAATGAGTCTCATGCACCAGAATGACTGAGGAGCATCTCCCAGAGAAGCAGGCAGAGCACTCAGTGACAGAGACAGTGAGCAGAGGTCTCACTAAGACATGACAGTTCTGGTATTTCCTCGTTATGTCATCTTTTCCCTACTCTCCCTCTTTTGGACCAGGAATGGCTTTCATGTGGTTCACAAAGCCTGCTCGCTCTCAGGGCCTAGAGATCTCAATCAAAGACAAGTCAGAAACTGACAATACAGCAGGTAGTGCAAACACCAAATGGTATTCAGCCAACAGGCTAAAGGAGAGATGGGATTTTGCTAAAAAGCAGCTGACAATTTCACTTGAAAATTATATAACTTAAAATACACCATCTTTCAAAGTTTTAAGAAGTAAGAGAAACAAAGCAGCTCAGAGGAAACACCTCAGTGAGAAAAGCAAGCAATACAGACTCTTCCAGGACCTTAAAAGGTATTTCTCAGATACCTGGACTTCTACCAGTGTAGTATTCTTGAAACTTACCTTGGAACACCACTTCATTACAGATTCTGACTTGTGGATGTCTAATAAATCTGAAACTCACATCTCATTCTAACTGCCAGAAGATGAAAGCAGCTTTCAAGCAATCACCTAATACAGGTAATTTACAATGTAATGTGCTTGGGGGTACCTTGGAATGTTATGGTAATGAAGAGATGGTGTAGCACACCCAGATATGCTACAGTTGTGACAATCTGAATGTCACAGTCTTCAGACTTCTAAGCATAAAAGCATATGAAGCATTTGTCTGATGAAATGCGAAGATTTATCTGAATAGCAGATATTATTTATAAGAACAAATACTGGATGAATCAAGGAGCATGTATGGGGAATGTTTAATCTTTAGTACGCCATCTTAAAACTATAAAAGTCAATTGAAAACAAGCATCCATGGGATGCTTCGTTTAGAGAGCCTGCAAAATGAGTTGTTATAGTCCAGTTCTTTTAGAAACTGCTGCTATGTTTTATGCCAGTCCTGGGGAAAGGGCAAAACATGATTAAAAACAAAGGTACACAAAAACTACAACAAGGCAATAAAAGTATTAAAAAGTGTTACGAAGTATTATGGAAGTATTATAAAAGTAATCTTCTGAAAAAAAAAGATCCTTAATCTTTCCATGGCAATACAGTGATACTGTAACTCCCTAGTCTGTTGTTGACTATAATAAAAACATCCTTTTTCCCAGTTTGACCACATCCTGCATCATCTTCATGACAAACACCTTTTTCCGTATCAACTGAAATATGTGCAACATCTGAGCACTGCTGTATTAAATGCTGCATTTGACATTAGGAAAAATAATAATTTCTTTTAATCTGTGTGACCCTCAGTAAAATACTGAAGACATTTGAAAGCTCATACCTGAGGCCGCATCCTCGGGTTCCATCTGATATAGTAGTTCACCCACAGTTCCAAATGGTTCAGACTGGCAACAGGATACAGGACATGGTTTTCATAGTTTACATAGAAGGGATTTGTGAATTCCTCTAACTGGCTGTTTATATAGGACCATAGAGATACAGTCTTTGTGCTCACCTCCTGGTTGGAAAAAAGTTAAAAAAATTAATGACATGGATCGCAAAATGTTAAAATATGTTAATATCTACATATCAGTAATTCTGTCAGAATTTTACCTTATCTACTAGAAAATTACATGCAATCTGAGAATACTTCCAGTAGTTGATCATTAAACAGCCTTAAAACTTTAGCGAAACATCTGAACACTTATTTTGGTCCAAGGCTAACAGAGAAAGGAGATTTAGACATATTATTTTCAGAGACACTAAAGTCTAGTTGAGCAAAAGCAACTTGTACTGCTCATAATTTACAGCAATATATACAGCTACTTAAATACATGGTTGCACACTGACCAACTAAACTAAAAATATAGTTTTAAGAAGAATATCAGTGAAGAGATACGGAGTTTGAAAGATCCAAAAACAGTGTCTGTGAAAAATAATTATTCAATTTTCCTACTCATACTATTTGCTCCTAACAAATAATTGATATGCTTTAAACTCACTACTTGTATCGTCATTTGCATTTCTGAAAGTTGTTTCATTTTAAATTTAATCAGTATAATAATGGTTAGATCAAGGATTGGAAATCTGAACTTACATCAGATTCATCTTACAAATTCATACTCCTTCAGTGTTGTAAAGCATGTGTTTCTACTACCGCTTTGTCTTAAATTACATTTCTTTATTGAGAATTACATCTGACTATTTATTTATGAAAGAAAGCTGTCTGGAAACCCTGCATTTGCTGAGAACGTGTTATTCAGCTCCATCTTGTGGTATTTACATGCAACTTTTCCCCTACAGAAGCAGCAGAGACAAACCAAAAAAAAAAAAAAAAAAAAAA
>VRYO01000570.1:6611797-6624157 GCA_009812075.1 Sialia sialis | reverse complement strand
ATAAAAAATGAGATAGCAGAAACAACAATCACAAGTAAGTAAAAATGTACTTGGAATTTTATTTTTTTTCATTTTTAAAATTTTTCTTTACAAACAAATATTTCATTGAGTCCTAACTTCATTCATTTAGATAATTTTAATTTCTGCAGTCCCCAAACACAAGTTCCATCCAATTATGTCCTACAGTAACCTGCCAAGTCATCCACAGGAGTTCCTTCAGAAATATAATATAATTTGACAATGACTATTATTTAAAATTTCGTTTTTTGGCGAAAAATACCTGCAGGAATATTTTTACCTAAAACCCCCAACCCCCCAAACAGATGATAACTAAAGAAACCTAAGTGCCACCTCACTTATTTGCAGGGCATTCAGTATATATTTCTTATACCATGAAATTTAATATCTGCATTGGTTTTTTTAAGACTATGTGACAAATGCATTTAAAAACACAGCTTAGACATTCTTAGCTAGTTTTCTATGCATTTTTATATAAAATCAGAAAACCAAGAATGTGTATTATACTAATTATTTACCTCTTTTAATCTCTCTTTTTCACAGTTGCATAAGAAAGTCCCAAAGAGACAACTATAAAGGTGATCCAGAATGGTGATCAAAAATAACTCGTTGAATTCAAAGGCTGCAGGAAACTAATATTCAAAAAAAGGGTAAAATTACTTCAAGCATTATTTTAAGCAGTGTAAAAAGGAAGAAAAACATAAGAAATAACCAAATATTTCAGGTAAGATTTTTTTCCTATTTAGGGATTATTTGCAGGAAAAGTCAGCTGGTTCAGTAACTTCTGCTTCAGTAATTCTTTCACCTATATACTTCTTTACAGATACTTCTCAGAGTTATACTTTACATTCATTAGCCAAGTATACCAGAATACAAACATTAGCTGATACGAAACTGGTGATACAAAGCAATCCATTTTAAGAAGTAGTAACAGTTTGCTCTTCTACCCCAAACCCTCTTAAACATATGCTTTATATCTCTTATTACAGAACAAGAAAGCATTTGGGGGAGGGTGGAGGGATGGAAAGGAAAAAATAAGATAATGGCATTTAAGAGTTTTATTTCCTATTTCAACATGCAGTGGATTGAATAATAAGGACTACTACACATACTTTGTGCTTAACATTTAAATAAAACTTCTCTTTCGCTTTCTACTCAAGTAAGTTACTTTTCTCCATTTCACCTTGAGTTTACCATATACAATAAGCCTTTAATCCCTCTTTTTCTGTATGGAAAAGTAAATACAGTACAGCTGAAATGAAAGAACTCTTACTCCCCTGAGCACCATTAGGTATTTTATTCACAAGCAGAGGTTGTCTGGTATATTCTAAGACAAACAGTCAGAAATCTGAAAATGTTTCTCTTAATCTGTAGTGCTCAAAAAATTCATAAAGGTAGAAATTACTGCAAACTGCATGGAGTGCTGCCCATTCAGATGGAAGACATCCTTCAATCAAATTTTACAGTAACACTACATGTGGCAACTGCTTGATATGCCAAAATAACTTTGTGGCCAGTACAAAAAACGGTAGCAAATACTGACATGGAATGATAGACATGTAGAAGAATAAAAAATTGGGAAAACTTCAGGAAAACTTAAGAGGTAGCATTTCACTCATTAACAACAAAGAGCATGTAATAAGAGAATAATGTTCAGGACAAACAAAACAAACTTTGTGCAGCCCCTTTAAAAGAATACATCTTCACAGAAGTCTAAGAGGCAAAGTTGTAGATTCATAAGGCAGAATTTCCTGCTATATGGAGAAATTTTAAGTCAGTATTTCAGATTTTCCTCTGCAGAAAGCAGAGGACTGGTTTCTGTTTTGTGCCACTAAAGAACACTAAATACCTTGGCGAGTGACTCAAGAGCTACTTAAAATAAAGATGACCCCTATAGTTAGGAGGAATAACAGCAATTGGGACTGTGGGTGAACTAGCTGATCCAGAAATTCCTCTTCAGTGCCAGCTGTGATTTATGAGGAGCAAATGTTTATTCATGTTGCAAGTAAAGAGCTGAACAGCACACAATGGATGTGCTTGTACTAAAGCCAGAAAGATCTAAATTTTAAACAATATTATATAAAAAAGAAGACTGATTTAAGACAAACATTGTAAAACATTCTCTTTCCAAGACTTCTCAAGCTAATACATGCCAGCTTTTGAGTGAAAATTTTGAATAAGGAGATTATCGGCAACATAAGACAGAAAATGAACGGGAGCCTTCTTATGACTCTGCACTGTGCACTGTTCAGCAGCACAGTGTGCTCACACTGGGGCTTCCCTTGCAAATTGTGGGTTGTTTTAAACCTCCTCACCATTTGTTTTCATAAAGCATAGAGGAAATTAAGATCATCAAAATCTCTTTTTTAGTCACGTTCATAAGTTACTACTTTTGAATTTCCTCCTCTCTAGGAAATCATGGCAAAACTCTATTACAAAACAGTGATGTTAAAAACACAGCTATTACTTTAAGGAAGTATGCACAGAACTTGACAAGCAGGTGTGCTGAACCAAGTCAGGAGAAAATTCACTGGGTATCAGATCTCAGTCTGCTGTGTCCAGCTCAAAGCAGCAATCAGATACACAGAGCAAAAATAATTTGCAAAGCATCAAAATGTTATTTGGAAAAAAAATCTGAAGACAAAGCGTCTCCTAAAGGGATTCTCTTTAACTGAAAGCATTTAATGAGCCTTGTCACATCAGGGTTCTCTGTTGTGACAGGTCCATACTAATCAGAAGGATGCCGACATGACCACTATTCCAATCCAGTGAAGCATATTCAAAATTCCATACATCAGTGGTTGCGCTCCAACTAGTTTATTAATAAGTGATAACACTTTACTGAAACCCAGTCTTTGGATACAAGAGTTGTACTGTTGGAGCTGATGTATTAAGACTGTAGAGCTCCTATTACTGCTGCTGAAAAATCACTGACCTAAAAATGCCTTCCTCTGTAGTTCCAAGCCTATTAGCATCCTCTTTAAGATTCAGGTGGGAAAAATCCCCAAATGGAAATTTACTTCTTCTCAAATCCACCAATGCTGAGAAAACACATGGGTCATTAAAACCTCCCACTTGTTGCTGCTGGAGTTGTTGGGGGCTTTTGTAAAGTGGCATTTAAAAAAAGAAATTATCTTGTTTAAGTCAAATGATGACAAGTGGCATTTGATTGACAGACATGCAAAATACACTTGCTTTTTAATCAATGAACTCATTCTGTACTGTAATACAGTAACATGTAACATTGAAACACTTGGCAGAACAACTGTGGAATGGACAATAATGGTAAACTGAACACTAGATAGGACCAGTGCACTGCTGAATCCAGTGAAAAATGGATCTACAGCAACAACTGACACCCAGTAACAAACAGGATGAAACTTTCTGCTGACTTTAAACACTTTCCTCCTGTGAAGGCTCTGTGAAAGGCAGGAAGTTAAACTGCAGTGCTACATGCAAATTTTGCAATTCTGTTTCATTTTTAACCAGGCATCAGTATTTTATCAAAGGCATGTGGCCTTTCCAATTTGACATCTGCTACTCAGTATCACCAGAATTTACTAACAGAGGGAAATCTCTTTACCATGTGGTTTTTTACTAAAATCTGATGTCAATGTACTTCTCTCAAGTTCTCCATTATTATATTTGTGTGTCATGAAGACCATAAACCCAAGGGAAAATATAAGGCAGTCAAGGCCTAAATTTCATTGTCGAAGCCATCTGGAAATTTGTGTCTTAGTAGGAAGTTAGAGATTCTCTCACTCTTTTAAGGTGATTGTTTTAAGAATGTAACTCTTACATCCCAAAAGAGCCTATTTGCTTGCTTTTAGCCCATGCCCAAACCAGAGTCCTTACATCCTCCTGCAGTCATTAACACTTACTTGAACTTTGGAACATTTCACATATGTTTACCATGAATTCTAAAACACAAAACTATCACTGTTATATGAGCTACACAATGATAAAATAGAATCCTCTTTTTCAAAGGTCTCTGTCAAGGTAATCACAGGCTTCACATCTATTCTCTAAGTTCAAGTCAACTGAAAAATTAAAATAAGTGGGCAAGAACTGTTCAAGAATATATATTTCCTTTTTTTTTTTCCTGTGCAACATTAATGATTTTTCAACATCACTGCTGTTCATAAATTTCATAACAATTTCTGGATCCAGGTTTTGAATAGGCGTGGTATTGGCAAAATGTTTCATAGATTTCCTCCTCTGCCCCAACCCCTTTCACTTTTATAAACTAGAGGGAACTAAACTGTTTATAGCAAGAAATAGGAGGCAGCAAGGGAGATCACTGAAATAGAGGAGGCTGCTCTCAATTAAGAATCTCCCCAGAGGACTTTTGTTCCTTCCAGGAGTTCAGAACCGCTCCTCTTTGCTACTGTTATTAGCTTTCCTCTGAAAGAGGGAGAGAAATTCTCATTTATTTTCTTCAGCCATTCTGAACAGCGCATTAATGCTGAAATATAGATACACAGAAAGTCTAGAAGATCCCCTGGACAAGGGCTCAGTATAACAGCAGGGAACTTCCATAAAGTACCAAATATGACTGTTTCAAATAGAAGTCTTGGAAACTATGATGTAAGTTTTAAAAACCATGTTCAGAACAAGAAGACTAAGGTAAGGGATCTGGAACCAGACCGTTACCCTCCTCCCTTCAAAACAAATCACGTTCTATAGAGACTTCAGTATAATAGCTTTTACTATAAAAGCACAGATCCATGTTAGGCTTCAAGAAGGCAAAAAAAAAAAAAAAAAAGGAAAGAAGGAGAAAGAAAAGACAGAAGGGAACGTAAAACCCAAAGGAGTCAAGCACCAAGAACTCTATATCACTTGGAAATAAAGCCTTCACGTAGACAACCTATTTCAATAACCTCATGAAAGAATGGCAATATAAAAAACACAAAAAAAGCTTAGGTTTTTGCTCATGGAGGCACAAATAAAGAAAACAAAGACCAAATCCATTAGATAATTTAGCATTTCAGAACAAAACTGAGAAGCTGAACGTTTCAGTATCTTAAGAATCACTAATTTCAGAGATCTCCCCTGATTTAGAGGTAAAAGCAGTGATGGAAGTAAGAAAACTTATCAGAGAACACATTTGTGTGGTACAAATGCTGTCCTGTATACCTAAGGATGAAAATGTTCACATTTGAGACATATACAGAAGAACTCTCTACCACCTTCAGTTCACAATGAGCCCAGATTTTTGTTGTTTCTTAAGTACAATATAAATCCATATGAGTGAACATGCAACACAAATAATTTATTTCATCAACAACATTATTTATACAAACAGCAAATCCTTTGTAAGCCTATTTTAAGCTGGAAAAAATTGCTAGTATCTTGGTTTCAAGACAAAATCTCTACTCTAGCTCCTTGTACCTCACTACAAACAGAAATTTCCCTCTGGGTACATAGTGCAGCCATATTCAGGTAAACATGCTACTACACTGTAAAGGAATGTGTTCTCCTACACAAATTATGTTTTCAAGATAATGACTGATACCTCATAGAAGTACACTCTTCAGCATCTTACCTGCTTTGTCATTTGCCAAACACAGTCAATGAACTGCAGGAAGATGGGAGACCTGTCAGCATCCGCATGATCATCATCTCCATGTCCCACTCGCTGGAAGTCAGAGCACACTTCATTTCAGTCAGCTGTGTCTACAGTACCATCCCAACACTGCAAAGCTTGTTCCAGTAGTTAACAAGACAGGCAAGTCTTCCATAATGTTAATCTGCATTTTTCAACTACTAAAAATGCCTCCCATTCAGTGTTGAGCAGGGCTCTACCAGTTGCTTCCCCATCATCTACTGCATAGCCACTGATGTCTACCAGTGGGCAAAACTGGTAAGAATTTATTAAGACTAAACGGAAAAAATGTTTATTCCATATCTACCTGTCATAACTACTAGCCACTTCTACTTAAACATCTTAAGATTCAGAGTCCACAGAATATAATAACAGTTTATTCTAATTCCCCATTAGCCCATATAATAAATAAACACTTCAACTTTAAATCAGAGTAGTAACTCCAGCCATTTTAACACTTTAGAAATCTTTATTGTTTTCCTTGGTTTTCCATTCATAAACTCCATAACATATATTACAATCCCTCATTCTCATAAAAAAGCCATGTCACTTCTTCCCACCATTGCATTCAAACCACTTCATATTTATTTTATATTATATGCCACATAGAGGCTTCCTGTTAAAAAATGAACCAGTCACAGTTCTCTGACACGCTCAGACCACTTAAAGGACACCAGAAACAATAACTAAAATGCAGCAGAGTACTGTGAAAATACTGTGAAAGTGACCAAATGCACAATAAATTTTCCAGCTTACCATTGCAAATCGATGTCCAAAACTTATCCATTCTTTCTCTACAAGAACTTCAAAGCCCCTGATGGTTCTGTAATAGCTGTCCAGCATAAGCATGGCCAGTGCCGTGAGCTGCGCAGTTCGATCCCAGCCATCACTGCAGTGCACCACAACAGAGGTTTTACCAGATTCAATTTTATCTGCAATTCTTACTGCTCCAGCAAGAAGCATCTTCAACAAAAATGAAGAAACAAGCATATTAAATACCCAAATTCTAAAAAAAAAAAGTTTTTATACTCTTTAAGTTATTATGTTTTAAAATTTCAGATAAATTACATAATTATCCTGTGACAATGCTTTAAATTAAGAGATTTCCAAACAGTGCTAGGCATATTCCTAGAGGTACAAAGACTGCGCGCACTCTGTTGTCCAGGACAGAGTTCTTACCAGCTCTCCATTACTAGCAGCACATAACAAATGAACCTGGGAATCCCTTCTCTAAATTAATTTGTATTCTGTATTATGATGAAAAGACACAAATACTGTAATCTACTCCAAAGGCTGAAGTTCTGAGGTTTTCAAAAGTTCATTCCACATTAATCAATCACTCTCTCTTGCTCCATCTTCAATTTAACTGAAACTATTGAGTTTAGAGAAAGAGACAAACCATCCTGCTAATCTGTATCAAAACACAACTCAAACCAACCCAGAAACCCCTGGCTGAGAGCGGTTTATTTGCTGCTGCATGAAGTGCACACTGTATTCAGCTTCTGAGCTGACCATCAGCGTGGATTCAGGAGCAATGCACAAGACAGAAATGGCACACAACTGAGGTCACCTGTGTGAACTTGTTACTCTTCTCCCCACTCACCCCATTGGTCCTTAATGCCACCCTCTAGTTTTTAAAATACTTAATCTCTCTCCCACTAAGACCTGTCTCTAACACGATCTATCATAGCACTGAAAAATATGTGGAGAAAAAACAACCACTAGAAATGGGACCACAGAAGAATTCCTATTCTGTATTCCAACATCAGAAAATGGAATCTTGCAAAATAGTTGCAATTTTCTCTTCCCAGGCATGCAAGAACATCTTCTGGGAAGTAAGAAAGCCAGCATCTGTTGGAGAAGCTGCATTCTCAAGACCAGTTTTCAAATCTATTTCAAGAACCATGTTTTAGAGACAGTTTCCACTGAGTCTATCTCTCATTGAGCATCTTTTATGGTAGAACTGAAGGATGCCGGAGGGGAAATATCAAGAAACAATATAAAAGTGTCTGTGGGCGAACAGAGTTTGTGGTCTGAACTGCCAATTATTTCAGTTAGAAAGTTCTACTGCATTAATACTAAAACAATTTGGTCTTCAATAAAAGCAAAAGACGAATCTATTTAACACAGGTATGGAATAGCTTGCTATTCACAGATGCCTGTGAAGGAAGACAGCTGGAAATAAACAACAGAAGAGGTACAGAAAATGAGCAGAGAATGGGAGACAAAAACCATATTTGCTATTAATTCAGCAAATATCTGAGGAGTATGTGAAGAACTTTATTCCACTTTGGATAGCAGTTTAGAAAACAGCTTCCTCTACAAATTTATTATTCATTACAGATTTTTCAAAACTTGGTAACCAGCATAGTATTTCAGTTAGGGCTTCTAATGAATAACTGGCTCTGAATTGGTTTACAAAGTGAGACTTGAAAAATAGTTTACAGTACAAGTTCTAGGTTTACAAAATGAGAACTGAAAAACAGTTAATAGTACAAGTTCTACCCTCAGACAGAAAATATTCTTGGCATGCAATAAGCACCAAGTGCCTCTACTCGTGTTGTTACTACTGTCTTCACATGCAGAAAGTCACTGGTGCCTTCATAAGACACTCCTAGACACCTCTGAAGCACTGTAGGGGTTGGAAGGTGAGTTTCCAGTAATGCACTGCATTTAACTGGGACACAGCCACACTGGTTTGAGGCCAGAAAACAGCAGATGTGTTAAGAGTAAAGCTGTGGATTGTTAGTGCTATTACAAGCCAAATCAAAAGGCAAAGATCTCTTGGAAAAAAATCTCAGAGAGATACTATCAACACTGTTAACACAATAATGGCAGTTTTTAAGAAATCAGCCTGCAGTTTCTGCTGTCAGTACCATTAAAGTAAAGTAGCGTGTAAGGGACAGGTCAATGCAGAATGTCACACGTGTCAATTCTTCAAAACAATTTAAATGATATTTCCAATCGCTATGCTATTGCCACCTGACTGACAGTGGTATCACAGTTCATTCTTGACAATTCCTAATCCAGGAACCCCACCTGAGTCAGTGGCAATGAAAGGTGACCACAAGCACAGAACAGATGACTGTGAAAGGCCAGGCTGATAAGAAAAGGTTTCCAGATTTAGATTTAGACTCCCAAATCTGTTTCAAATAGTTCAAATTCAAGAGAACAAGAAAACTAAACTGTTCCCAAAATATCATTAAATTTGACTCTTAATTTCGTGTTTGCTCCCTCTACTGGCTCTGCTGCAGTTATCAGCAGGCACTGCTTCAAAGAGTCAAACTAATGAATGATCCCAAACATGTTTTGCATGAGTGACATTTGAGTCAGCTGCTAATAAAACAAATTATACTCTATCCATATTATTCAAAAAACAGAGGATTGAATGTGGTAATGAAATAATCTATCTAAAATAATTTCAAAGGTTAGTGAAACTGACTGTAAAACTGAGTGTGGTAATGATTTATTTTAATAGTCTGTTAGGGCAGATGATAACCTGATAGATCTCTGGCTACAAACAGCTCATGAAAATGTAGGTGCCCACCACAAGAACTGTAATATTGTACTGGAAGAGGGAAGGATGAGAAAGACTCTGGAATTCACAGTCAAGTCCTTTTGGCAGTGGCTCAAATATACTCAGAAGTTCCCAGTGCACTCTTCCAAATGAGGAATAACCCTGGACTGCCCATAAACATTCCTTCTCAAGAAAATAAAACACAGCAGTAAATATGATACTGTGTTACCGGGAATTAACTCACTATCTGACCGTACATAAAACTAGAAATACTAAGTTATTACGGAATGCTTAAAATGCTGCATTCTAAGTGCAACCCTATATTTAAAAATTATACTTTTTCATAAGATAATTATGATTCAACATTATTTCAGCAATATTTTCAGAAGTTCAACTTGAAAACATGGTTTAAAAAAGTAATTGATCTTTCACATCAAAATAATTTTACCCTTATATATTCTAGCCAGTGTGTGGAGTCCACATTTGACAGCCACCGAGTCTCATCAACAGTAGGATACACAATTTCTTTAAGTTTCCGCAGGGATTCTCTCATGACATGTATATTATGAATCTCCAGAAAGACCAGCTCTGCATTTGGGTAGGCACTTTCACATTCATATCCTCCACCTTTAGCCTGTCATTAAAAAGGTGAAAACAGACAATAAGAAGAACATGTATAGGACTTCAGTATAAGGCGGAGAGAGTTATTTTACTCAAGTTTCAGGATTTTCTGAGAGAAGGGATTATTTTAGTGCTCATAAAAACATAATTTTGGCTTTTGTTTTTCTAAAAAAACCCTGGAGGTTTTTTTAGGTGAAAGAAATTCTAGTTGTAATAGGCTACATTTGATAATACATCCATATACCCTCCCCTTTTTATTAATGAAACCTTTGGTCTTCTGTGAGCTCTACTGCGTACTTTCTCAGCTATATCTTCATGCTGCCTTTGATTCCTGCCAGCCTTTCCAAAATGCTACAAGTAACTTACCTTCCTTTCCCAGTTCTCTTTAGGCACCCTTTCTTATCTCTTTTCAACATTAGGTTCTCCACATCCTGATACGTGGCTCAAGCTTCAGCCTTGTTATAAGGCTGATGAAGTAATGCCAGTTATGATACAAACCTACCTTGTTTGTATCTGCAACACTATTCTGCCTGGCATCAAAGATGATAAGTTTATGTGACTGAGCATTGGCATCCATAATTGTCTGCAAATATTTTTCATCTTCCTTGCAACGCTTATCATTTGGGCCAACTGATGGCTGGCTGCATCGTGTTATTGTTGCTTGACTTTCAGGATGAATCCAGGACAAGACCTGTAATAAGAGAAAGGTATTTAATCTACTATACTACTATAAAAGCAGCAGGCCAGAGAACAACTACACAATCACACTGCCTATTTGGCATTATTTCTTGGCAAATCAACAAATGCAAGTTTAAGGACAGGCTGATGCAAAAACATATCAATAGCACACCAGCACTGACTGCTTATTCTAAATCTGAGCCAGAAATAAGAATAATGATTCTAAGCATCTTAGCTTTTATTTCTAACCATAACTAAGCCTGTATTATTCTAATTGGAAAAAAAAAAGTGCAATGGAGGAATAAAAACCGCTTCCATACAGAAGACTATGGACCTGTACACTGCCTTGCAAAACATGAAAACTAACAGGATCTAACATAATTAAAGGTGTTCTAAGGCTACCTTACCTATTCTCAAGCAAAGCACTATGGCTATGATGCATTCTACTCCAAGTCAGAACACAAGCTAATACATGCTAGAGCATCAGATACCATTGTGGCCTAGAAGTGCTAATCCAAACAAAGAACTTACTACATAGCACAGTAATTGTGCAATTAAACTCACACTTGAGTTGCTCCCCTCAGTTCTAAACCCGTTGAGTCTAATTCTTCTAATCTTTGCCCCCTACCCCATCTCAGGAAGGAAGCCATCCCACTGTCATTTAAAAAACAAAGCCTAAAAGAACACTGATTTTTTAAAATCGACAAATTTATAAAACACTTATATCCTCTTGTACAAATGTCACTTACAGGAACTCTCCCTTTTGCTCTAAATGCTGCCACTTTTGAGAGGTCATCATCCTTTACACTGGTTGGCACAACAAGAACAGCAGGGTATGTATCACAAAGCTCATAGGTGCTGTTAATTTTGGATATTTTCCAACTCTCATTGGGCAAGCCCTGTATGAAAACAAAACAATTTTGCACTTTTCCAGTTAGATCTTTACATATCTGAGTTTGGAACAATGAACAATTTTATGTGCTGCGTATTTTAAAAAAAGGCATGCCCACTTTTTTTTTTTTTTTTAAATTAAGCTATAAACTTAGGTCTTCATACTGAGTCATAAACCAATGGAAGTCTTTCCTACTAAACTGATAAGGAAAATAACCCTATGGAAAATGTAGATTTAAAATTACAAACTGCAGCTACTCTTCCATTTAGTGATGTTTATTCCAATCCAACTTTTTATAAAGCCTGTGTTTTGTAGAAACAGCACTTGAAAAATGTGGATTTCAGAACCATGTTAAGTTAGACCAATTTGCTCAAGTACTCAACATCTGCATATCCACCAACTTCAGTAGGTGCTCAATGCACTCAAATTAAGGCCACTTGCATTTTATTATCTAACCATGAGATGTAGACAGTCAGACTATGTAGGAAAAGCTGAAAATTATGAATTTTCTGTAACATTTTTTCCTTGTTTAAATGGCTATGGGGGAGATGGAGAAAAACAAAATACACCCGGTATTCTCTAACTTACCTGCCTCTTATATTCTGCCATGGGATCATAGACTTTCCAGCCATTAACAGGAAACTTTTCTTTATAGTTGAATGCAAAAAGAGGCTAAAAACAATAAAACAAAATCATAAATCACTGCCTTACAGGCTGCATGCACAATAACTCCAAAACAGTCAGTGCTCCAGTATTTCAAATCTAGCACTTCTAAACCTCTTGAACAGCAGACATAACACCTTCAGTCATGACTGAACAACACTGAGCTAGAAATAAGATAGTTTTTGGCATTAAGTATGATTTTAAGACAGGAAATAGAAAATTGAAATTACTTGCCTCTGATGACACATCAATGGCAATGCCAAGATGAGAAAATTGGTTTCCTACCTCCCAACCAGTTCCTCACCCACACAAGCAAATGAAATAGAATTCTGCAGCTAACTAATAACAAGACTACAGTAATTTCAC
>VRYO01000570.1:6514967-6610877 GCA_009812075.1 Sialia sialis | reverse complement strand
AAAAAAAAAAAGAAAAAAAAATAGTGCGGCTTATATTCGGGTGCGGCTTATATATGGACAAATCCCGTTGGCTACCCGGAAGTGCGGCTTATATTCAGGTGCAGCTTATAATCGTGAAATTACTGTAATTGTACCTATCTGTTGTATAAGACACAACTCCTAGATTGAATTATCTACTGCAGAAAATAATGGTCAATACATACATATTTTTAATTAGCAACGTTAGGCAAACCTAGATCTCAAGGGTTATGTATAAGTTAACTTCACCAATAGCAGGACAGGAGTGTTTGATCAGTTAATGCAAAAAGCACACAGGGTCAAGGTGGCCTGCCCACTCGGCAACAGACTTCATGAATCAACACTTCAAAGTCTGTTGTACAACCTTGTATGCAGCTCTTCCTTCTCTCAAAAGAGGACAGCCAGCGACAGCCTCTTCTCCATCTCAAGACTTACCAGCCCATTAGAGACAGGAAATGCACGTGTTACAAGGTTTTCAAAGATCTCCAGCCTGTTCTGCTCTTCCTGTTTATAGGCCAGCCGCAAATTTCTCATATCCTGCCAAAAATAAGTTACAGTTTTACCCTATGATAAATTTAAAAAAAAGAAAAAGCAGTTATAAGACATTCGACTGAGCGAAAGTGTACATATAGAACACTAAGTCACTGACATCATCTAACCTCCAACAGAGTTCTGTAAGCATTTATATGAGATAACTAAGACTGTCATTAGAGATGCTTGAGATAAAAATCACCACTTTTCCTTTTAATTTACTCTTCAGACAAAAGGCAGAAGTGTTTAAGACTGCAAATATCATGAAGGAATTGAAATAAATGAAGCATGATTCAAATACAGGAACTGATCAGGCAGAAAAACAGCACAAGGCCTGACATATTCTTCTTACAGAAAAATGAAATGAAAATACTTTAATATTAGCAATTCTCCACCATGCCTTACCTTGCAAACTATTTCTATACCAAATGAATTGTCTCCATGGCTCTGTACTCCAATTTTTTCAACCCTACTTATAACTCCAAGGGGAACATCAACAACGAAAGGTGGCTCCTGAAATTTGTATATAAAACAAATGAGTTTTATTACATTAGAAGAAATACAAATCAAGATTACTCATGCATGTTTCATTAGAGCCAACAATAATTCCTGTTTAGTAGACTGCTGTGAAACATCACACTTCACTGAATTTGTCTCTTCTGAAATCTACTTCAGCAACATTCCTACCTGAAACAACAGAGAGATAGATAGTGAAGTCTTACCCTCTCAACACTTTTGATAAACATTCTGAAGTCCGTCACTGTGAGCGTACCACTGACTGCTCCCATAAATGGACAGATATACATAACATCCTTAGCTGGAAAACAGATGAACCAAAGCTTTGTTTTATTACTGTAGACAATTGTTTCACAACAATCTATTTCCATTTGAAACTCACAAGATTTTGGCAGCTCCGTAAGATTTTGATGCTTGACTTCCTTAGGAAAGCTTATTCTTGCCAAGTTGTCTTTATCTCAACAACGAAAGCAATCAAATTCCTCAGCCCCACTGGTGCTCAGCAGCTCCTAAGCACCTGGGGAGGGCTGCAGCCAGAGCAGGCAGGTCCCCTGCACCTGCAGGTACCCCCAGGTGCAGGCAGCTTTCGTTCCTGCCCTAAGGTGCAGAGTATCCACACTCACCCCAAAGACAGAGCATCCAAATGGGATTACTGATCCACATGCATCCAATTTCCAAGTAATTCAGTTCTATGCCCACATCTTTGTTTTCACTTTTATTTGCTGGTATTCTTTCCTAGCCAAGTACTGGACTGCTAACACAGAGCCTGCCGTCACACGCCAAAGTGAAATAAATCTCATCAGGTAATGGAAACTAAGTTTACCATAACTTCATCTTTTCTGCTATAAGAATTTTGAATCTATGACATATCCTTGGCACCCCCAAGCAGAAACACAATACATATACCTCTATGGAACAAAAAATCCTTAGGAAAAGAAAAATTGTCTATACGGAACAAGTCATCTTCCGGATCTGATTTCTCCTTCCTACACTTGGATTTAAACGACAAAGAAAAGAAATTCACATCTGATCAGCTAATCTTAAGTGGCATTGAATTAAATAACAAAAGTCAAAAGGAAATAATATCCTGTTTTTAAATAAACTAGCAATTCAATAGTATTCAGTGCAGCACTCAGTACTACACTTACCAATAACTTTGATTGATTCTCCAGGAAAAAGTGGAGCCTCTTCCATCTGTGCCAGTTTGTTTCCATCCCGGAGTGCCTGGCAAAAATCCAAAGTTGTGAGTAAATCTCACTCTCCATCTGTACCATATTGATATATTTTGATGCAAGGTACTTTTACTACTAGATTACTGGAACACAAGAAGTGTCTTTTTTTAAAATCATAGAACTGTACTAAACAGTACCACAGTAAAAGAAAAAACCAAAATAACAACCAAACACAAAACTCAGTATTATAAATATAACACAGACATACATGTTAGTAACATATTAGTAACAAAGCATTTATGCAACAATTAGTTTCACATGCTAGCTATATATAGCGTACAAAAATATGAATACGATCAGCCCAAATTAGTAATTAATAATTTGTTAGTGTTTTGCTGAATGCAGGTACTATTTGGGGTATTTTATCTATTTGACAACATTTTAAAGCTCTTTTGTTTATTTTTAATTCTAATGCTGCTTACTTAATATTTGAATATTTTCATCAGAGAAAATTATATGGCAGAAACTTTATTTATTTAACATTTTAACTTTGTGATTTTGATAGCAAGAAGCACCTCACAATGCTCTATTTCAATCAATACCGAGAATGCCACAGGTTATGGAACAGGTTATAGAAATTTTGGATTCAGATGGTCAGGTTTAAGAATGAAGTAATAACAAAATACAGAAGAACAATTAACAATATTACAATAAGAGTTAGTTTAATAAATTTTCATTGAGGCAAATGGTTTCCTTGCTGAATGATACATGATGGATTCTTTGGGTCTTTTTAGGCAGCTAAGATTTAAAACGTACTAAAGATTGTACTAAAGCATAAAATGTTTTTTGTTAAGTACCATGTAAGAAAGTGATTTGTCTCAGGTCAAAATGATGAACTATTAGGGTTTCAATTTTTTACATCCTGAATAAATATAATGGGCTAACTTGTTACAACAAACAACTAACCCTCCCCTTGTATTGCAGCTCTG
The DNA here is from genome assembly GCA_009812075.1 of Sialia sialis. NCBI lineage: Eukaryota > Metazoa > Chordata > Aves > Passeriformes > Turdidae > Sialia > Sialia sialis. The sequence goes on along the minus strand of VRYO01000570.1, from coordinate 6,607,651 downwards.
ACCCACAGAAAGAAATGGTAGGATCTGTCTGCTTCCAAAGAGATTACCCCAAGCTCTCACTAATAAATAATTTCTAAAAATATTTCAGCTGATCTCTGGCTTCAGATTTCCTTGGAAAATTTTGGAATTTTACATCCAGCACCCAAAATACAATGTGCAGAGAAATAGCCAGTGCTTAGAAACTGAGGGTGGATGTGCTCTTTTAGACTGGGCTTATGTTCAATATTATATTTTAGTCTACATGACCTTATAAGAAAACTCTGTTTGGCACATAACCAGTTACACACTAAACGCTTTCTAGGGCTTCTCTTGCATGAGAAAAGTAAGATTTATTTGCACTGTATGAATACTAATTTATAGTACCTTGCTACATAGTTAATGAATGAAAGATGAGTAAAACTTGCCACCTGATCAGGTTCTGCTTCAGAATGATAGCCATTGTGTCCATCCTGTATCTCCTGCTTTGCATGAGGCAGCAGTAGGGCAAGAGAGAGGTAACAGCAAAAAAATTGCAGACAACACATGAAAGGACAGAATCTTATCTTTTTTTTGTTTCCCTTTTTAACATTTCCTTAAAAAGACAGCATATACTTTAACTCTAGTTTAGCTTTCCAAAATCTTTCACTCCTGGCACACACTACTTTCCACAGAAGGGAATCCAAGCTATTGGCACCATCCTTTAAATGTTACTTGGCACAACACAAAATGAAAAATTTACTCTCTTTTTCACAAAAGAGTCAGTGCTGGTAGATAAGAACATAAAAGTATGTACTGTCTTTTTGAGACAAATAACCTTACGATGCAGAAAATTAATTTCAAGTATGCCACATGCTTATCAATAGAAGAAATTGAGTAAAACTTGCAATGGCAGCATTATGGGAAAACATGCAATCTGTCACAGAAAAAAAATAGGTTGACATTAAATAGAAGTACCTAGACACTTAAAAAAAGCTTTGCTGTGTAAAATATGCCGTAACTGAACTCTCAGCCATAAAGTTTTACATATCTTTCCAGCAACTTCTGTTTTTGTTTGAAACTTGACCAGTAACTTTACAAAATCGAAAATTACTATTCATAGCAAAATATGCATACAATTCATATTTTCATGTTAATTTATTTCTGGGTCAATTGGCAACAAACTCTGAACATTAATTAAATTTCTTTAATAAATGTAAGGTCCTTTTGCACACTAGAGAGAAGCACAAATGTCATCGGGTCATTGAAGGAATTGTTTTAATAAGTTCAGCCAAAAATGTTCCTCCGTCTTCTTCCTTTAACAGCTGGAGAGAAGTTGTGCACCTGACAGCTTATTACTCCCAGTTCAAATGCAAAGAACTTCTCATTTGGTCAGACTGCAAAATCAGCCTGTCTAAATTTACAAGTGTTTGTTAGAAGTCAATTTTTCTTCTTACAGTAGTTCTACACAACCCTCAAGAAACAGCTTAGAAGAAGTTCTTCAGATATTTTCAGATAATCTGAACTCTACATGAGTTAAAAAAGTATAAGTGATTAAAAATCTTTTCAAGTTATAAAGGACTGTTAACATTTAGGTATGGGTAGAATTGTGTTATAGAGAAATTGGTTAAATTTTATATCATAATTATGCTGTTTCTGAAATCAAAGGGAAGTAGACGCTGTGATCTCTGGAAGAAAACCAGCAGGACAATGAGCAAATACATTAAAAAAAATTAAATTTATGAAAGACAAAGAAGCAGAGCAGACCATTCAAATATCACAGCCTTTACACAGAACTAGGAACAACTGAACAAAACCAGTTTTTGTTACTCAACTCAGACCAATTATTTGAAGAACTAGCTATTAAAAAAGACCAACTTGTAGATTTGTATGACTGGACGAAACACATCCTTTTTAAACAGGTAAACAACAGATGGGAAAAAGAAATCATTGAGACTTCATCTCTTCATTTCAGACTGAACAAGAGATCTTTGTTGGACACATTTCATGAACAATGTCAGAACACTATCCAGATCATTTCTCACTCCATAAATGGTACTAAGAGAGAGGGGCAAGAAAACAAGGCATGTCCTTTTTCACAATCGGCAAGTCCTAGTCTCAAAATTATCATTAAAAATATGTCAATCATTACACTGGTGCCTAACTTTAAACCTAACTTTCAATCCTATTACAGCTTGGTAACAACTAATTCAAAACAAGTACAAAAGCAAGCATGAATTTAAAACTTATTTAAATAGGACAGACACAGACATAATGCTTTAACCACTGGATTGTGTAGCACAGACATGTTAGGGTTGCTAACACAGTACTCTGCAGTTTGAAGCATGTAAACCTGAATTGCAAGCATCCATTTTGTCAAAATTAATGCAATAAAACTGACTGTTAGTACTGCACATTCATAACACAATTTTAAAATACTGCTCTCTAACATATTGACTTTTATTGCTCACTAAAACATTGTAACGTATATGAAGCATTTCTGTGGCAAAGAAGCTGTTGCACTGCATAGCAAAATGGTCTGACTGGTCCATAAAACCCATTAATGAGGTAAAGAACGCTTGACACACCAAGATCTCACACAGCACAAGAGACACAGGTAGGAGGCTGTTCACTGCTAGCCAAAGGTAATCTTACCCGTATAACTGGCCTCCTGTACACCTGTTAGTTAAAATATAAAATGTTATCCAATGAAACACACACATTTAATTTGTTAAAGATACTACATCTTATTTCACTAGACTTTCAAAAGAACTCTACTCCCAAACATCTTAATTAAAGCTGGATTTAAAGAACAAAACAAAACTATGCAGAACTAGTAACTATCATTTGCAGAACTGTTTTGGTCTAAAAAAAAAAATCTCAGCCACTTAATTTTAGCGATGTAACAAATTCCAAGCTCTTTGGAAACATTCATTCCTAATCACCCTTTTATCCTGCTACACTGTGCTATTGTTAAAAGAGAATAAACAGCCTGGTAATCCTTCTAGGTGGAAAACAATAAGCCTTCACTAACAGCCATGAAGGAGAGGCGCCAGACCTTTCAGAAAAAGACAACTCTTCTCAACCTCTGAAGGTGTTTGTAGTCACTAACTACAATCTGACCCATTTTCATTTGTATGAGCCCCTCATTCAAGAACAATCTGCAGGCAGAGCATGTGTCAGAGAAGACACACAGAGCAAGCTCAACTCAGACTGAGATCATACTGCTGCAGGGTTTAGCAAGCAAGAGATCCCCCAGTGCCCTCCAGTTCGGACCATTCCATTAGCTTCTCCTGTGCTTCCCTCCTCCCTGTTAAGTCACATAAGAGTAATGTGAGTATTGCTGTTTGATCCAAGAATCAATATATTTACCTGGTTTTGCAAACATATTAATTTAATGAAAGGGATGAAATAAAGAATCCCCAACAAAAAAGGGATGTAAGAAAGAATAAAACAGTTACTAGTAAATCCAGCACAAACTAATAGAACTGCCTGACCAGTTCCAGAAGCAAACACACACACAACCTGAACTGAAGGTTCTGAGTTGTAAGACAGTCTCTAAATGCAGCAATTCGAGGTAACCAAAGGTAATGAAGACCCAGGAAAGAGAAAGATGTTTCAAAGGAAAACTGAGCTATCACACGAGCATTGTCTTTTAATGAGTGGATTCCACAGGAACAATGAATGAGCCGAACCTGTTAATGGTACTGAGTGAGCAACTATAAGAAATTCCATCATGTTATATATAAATATGGGATTTCAAATCACAGCAATGCAATGATGTTGAATACAATTTATCCACAAAAATTGTTAATTTAAACCATCAGGCTTAAATCCTCTTCTTTCATTTCTCAGAAATAGAGAATGAAGAAGAATTTTAATTAAGCCTTAAAAGATTTATTCCTGTAAAATCATATCTGAGATGAGTTTGGTATAGAGATGGAAGTTATTCAAAATTAAACAGTGCTCTTCATTCCAGAGGAATGCATTCTACTCACAGATAAACTGAACACCAAGCTTACACATTTAGATTTTACTAAAATTAAATCCTTGGCAAATACAACATCAACAGATGTAATACAAGGTTTTCCCCGGTGCTTTATCAAAAATGTTGACCTTGGCCTGGAGAAAGCATTTGCAATTCAGCTGCTGTAGTATGGGAGAGCTACTCTTTACAAACTACTGACTGTGCCAACAGTGTGAAACTCTGTTGAGGTTGAACTTTTTAATACACAATTAGTCAAAAATATTCTGTGGCCTCATTTCAGACTCAGGCTGAATCTAACCTGCTGTCACTTAATCTAAAATACACTGTTTCCAGACAACATACTTAGTAATTCACATATGTGAATTAAAATCTAATTGAAATAAAGCAAGAAAAAGAGATAAAAATATTCCTTTGGCCATTCCCTATGAAGACAATAAAACTGTGACAAAACTAGGAAGAAAAACAGATCTAGACAGCATCGAGTTGGGCTTCTTAGAGGGAACTGAAACATGGGTAACTTTCATCATGTTGTGAGAGAAGAAAAACTGCCCATGCTCCATTCTTGACAGCTGAGTTGAGGGGGCTGCATGAAAGGAACAGCCAGTGAGTGTGAAAGTACAGGGGCACAAAAGCACAGTGAAACTCATGGAAACCATACTGTAAGGTCATTACCTTAGTGATAAAAATGTTGCTGGGAGGGAAGGAAAGAGGTGACTTGTTTGTTTGATGTTAAATTCTGTGTCTCTGGAGAAACCCCATAAAAAATTATACTCAACTACGTCCCCTGTAAGTAACAAAGGCATTCACTTATTTTTTGTGAAATCTGAGGAGCTCAATTCTGTACTCTGAATGACACACACTAGAAACCATTTCAACCTCTAACTATAATCTACTTTACCAATTATTTTATATAGTAATCAAAAGAAAAGACAACCCATTTTTGATGTTTTATTCCATACATTGACTTTTAAAATTTCCTTTCACTTCTCTGTTAATTTTTATTCTGTAGAGTTCAATAGCACTTTTCTAGATATGGAGAACAGGAAGCAAATTCAAAAGACTCCTATGCATAATGAGATGTTTCTAGTTCTGAAACACTCAGTGATCACTTACCACTTTCCCAATCTTCCACTCTTGTAACTTAAAACAAATTACTGCATTCCTCAAGTCACTTACCCTGTAGTCTCTGGACACACTCTCTGATGGGACAGACCCTGAAATCTGACTCGAAATGGTTGCAGCTATCAGTTGTTTACACCATTCCACGTGGGATCCAGTTGGGCTACAAAACCAGAAATTTCAAAATATTTAGCAGTAATTCCAAATGTGCATTTTGAACAGCACAGCAACTGAGGAGATCCACAAAACAATACAATAAGTGATCACTAACATCATAAAACTTAGTTTGCTTTATGGGCAGAATGCAACTATTTTATTGATCAAATTAGGAAAAATAATTTTACTAGATCATGTCAGAGACACAGAACTGTCAGGTTAAAAGTGAGATTAGGGTCCTAGGAACTTGAAAAGTGTTCTTTCCCTTATCCAGGGTAATTTTTACCATTCATGTGCTTTTTTCTTAAAGCCATCCATGGAATGAGTTTGGCCAAAGAGTGGGAAACTCCTTATTGTGTAAATCCTCAGAATTAAATTATTTCATGTTAGTATTAAAAAAATGTAAACTATGTTGATGTTGTATTATATATTAAATGTTGAAAATACATGTTTTCTAAAGGGTAACTTCTGGTTAGCTGCATTATTTTTCCAATTAATGAAATAAACCCTGGATAATTTTCAGGGTGGGTGATCCTATGCCACAGCATCGAATTGTATAGTGTAGGGTGATTACAAGAATCCTAAAGCATCTGAACTGCACTAAACCCCAGGTGATGCAGTTTGAGAGCAGTCCCCTGAACTACTGCTGCTCACAGGTACTGAGAAGAAGCAGCAATAACAGTCTGAAGTGTCTAGGTCTGCTTCAAAACACACCAGTATCCAAGGAAAAACTGGGAATGCCAGAGAGAACTGTTCTTTGATGGTTACCACAGCCTCAGCTGATATCTTAGATAACTGACACTTTTCTTCAAACCATTCAGCTGTGCTCTTCTACAGACTGAATGCTTATTAAGAAGTCAAATACAGAATGAAAATTAATTTTTTTGGTAGTTAAGTCATAAACAAGTTTTGGATTCCATGAATGCTCCATGACACTGAAGTGAATATACATACTAATAAATACCTAGCAGGCGCACCACACCTTGGACATTAAGGGGGTGGGGTAACAGCCTTAGATGACCAATTACCATTGAACAAGAGATCTTTCCGTACATTAACTCTGCCACTATAGCTAGGGATAAGGCACAGATCTATGCAACAACACCACATCTGAAATGGAAGATCTTTCAAAACTTTTCTGATAAATTTTAATAGCTTTCTCCCCACCCGCACATTCTATGCAGGGCTAGATGCCACAACACCGTTTTGCAACTAAAACACATCTGTGATGGTCCTGCTTGAACAACAAAGATAACTCTCATGTTAGTGTTGAACTCGAATCCAGATTTACTTAGAGAACTCTTCACTTAAGTTTTGCAAAAGAGCCCAACACCTAAATCCTACAGTAATCCTTTTCTTAGCTCACTTTTTCCTTCTCTCACATCTAATTTCCAGTGCAGTTCTTTAGGGCTTGCCTAAGTTTGTTTTCAAATAAGCAATCATTTGTTAATTAAGAAAAGGATTTGTTTTCCTATGGCTTATCTTCACAAGGAATCACTACATCAACAGAGTTAGCAGCAGTAAAATGCAGATGAATGCAGGACTATCCCCTGAGACCAGTGCTCCATGGAACACTGATCACACCAATGTGCCTTCTTCCCAGGCACCAGTAAGACACACACCAGTACTGACTGCTTTTGCATTCTATCTCATCTGCAGTCACACATTAGCCTGGCCTGGTACAATTGTCCTGGCAGACAAGTAAACTAAATGACAAATGGACATGTAACTGGCCCAGGGAAGTGCAAGATGAGAAGGATGGAAGATGAAAATTAAGTGCATTAATAAGTAATACAAAGGTGTATGCTTTGATGACAAAATGGACATTTGATTTCCATCGTAACCAGAACGATGTAAGCCCCTAGATTTCTACTAACAGAAAAATGAGAGACGGGAACCTAGCACTGATTTTAAAAATCCTTTTTTATTTAGTTTTCATCAGGGTGAGATTTCCATTCACTCTACTCCTTGTTTAACGATTTTTAAGCTCAGTTCTGAAATTCACCTTCAGCTGGAAACTTGTGAGTGCAAGAGTGACTCTGCCAGCGGCTGCCGGAGATGTGGTCGCACCTGGCACTGTTCCGCTGAGACCCTGCGGACCCACCTCACACTTACAGACAGACATCAGTGACACATCACACACGTACGGACAGACAGACAGCACTCCGGGACACACTGCACACCGAGGAAGGGCACAACGGTGCCTGGGGCCAGTCTCACCTCTGCAGATTAAATAGACGCATGGAAAAAAACCCAAACCAATGAAGAAGAGACTCAGAACCCGCGCACGGTCTCTGCCCAAGTTTGCAGGACGCTGTCCCAGCCCTCGGGCCGAAACCTCGCGGCCGCCTCAGCCTCGGCCAAGTAGGCGGCGGCACTGCCGGCACACGGCAAGCGGAGCAGGAAACTTTGACAACAGCCGGTTCCCGCCGCAGACCATCCACCGCTGCACAGCAGCCGTCCCCAGACCGTAGCTTCTCGGGCCGGAAGGGTCCGGGGAGGCCGCCCCGAGGCCGGGGAACCGCGCTGGGCCGAGGCTGGGGCGGAGGGGCGCTCGCCGCCTCCCCGGCTCGGTACCGTGGGGGGCGCGCAGGCCGCGGCACGTCCTCTCTCCCGCCGCCCGCTCTGCCCGGAGCCCTCCCTGCTCACCTGTCCAGGGTCTCGCTGCTGGGCTGCCGCGACCCCGCGCCCGCCGCCGCGGCGCCCCCCGCCCGCACGGCTCGCCGGCTCACGCCACCGCCCTCGACCGCCGGCCCTGCCGCCGCCGTCGCTCGCTCCATGGTTCCAGCCGCGCCGCCGGGATGGCGGGCAGATTCCCGCCTCTCCGCGGCGCCCCGGCCCGGCCGCCTCAGCCCAGCCCGCTGGGGCCTCGGCAGCGCCGACGGCTGTCACCTGGCGGCGGCGCTTTCCCAGAGGCCTCCGCGCCCTGAGAGTGGGCGGGCAGCGGGGCCGGGCCGGGCAACTCCTGCCCATCGCTCGTTCCGGCCCTAGCACGGAGACACGGCACAGGGCCGGCGCACCAGGAAAAGGGCTGCTGGAGCCAGAGTGTTCAGCACTGACATCTTTATTTTCCCCTCCCCGCACGTACACGGCAGACGGATGATGTTCATTGCTCTCCCCCGACCCAACGCCTGACACACAGGGTCCGGCTCCAGAGCAGTCCCGCCGTATCCATGGAGAGGAGCCATCACGGTTAGTGAAGGAAGCGGTAGTACTGAGGAGATCCTGCGCTGTTATAGATCCTGTTTTCTCATGCAAGACATAATGCTCGCTGCAACACAACACCTGAACTCAAGGCAGAGGTTAACAGTACATCAGAGAAGGTAGCACACAAGTCATGTCTTGGGTACAGCCGTAACAGTGATGCTGGGGGGAAGAGTAAGGCATGAGCAAATAAGGAAGGCATTCAACAAATAACCTTTCTACATAAGTAACAGAGGCCCAGCGCAAAACCTAGCTTATTCTCCTCGTGTCCATGGAAGGAAGAATACAAAAAAACCTAAACTAGCACTCCACGACTAACATTTCCTATGGGAGATGGGACATTCATTGCTGGTGACGCTGACACCCCAGCTCTGCTTTTTCGCCCCTCCTAGAAAAGGCACTCAGCACCTGCACATGTCATCTTCATGACTTCAGAAGCTTCCCCATGTGTGCTTCTGGCAGGGAACAGGCTCCAGTGTGGCCAGAGAACAGGAGATCTGTGCAGAACAACTGCAGGACCCAGTTACAGGGAAGGAGAGAGATGTTCTGTTAGCATTGAAAAGTTTGTATGCCTACAGTGACAAGTAGTATTTTCCAGGAACAAACTGGATTAAAATCACTCTTATCTTGGTCTCATATGTAAAAACAATTAAAACACTTATCTGCTGACCTGAAAAATTCCAAGCCCACATAAAGCCATATTAGAGCTTCAAAGACAAATTCAGCTGAAGAGTAATAGGAACAAGAGTAATATGTAATGAAGTAAGTGCAAAAAGATCCTTTCCATTATATTACACTCTCCCTAATGTAATAGGTTATCATGTAGTGTTTACACAGTAAAAACTATTAGATTTTCAGAACTTTTTCACACCACCCAGAGACATCATCAATGTGTTAAACTCAAATACAGAAACTTTAAATATTCTAATAAAAATAGCATTTTTTTAATAAACCACAAGTAAGTAGAAGGCAAATATACCAGAATATGCATAGCTTTCAAAATGTAAAATACATCATGAACAACTCAGTATCCTTCTTCATTTATCTGATGTAATGAATCTTACTTTAAGAACTCAGTATTGGGGGACAACACTGTTATTTTGGATACACTTACTGGAGAGCACAGATGGGAAAATGAAATTTAGAGGACAAAACTAATATAATTCTGCATATTTAGAACACACATGCTGTATGCCCTGAACTTCCCTGAAAACACAGTGCAACTCAGTGTATATACTGATTAAATCCAGAGGCAGTATATTTTTGTTCCTTTGAAAAAATACTGTTTTAAATATTCAGTGTCCTCTAAATTTTGATTTATTTTATGGAACTACACCTTTAAATTTAGTTTTCAAATGCAAAATATTTACACTTTATAAAATTGCAGAATTTCTCATAAACTATATTATATACACTCACAAAATTTATATATAATCCTGTTATATCTTGCAGATCAAAACTCACCACACATGTACAATAATTTACAATGACAGAAGCCTAAACCATCAAAATATTCTGTTTAAAATAATAATATTAGAGTCCTTTACAGATTCTGATTTGCAGTATTTCCTGGATTGCCTGAATATCATTAAACTTGTCAGAATATGCAAGACTTTAATTAAATATCAAGAGCAATATTTGTGCTGTGGTATGAAATGATTGCAACTATTTTAAAAAATACACGAAAGAAACACATTAAAGATTTACAAAAAGCCTCTGAAAGGTAGGCTTGAAACTAGAGTTCACTCAAATGTTCAGTGTAAGTGCATACATTATATGCAAATCTTGGATACCAAAGCCCGTTAAAATACTTTAGAATAAGTTTGCTGAACAGGAGTTAAATTAAACAGTAAAGTATAAATGTACAAGTCTTCAAAATTATTTATAAGTGAGAATTTTTGCCTACTTTGGTTTAAAGCTCCTTTAAACAGGCACATTTATTTTTAGAAGAAAAGCAGAAGCTTTAATACTATGGCTATTGCTGGATATTTAAGCAATGTCTCTGTGGTTCTGTTTCTTATTATTTAAGCCTCCTTTTGGAAACAATTATTTCTGTATTAATCCAAAGAACCAATATTGCCCACCGTGATAATCTGTGCTGTACTTTAGTGCTGAACAGCTAGCCCAAACAGAACTTCTCAGAATCCAGTAAAACATGTTTTTTTTTTAATAAAATCAATTTACAATAGAAAAGTTTCTTTTGATATCTACTGCACTATTTGAATTTTTTATTTGAAACATATCAGTGAAATGCCTTCCATATTTGTTTATTTAAAAAAAAGGAAAATCTGGAATTCTCGGTAACCAAAGTTTCAAAACCTCACTCTGATCTTGCAATAGAATTTATTTTTCTCTCACGAACTCCATGAATGTATTCCTAACAGGAATACAGACATACCTAATTTTATAAAATGTGAGTGTTCCTATTGCCATTATTGTGTTTATTCATGACATGCAAGACCGAGCATTAATTTCCTTACAGAAACATGACCTAAAATGCAATAAATTAAAGCATTCTTACGAAAACAATTAATCAGTTTCAATTGTACCAGACCTACCAAAATAACTCTTAAAGCCCTCCATAGCTATGATTTGATTCATGTTCCCAGTCCACAGGTTGTGAAAGGCACATAATTGAAGAGTTGGGTTTGCTTTGAAGTCCTCCTCAAATGAAGAAAGTCTAAAATAATTTGTGTTAGGACAGTCTAGTGTAAGGCATTCGAATATTCCTCTTTATGCTATAGATCTATGTTAAGCACCACTTGCTATTATAGAATAGAAGAAGATAATACTTTCTTCAAAAATGCGTTTGTACTTGGGACACCATTTGTGAGGGAGATGTTGATGAGGCTGATGAATTGGGTATCTTAGAATTATTTGTGATCTGAAGCTCTTCAAGTCTCCTGATATAGTCATCACGCAATGCAAGGAGCTCCATGTAACGCTGCTCCACGGGGTTTGGCTGCTAGGAAGAGATCCATGTTAGTGTCTTAGCACTTCACTCCAACTACTTATACACAGGCTACTAGAGTATCCTGGGCTTCCTGGCAGGTGTAGCACATTATAGCTAAGCAGAAATACTCATGGCTGTAACCTGAGAACTTCTGCCTTCCAGCTGTCTCCCCCAAAGTCAATCTTTGCACAAAATCGTTTGTCTTAACTCAGTAAGATCAGCCACCACTTCCTGAAGCATATGGATTTTATTTTCTCTGATACTGTGTGCAAGATAGTTACTTGTATACCTTGACCAAAGCTTTTTTCTTGACTTACTAAAAGGTTTGAGAGTCCAGAAGCCAAATGTCTCAGCATCTTCCCTAAAACAGTGTTTAGTCAGATTAATTTAGCTATACTGATCAGTTTAAGATCTGTCTTCAGCATAAATAACTTCTCTCACTGATAAAATTTACTTGAGTTTTTAATAGTCAATTTGCAACTTAGTGTAAATAAGTGAAATAAACTATTAGTAAATTCTCAAGTAAACTTGCATATGTCTAAAATCAACTGTTCTGGCTTTCAGATTACTGTTTCCACTTTCAGCTCAACTTCCTTTTCAGATTAATGAAACAAATGGGAAAGAACTATTATAAATGTCAAAACCAGAGAGCAAGCCTAAAGTTACCTTGGGCAGAATATACCTGTCTAGAAGTTGTTGCTGTTTCACAGTTAACTGCCTGTAATTCAAAGCTATCAGCAGTGGAGTTTCAGCAGCAAATGGTTAAACACCTCACCAGTTCAAAACCAGCTCAACTAGCACTCTGAGATGCACCACTCACTATGCACTCACATGAGGATCATGATTAATGCTGAGGCAATTGTGGAAGTTGGATCAATGCTAAATGTAGGTACTAAGATGACTGGTAGCATACAATAATAGTTTTGCTAGCAGAACATACTTCTACGGAATGGCACTAAGAAAAGTTATTAAAAATAGTTCAGGCCACATGTTCATTATTCAGTTGCTTAAGTAAGATGAAGCATAAATTTCACGTGCAGAAAAAAAAAGTTGCATTTTGTGTACAAAAATAGTGAAAATGAGGGACCAGTAATAGCATGGAATACTATCACTTGGGTTCGCATTTCTAAGGAGAAACTGCTGCCAAAAAGCTCCCCCCAAAAATTGCAAACTGCATTTTAAAGTAGATCTACAGCTAATTTGCACACATTACAATCCTCTGCTTTCTAAATAAATATTTATATTCACCTTTTGCAAAACACCCTCCTCTTTCACAACAAGCAAGAAAAGCCTGGAAACCAGAACTTCCAATTCCAATAGGCAGTGTACTTGTAAAAGGCCATAGCAAACTGCCAGGCTTTCCTGAAGCCTCTAAAGCACTGTAAATAATACAGAAGATCAGCTGTGGAAAAGTAAGGGTATTGCTTGAAAACTAATGACTCATGCCAAGGGCTGGACTGTGAAGATTGCTTCTGTCAAACAAATTGCTCCTCTATCTTTTCCTATTCAAATCTCCACAAGCTGTTAAAAATGACAAAAAAGTCTCTACACAATCTTTATGTGCTACATGGCTGAGATTTCCAGCAAGACTATAATAAACACTGAGTTGTCCATATGGATTAAAGCCACAGAACTGAACTGTTTCATTTGATAAATGCTTTTCTGGACTTCCAATCTGATCCACTTGTATAATTTTCAGTGTCGGCTTTCATGCACAGTGTAAACAATGCTGGGTCATCAGTGTTACATTAAAAAATTACATCTTACCATCAATACATATAGCTTTGAAAGATAAAGGACTCAACAGGTCATTTCATTTGTACATCATTTTATACTGTCTCTCAGTAAAAGGAGAAAAACCAAGCAAATGCAACTGTGCTTGTGCTGCTAATGCCCCCAACTCTACTGGGATCAGCAAGCCCCATTTCTAAGCATTGTCATTCAGGATTTAGTAGCATCAAATGGCCTTAGATATGTGTCCAAGAAAAAGGGCTACAAAGAGCTCAAGGATGACTTACTACTACACAGGAAAATAAGTTTAATGAGCTAAGAGAGAACTAAACAAATACTTTCACTTTTTTTCTCCATCTTTACAAATATAACATTAAAAACCTGAACAGATATACAAGTCAGTTATGACAAAATCCTTATTTCCAATGTCTAACAGCATTTTTTGTATGTTATAAAGAATCTACTTACTTGTTGCCGAATCCTTGGGTTCCACCTGATGTAGTAATTGACCCAGAGCTCTAAATGCCTCATGCTGGCTACTGGATAGAGTGCTCGGTTTACCTCTTTACTATAAAAAGGATTGGTGTATTTAGATTTTTCACTGTTTATCAAAGACCATAGAGATAACGTTTTCTCAGTCACTTTCTAAAATGAAATAAAAATAAGAACATAATATAATATGAACATGATATAACCAAGAAATCCATCATAGAAGCCATTGTTACAGTCTAAAATTTGGTTTACTTAGAAGCACTATACATTACTGTATTAGAAAGATTTCAAACCCAGTGCTTGACAAGTATTTTAGTGACTGCATGGCATTACTATATGAGAAAAAAGCAGGTTCAAAATCACTGTCTGCAAGGATTATAACCAGATAAAATCCAACCAAAAATTTTGCAATCACCTAAAGACAGCAATGCAATGACACAATCAGTGGATTGACTGACCTCTTTTTCTCTGACAAGCTCGCTGTTATACAAGAAAGTGCCAAATCGGCAGCTGTACAAGTGATCCAGGATTGTAATCAGGAACTGCTCATTGAATTCAAAGGCTGTAGGAAACTAAAACCAGGAAAGACAAACTTATTGTTTATGTGGAAAACATAGGCACATGCCCTGGTTAAAAGCCTGAAGGTAAAGTTTAGAAGTGTGGATACATCTACAAATAATTTTCAGGTAATACTTTCATACACTTTACAGCAGACTAAATGTTCCAATGACCCACAGCGTTCAACTTTCTGAAACTAGCTATTGAAAAAAATCTCAATGTTCTACCTACCTTTAATTCATAAAAAGAATAAAATACAGAATGGTTGCACATACACTTTTACTAGCAAGACAGAATAAGACAATGCACTCTTACAGTGCAGCACCAAACAGGAAAATAAAGGTCCTGACCCTTAACCCTAAATGGACCAAGTTCACTGCTTTGTTTCATTACTGACATTACAATGTTTAAATCACAACAGCACTCAAATGCTCCCTAGCTTCCTTTTTAAGCATTGAAAAAAACAACACGTGTCCCTGCAGTTCAAAGGACAGCTTCATAAAATGGTCAAACGAAACAGCAGTCCCCATTAAGACAGCTGGGTGCTGTAAAAGCTTTCTGCTGGGTATGAAATATCCCTCAGTATTTGTCTGAGAATCCTGTATCCAGGAACACCAGCCATGCCTGTACAGCCAGTGCCATATCCAGCAACATAGCCACAGCCTGCATATCACTTTCACAGAAGAAAATACACTTTTTTTTACTACAGTCAGAGCAAAGGGGTATGCTGTCCTCTTCAAATACTTTTTCAAAAAAACAAAGATGCAGGGGTTTAATTCAGTAATCTCTTGACACCGTTACCTTCTGAAGAACAACACAACATACCTGTTTAGACATCTGCCACACACAGTCAATAAACTGGAGAAAGATGGGTGATCTGTCTGCATCAGCATGATTTTTATCACCATGGCCTATTCTCTGAAACGAAGCAAAACAGCCTCCTGATAACTGAAATACGCTATTTTATGGTAACAGACATGGTTTCTTATTTTGTACTAGAGCATTAATTCTTTTGCAATAACACAACCCACTGTTATAATTTCGAAATTAGTTACTGCACCAAGGAGGAGAGATTAAGATACAGTGAAGTACTGCAAAGCTGTTACAAAGATGTCTGAAAAAATTCTGAACTATAACCAGACCTGTTATGTAAACTTGCTGATTATTAGACAAGCAGAACTGTTGAAGCATCAACAATTATGAACGGTTATCAATGAAATGTCTTGATTATATATTCTGAACTATATTTACATGGTAAGTCTGTCAAAAGCCAAGTTGCATACTTTGTCTTCCTTTTTATTTTAAGCCACTGCAGGACCTAGATCATGAAATTATCCATACAATCTTCTCTTTCTCCTCTGCTCTTGAACCTTAACATTCACCCTGAGACAGTAGGCAAACATGAACAACATCAAAGAAAGTTCATGTTCCTGACACAAAACTAAAATTTAGAAATTTGGGTAAGCCCCTTATTCTGAGATGCCCAAAGTAACCATCAAAGGAATTTGCCCCACAGACAAAAAGTAGATTTGGTAAAAGCTGTTTGCTTCCTCTTTGCATTTGATAGCAGAGAACAGGTAAGAGATTCAAGGAAAAAGAGTTTCTATTCATTTCATAATTCTCTTTGTGTGTACTTGCTGGAAGAGACAAAAGAAAAGCAAGTATGTTGACCTAAGATGTTGTCTTATCTGCCTGTAAGACAGCAAACTTAATGCCTCAAGGAATGAAAAATCGTAAGAGCAGTATGCTACTCTGTACAATGCCTTGCAACATATTTTAAATTAATAGAATTGAATTGGAGGAAATAGAGGGAGATAAGTGATTACAGCTGAATCAGACAACAGTAACAAATGCATAGAAAAGGGCTTTAAAGAAGAAAAATAAACTGGCTTCCCTGCTCTCCGGTTTTCGTCTTTTGAAATACTTGTTATCCATTAAAAGTCATATATGTGTCTAGTATGGAGTGAAAGTCTCTCCACTTCCACTATAGTTAGCAATTTCAGACTGTGTATCTTTGATTTATAATTACTAAGTCCACCACTAAGACATGTCCCCAAGCAACACATCACGTCTTTTAAATCTCTCCAGGGATGGTGACTCCACCACCTCTACAGAACACTCCAAAGAAGACTAACCTTTACTATAAACTAAATAAAAAATTACTGTACTCTCAAAAAGGAGTGGCTTCAACCATTTCCAAAGATTACTACTTGACCGAGCAAGTTGGGAAAATAACAGTTTAAGCAAAAAAAATTACTTAAATAATTCTTATTGCTGCTACACTGTCAGACATGAATTCGCTCATGACTGAGCAAATCATCTGGAAGGGATGCCATGTCCTGCCTCACTATTTGGAAAAAAACATCTGTTGAGGGAGAACAAAATCTTTGATTATCCAAATAAAATCAATGGTTTAACAAAAGGAAACACAGATTATTTGAATTTATTAATAATAATGATGAAGAACACACAAATCTTTTTAAGCTCTGTGTTAAACCACAACACACATTTGACTACAAGTCACCTAGTTACAGTAATTTCACACTGATAAGCCGCACCTATTTCACTGAAGAATCAAGCCAATCCCGGAAGTGCGGCTAATCACCAGGTGCGGCTTATTTATGGACAAATTCCGGCGAAGTGCACACCTGAAGTGCAAGCCGACCGGGGAGGGAGCTGCCACGGAGCCGTAGCTGGCCAGGGAGGGAGCTGCCGCAGAGACACTGGCGAGCGGGCGGCGAGCTGCCATCTGCTTCACACGAAGCAGAGCCGCTTGCCACATTCGCGCGAAGCCGAGCCGCTTGCTGGCACCACGTTCGCGCGGCCAGCCCGCCGAGCCGCCGCTTTTGAGCGGCACGGGGAGCCACGGCAGCCAGCGCAGGGGCAGGAGTGCCGGGGCCTGCAGCACGGGGAGGGCACCTAGGGCTGTGTTCAAAGGCTTCGCCGGTCTGTGAAAACTGTTAGCAAATTGAGCACCTGACAGCAAACCCCGCGCTCGTGTGATTCTGTGACTAACTCATTACTTCGTTGCACATGTATCCTTGCTTTTTAAAAAAAACCAAAAGTGCGGCTTATCACCTGATGCATCTTATTTATGGACAAATTCTGTGGTCTTCCCGGCTACCCAGAAGTGCGGCTTATAACCAGGTGTGACTTATGAGTGTGAAATTACTTGTATATCATGCAATTTTATCTGCATCCTGACTCTAACTTTTTAAAGTAAGAAATAAAATATGAGAATAAAAAGTTGAGGCACTGGCTTCACATTTTCCAGTGGCTGTACCTAGACAGAATAAAGATTTATAAAACATCACTGCTAAACGACCACAAGTTAGTACACAAAAAATCAGACTACATCAGTTATCACTCCCAACACCAAAATACAAGTGTCCTAAGCCTCAAATCACCTTCAGAATGTCAGATCAAAAACTGCCATTGCCTACAAGTACATGTAAATGGTGAGCTGATTTATGCTGAGTAGCTATACATGGGTTTCCAAATTACTGCAATACTCTTACACATTCGCAAATGTAAAATGGTCATGAAACACACACATAGGTATATTTTTCCATTTCTTGATTTTTTTCCAGATTTCCTATTTTCCAAATTGTAGTAATATTAACATCTTTAGGATATTCCATTAGGGACAAAATATCCACGCAAGTAGCTTTTACTGAACTTGTAGAAACCTCTTACTTGAGAATTACAAGGTTCAGCACCAACAAGCAACACTGGTTGTAACATTTATACTAAGTAACAGCACAGTCTCCCCCGGCAACCTAATCTGCTCCTCCAGGTTCTTCACATAGATTTCCTGGTTAAATGGTTAGCTGCCACGTTTAGGAAAAAGTTCCACTAAGACTTGGAAAAGTTTTCTAACACAAACAGGATGAACAAGGTCCCTTCCTCAGAACATTCTATGAATTTTCTGTAAAAATTATTCACAAACCTGTGAAATATTAAGGACTTGATATGGAAGCAACTACTTAACCTTCTGAGCTTCTAACCTTCTGCTCAGAAGACAACTGAACAGAATTAGAACCAGCATTACCAGTGACAGCCTCTTATAACAAGTTCAGAATATTTGGGAATCAGCACTCAAAATCTCACTTAGAAGACACTGGCAAGACTTGTTCATCTGCTCCTTGCGACAGTCAAAATAGCCCAAAGAAGGAGTGATGGAGAACATCATGTCCCAGCTTTATCTGGTCTTCAGCTGAAGAATTTGAAAGCACACAATTTTTCTGCCTCCTTATTTTCTTTGCTCAATAACCACAGTGACCCTACCAATTCTATGCTTTTAAAAGGATGCAAAGGACAAAATATGAGGTCTCAGAGAAAGAACAGCAAGAAAAATATTAATCAAACAGGTCCAAACCCAAAAGTTCTGCTCAGTTTATCTGGAAATATTTTAAATCTAAATTCAAAAATAATGGAATGAATTATCAAAACCTGACGCAAAGTGAGCAATTTAATACTGGAAGCTTTTCAGAAAGTCTTTGCAATTATCTTATAATTCTTACCGATGCAAACTTGTGTCCAAAGCTTATCCACTCTTTTTGCACCAGAACTTCAAAGCCTTCAATGGTTCTGTAGTAGCTGTCCAGCATGAGCATGGCCAGGGAGGTGAGCTGAGCTGTGCGGTCCCAGCCGTCACTGCAGTGCACCAGCACCGAGCTCCGGCCTGATGACACCTTATCTGCCACCTGAATGGCTCCTGTCAGAACAAGCTGGCAAGGAGCAACACACACCAAACAAACAACACAGCTTATTTCTGGTCAAATGATAACACTAAGCTGATTTCTTTGCATCTAAATTAATGCTGTTTCCATTTAAAGACCTGAAAAGAGCAGTGGAGTTAATTGGAAAATAATTTTCTAGGAGATCAAGTGAATTTCTTGCATAAAATAGAGAAACAGATTGGTTCCCTAATCCCTTAGTACGATCAAATTCATCTCATGGCAAATTCTTAAAAAACAGGGCAGAAAACAGTAACCTTGATAAACCAAAGAACATAAGCTTCTTTTTCAAAGAAAGAGGGGATTTACCATAGGATATAATCTCTTAAAATTCAGTGTTATTTCACTTGACTCCTTTCTTTGAACTAAATGACTGAATTATCTCAGTTGTTGGAAAAATGAGCTTGCACCCTTTTAACATACTTATTTTCCAAATCTTAAATTAAGATGAAAATTTTATTTAGTAAGATTCATTACATAATACTCTAATTACTTTTGCACCGCCGTACTTGAGGCAAAAGATTCAAAGGTTGACTAGCAAAAACACTGGTGAATTACCAGCTTAAGCATTTTCTTTTACCAGATGACAATTACAAAAGTTAGAAATAAATTTACAAAATTTATTTACAAAACCATAATTTACAAAATGAAGTCACATACACACTGACAGCTAAAGCATTTACTAATATGCCACAATGACAGTCAACTGCAGGCCTGTATTGCAAGAAACCAAAAAAAAACAGTTCTCATGTGAAGCCAATCAGACTAAGAATGCATTTTTCTGCCACTCTTAATTTGAGGCAGGCAACAAACATTCAATTTCACCTGCTGCTGCTTAGTTATGGGTCTCATAAAATTAGTTAGCAAAGAAACAAGCCAACAGTCAGGGATGTTGCTTATGTAGTTCAAGCAGTTTGATGTATTTCAAAGCTCAGCAAAGAAAGCAAGCATGATATGACAGATTTGGACAAACATTTTTCAAACAATCAAGGAAAAGTTACCTTTATATGTTCTAACCAATGGGTTGATTCCAGACTTGACAACCAGTGTGATTCTTCCACATTAGGATAAACAATGTCCTTCAGCTTCTTCAAAGATTCCCGCATGACATGAATATTATGAATGTCTAAGAAGAAAAGTTCTGCATTGGGATATGCATCTTCACCTTCGTATCCTCCCCCAGTTGCCTACAAACAAGAGAACTGAAATTAACTTTAGTCATATACACACCCTTTTCAACAAAGCATGAAGAATGAATGTCATTTGACATAGAAATTGACAAAAGTGATAAAATGTTTGGCCAAATAAAATAAGAGCTCAGTTAAGAATAAGGTACCTTTAATTTAAAAAAGTATGTTCAAGAACCTTAGATTCTGTCTTTAAGAAGTAAATTAGTGACAACATTAAAGTTTAAACTATTCTAAAACCAAATTTTAGTGCTGAAGACTAGACATATATTTAGACTGTTAAGATATTAAAGAGCCACATAAGTAAAAAGCCTGTTCTGCTGCTGTTCTTTCAAAGCATTTCAACACCACTACTACAGAGAATATGACTGGTCACAAAAGGAAGCAGAAAACCCACATACATTGTACCCACACGCAATGCCACTGATGAAGACTCTCCAAAGGTAAGAATGAAATCATTTGGGTTGGAAAACAACTTTAAGGTCATTGAATCCAACGTTTAAAAATCCAGTAGAGCCAAGCTCACGACTAAACCAAGCCCCTAAAGTGTCATATCTTTTAAATACTTCCAGGGACAGTGATTCAATCGCTTCCCTGGACACCCTTTCCACAAATAAAATGTTCCTGATATCTAATTTTTACCTCCCCTGGCGCAACTTGAAGCCATTTCCTTTTGTCCCATCACTTGTTACCCAGGAGAAGAGACTGATCCTCAACGAGCTACAATCTCCCTTCAGGCAGTTGTATAAAGTGATAAGGTCACCCCTGAAGCTTCGTTTTCTCCAGATTAAACATTACCAGCTCCCTCAAGCTCAGAGAGCTGCAACATTGCAGCATTTCCTGCAGACAGCAAAATCATGCCATAAATTTGGATAAATAATCTTTGCCTTTACATGCCATTGCAGCCACCAGCTATATGTCAGACAAGAGCCTGAAGCACTGTGTAGCCTTTCCCCACGAGGACCACCTACACTGCTGTACAGCAGTACAGTACCTCTGTTCTGTGCTCTGTATCTCTTTTCTCAGATGCTATCAGAACTACCAGGCTATGCAGTTACAGAAGCAATGAGTGTATTATTCTCTTTCCTTTGAGCATTATGAAGTCTTCATAAGGAATGATTATAATTTCAGCATCAGGGCTGCTGCAACTCCTGACTGTCTTGACCTATGTACAAGGAACACAGCAATGTGTGAGTAGCACAGCCCAAGATTTTGCTTAGATATTTTCAGTGCTGATCAACATTGATTCTGCACTTCTTATGTCATTCTCCCACAGATCCTGAAATGAACTCTATTGTGTCTACTGCTCTGATTGAGCATTTCATATTTAGACATATGAAGAGTTAAACAAAACATGTATATATCAAATTTGTCTATACAACATTACCATAAATTTTTCTGCAGTTCTTGGACAAACTCAATTTTTTACCCCATTTGCTCTAAAGATATAACTGACAATCTATTCACAAGGCAAACAGGAAGATTACATGTTCAGCCAGATTTCAGTGTGCAGAGGATAATGGGATTTGTACAGACAAATGCAAGCAATTGAGGCAGACCCTCAAAATACAAACCATCAGGTTAGAACAGCCCCTAGGATAGAGTCTCTGAAAAAATGCATGCTATAGACACAAACACTAAATAATAAATAATAATAAATAATAATAAATAATAGTAAATAATAATAAATAAATAAAGCTTAACAAACTACATTCTGTACTATAGAGAAGACAACTGTATAGGTACAAATACATACACCTAACTTGCACAGAGCAACCTATCAGTATTATTGTTCCTTTTGAATTATTATTGTTATTCTTGAAAGCAATTTAACAAATGTTGCACAGAAACCTCTCAGAAGTGAACAAGTTTTACCATTTCATATTCCTTTCAGCACAAACACTGAAGAGGACTAATTCCACTAAACTGGTGTTTGTTTTGTTCCACAAAACTATTCAGAAGCTAGAATTCCTTCTCTCCAGATAAGCACACGTACCATTTCAGTCAGATCTCAAATCCTCTTGAGCTCAGCTCTCATGGTCTTTGCTGTGCAGACACACACCTACACTAGTAAGTACTGAAAAGGACATTATTCCCTTCATCTGTGTTTTAAGTTCCATGACTAAGGGACTATCCCCAGGCATGGCATTAAACTTGTCTCCTGCACCACCACTCCCTAACACGGTCTTTGCATATAAAGATGGAGCACATCCATGTCTACCGTGCTCCATGCCAAAAACAACACTGACACAGTGTACTGGCATTATCTGAACTTGCCTAAATAATCTAATCCTCAACAGAGCTGAGGGGGAAGCAGAGGAGAAATGAATCCACAAGCACACCTTTTCTTCCTGAAAGGTTAGAGATGATTTTTCAAGATCTGTTCCAGATCTCATCCCATTTAGGTTTTGATCACAGATAAAGAAACAGTCGCCTTACCCAACGAAAACACTTTCTGTACTTACCAACTACAAGCACCTGGGGAAGAACAACAGGTACCAAGGTATCCAAGATCATGCCCATACTGCTGTTTAGAGTGCAAGCGCCCAAATTAACTTATTCATCACTTTATTTGCTAGATGCCAGGATAGGTCTGAAGTAGTCCATGTAATGGTTAGGAAGACCCAACAAAGGATGCCTGTCAGTGAGGTTGGCTTTATGCACACATTCTCTTTCTAGGACCAAGTTTTCCCAGAGGATCTGAAGGTTGCACAGAGGTGGCCTGTCATCCCAACAGGGGACATCCTCTATCAGCCCAGTCTACAGCTACTCCTGTAGCTGTGCACTCTCCTAGTGCAGAGTGGAGTCATGCCCAACTTCAGTCCCATGCTAAGATCTGTGCTTGGCTGAGAACAGACACAGAAAAGCGCATCTGAAAATCCACATAAAGTCCTGATACTCTGCTCAGGGACCTACGATAGACACTCATGTCCTTTCATGGCCTTAAGCCTCAGTAGTTGATTGTGTGAATTCATCTATATTAAGATTACTACTACTCCCCAAAAACCTCCTCACAGAACTTCAAAGTAAGTCTCTTCTCTTCAAAAATAAGAAGCATCTGTTTACCTTGTTTGCAACTGCATTGACATTGGGCCTTGCATCATAGATGGTCAGTTTGGAGATCTGGCCGTTGGCCTCCCTGATGATATCAAGGTATCTTTCATCATCTTTATTCCGCTTGCCACTCATTCCAACCAGGGGCTGACTGCAGCGCATGATTACAGCTTGGGTCTCTGGATGAATCCATGACAGAACCTGGTCACATGGCAAGCACACAGCAGAAGATACTAATTTTAATAGAGTATCTTAAAACTCAAAGCTATATTATTTAAAATACACAGTATGAAAATAAACACCTTTCATTTTATTTCTTCAAAATACAATCCCTTGACATCTCAACAGCCTCTAGTCTCATAAAATTCAATAATTATCTTGAAAATAGTTCTCTTACATATTTAATGCTTACTGAAATCATAGTTACTTATATAATCTAATGCATTTTAATATTTTCCTACAAATCTTAAGTTACAAAAATAATCCTGAAAAGTAAACTAGTAACAAACACAGCAATCTCTGCTGAAACTAAAAAAAAAATAACTCAGGAGAATGGACTCATTGTAGAAATGGTGACTAAGATGCTCCAATTCTACAAGAACAACTTTTCCCTTTTTTTGGATAAGGAATGGAAGTTGAACCTTTCTGCAGTATCTTGAATGTTTCCTCTTCTCTTTAAAGCACATTTTGTTCCTCAGCCCTCTTTACAAAGAGGAGGGCCTGGAGTGAAGCACATACTTCTGTTCTGAGCTAGAAAGGACTTGCCACAAAAGACATTGAACTGCCCAGGGAACAGATGCAGTGCCAGAGATTAAAGATAAACAAGAAACCTGGGAAGTAGGCAAAAAAAATGCAAATTCATTGTTGAAAAATAGTAAGAAACAGTATTCTCACCCTCCCTTTAAGATTCAAGGCAGCTTTCTGACACTGTCTAAGAAACCAGCACATCTTCCAAGTTTCCAAAAGGGAAATACCAATTAAAACAAGTATTGGGATAGAAATTAGTATTTTCTATGGTGCTGTAAAGAGCTGATACTTAAAAATTCCCTTACCTCACAGATTTTTCATTACAGAAATGCAAGAAGTCAAATGTGTTTCTCTTATTTAGAGATTAAAAAGTCCAAGAATTCACTAAAGAGACTATGCATGAGGTCTTACTTTAGGACTGACCAGTGGAACTTTGTTGAAATGTCATGTGGTTTGCTTGTAGGACATTTGTGATTACTTTTTATGGGCATTCAGCAATAGTAACTAATGCATATGGCAGTGTAAAGCTCATTTCTCATAAAGGGAAACTGCAGTGCTGGCCATTGCTACTGAGCAAGTCAAGTCAAAAATCAATGAAGCTGCCATGGGTGATTGTTACAGGGGAAAATGGAAATGTGGTGTGACCAAGACCAGTTTCAAGCAGTGAAAACCACCAGCCAATCAAAACTATTTTGCCATACCCATTTCCCAAAAAAAAAAAAAAAAGCATCCTCTGCATCGCATTCTGCAAGAAGTTGTTTGGATGCAACTTAAAACTAGCTACATCATCAGGCAAGTTCCATCACTTAATACTCACCGGGATTCTGTTTCGGGACCTAAAGGCAGCGACTTTCTTGAGATCATCATCCGTTGCATTGTATGGCACGACCAAGAGAGATGGGTATGTGTCACACAGCCCGTAATGCTCATTAATGAAAGTCACTCGCCACCGGTCATTAGGCAGCCCCTAAAACGTAACATGAAGTTATTCAATGTATTTTTGGCTGAACAAGTAATAATTCCGCTCCTGAATTTTACATGATATTATGGCCACAGGGCAACAATTCAGCTAAGAACCATTTCAAAGCAATAGAAGCAAGAAAGATTACAAGACCACACAAACCAGCTCATTGCAGAAGAATTCACAGTTTTAAACAGCTGAAGAGCTATCTCATACCCTTATGCACACAATCCTAGCCTTATAGTAAGCTTCATAATAAAGACTGAAACTAGTAGATGCATTTCTTTAACTGTGGGATTGAGGAAAGAAAATTAGCTTCTCTCCTTCCCTGCTTTTCCACCTTCCCTGGTGCAGAGAGACTATGAGGAAGTCTCACTATAACCTTTCTTCCCTGTAGCCTGATACTACCATCATGTTAGAAGTAAGATTCAGGGTAACTTTCTTATTGAGAAAGAACAATTCCTAGTTGCACTTCACCCAGTAAGGCATTTCCAGGAGACAGTCCTCCACACACAATGGGGTTTGTGTGGGTGTTTGTATTTTAGCATTTTTGGGCCTCAGGCTCACAAACCATGAACCAAAAAACAATGGGGGCTAAGAAAAAACAAGGAGGTTCTCATTCTTTGCTATTTAATTTTTTTAATGTCTCGCTTTATTTATCTAACAGACATTTTAAAATGAAATATCGTCCTCTTTCATTGAGATTTTCCCAAGATCACAAAGAGCAAGGAAAAATATTGACAGATATCCAGAATTTCTGTAAAGCAATACTGTTTCTAAAACAAGCTGCTTTTTTTTCCCCCCCACTTATTTTGGGAAGAAGAACAAATGCAATCTATAGTTACATATTTGGCACATTCTCCCCATCAATAACCTCCTTCAAAGAGCAAAGATGACCTTCCTGTGGCTTTTTTAAAGGCTCAAGTGTTTTATTTATTTTCTTTATTTTTTTTCATGTTGAAATTTCATCCTCTCCCAACAGCTGATAAAAGAAATATACAAACAGTAATTCCTCTATGCAAGTTGGAAGATGTGAAAGCACCAGACAACAGCAACTGTAAATAACTCACCTGTCTCCTGTATTCAGACATTGGGTTGTACACCATCCATCCATTTTCAGAAAACTTTTCCTCATTTACAAAGGCAAAAAAAAGCTGCAAGATATAAAAGAAGCTTATTATACCAAACTGACTGCAAATGGCAAATACGAGGTATCATTATCAGTTATACCCTAATGCTCACTACAAAATAGCACTGACTGCTCCATGCCTGCCCCACTCTCTCCATTTTTATCTGGTATGTGCAAGACTATGAAGCAAAGAGCAACAAGTAAAAAAAAAAAATACAGATCTGGTAATGAAAAGAATGAAAATATGACAACAGTTACAAGGTAACAAAAAAGAATAGAAATTATAAAGGTTAACTGACTGGATTTTTCTTTATTGTCTGGAGGTTGCAATGTTTTAGAATTGTTTATTTTTCATATTTCACTTTATTACTAAAAAAACCTGCTGTCTTCTCACCAAATTTCTCCAATAAGCACAGCTTCAATTACAACATACAACATCAGATGCTAAATTCAAAGTGAAAAAAGGCTTTAATTGCTATTCATTGCCGTCAGGAAGCAGCTGCCTTTCTGCATGCCTCCCCAACAGATAATTACTATGAGAAATCCCAATTACTGTAAAACTCCATGAAAGTGAAAAAGCTGCCATTGAAAATGAAATTGTTAGCTGCTTACATTACTTCTTGCTTTGCTGCTTGCTCTCACAATTCATTTATACAGCACAGCAGCCTTACTGAGCATTCCAGTAATTTCCTCATACCTTTTATGTTCCTTCTCCTTCCAAGAAATTTCAAGTGGGCTCTATTACCTAACTAACCTCCTTCTCCTCCCTTGGTTTATTTTTACAGTTTTGGATGGAAGCAAAAGTGATGTTTATGTTAAGAATTTTCCCCATTGAGAAAACTGATTTTTGTGGCTTACAAACTCTTCACATACCAAAAGGAGGATGAAACAAAATTGCTTCAAATAAAAAAAAAAACCCCAAAATACACACACAAAAAAACCCAACAACCCACAACGCCTCCCCCCCACCCAAAAAAAAAAAGAAAAAACCACAGAAGAGAATATATTGTCCTGAGCTAACTGAACAACAGCATACAGAGCAGAAACACTCCAGAGCCCATCATAACTCACGTGTAAAAAACCAGCTGAAAGTCTCTTGGCTATTCAAAAACACTAAAAGGAGAAACTGAATGCTAAACTGATCATCCTACACATGCAGAAAACCCAGTAAGCAAGAAATAAAACACCCCCATGGAGGAGGCTTTGAATCTTAGATAGTAAACAAATACTTAAAACAGTGTTACTGCTTGCTCATGATGCTTTATCTCACTAGTTTTACAAACCAGAATTCTAAATTAAATCACTATTTTAGAGCAAGTACACTCATTGACAAGTTTGCAGAAGTAAACAGTGCATTCCCTGGTTTTGTTTTCTGAACGTCTTTACTATTTTTAAAGGGGTGGACTTTCAGGGCAAGCAAACATTATAAATTCTTCTAAGTAAACTACTATTAAGTGGTACAGAGGGAGAGATGAAGAGGTAGATATCTACTCTACCAATAAAAAAACCCCATTCTATCAAATGTAGATGCAAGTATTAAAAGTTATTAAAAAAAACTGGAAAGGGTTGTTTAATTGCAAACAAGGAATACAGCAAAATGGGAATAACAAGAACCATCACCTCCTCCCAAAGGAATTTGCTATATCCTGAAGAGGAACTATGCTAAGAATTCACCAAGGACCCAGAAGCAAAGTAGAATCTTAGAACAGTAGGAAACTTAAAATGTCTTGAAGGCAGGAATAGGAATTTTATTTAACGTCCTACTTACTGCAAGTTTCCACATGAGAAACAGTGCACTGTGATAGGTGTTACATAGAACAGGTTTTTAGTGACAAAAATTAAGACAGGTGTTGTTCCAAACTAAAAATAAATGGCAGTTATGCTGCTCATGTCACCAGCAAAAAAATCCACAAGACATCAGAGGGAAAAGTGCATTTTGTTTTCATCCTTTAAAAACCATTAAAGCGTTAAAGTGTTAAATTTATTACGCATGAGGGATTGTATTCAATCCTTTCTGAAAGAAAAATGTCCTACTATTTACAGCATGATTAATTTAAAATGCTTGGCTACAGCAGCTTTACTACATTTGCTACAAAAGCTTAAAGTCACAGAGCCCTTAACTTTTTAAGTTGACAATTATGCTTCATCAGTTTTGTTGATATTCCAGGTAGTACAAATTCTTCCTATGTTGCTCAATAGAAAGAAATTCATCAGTAGAATAGATCAACCAGCAAAAATCTTAAGTCCAACAAATCACAGAACATCACAATGATTGCAAAGGCATATGGAACAAAATTTGGACTCAGATTTTTATGTGAACAATTCAGAGAAAACTCCTGCATTATACTACACAAGAATAGTATTTAAAAATTACCGATCTTTAAAATCCTGAAGATTAAAAATTATTTTTCTTCTGCAGGCATTGACTAAGTTATAGCAATAGGTTTATACACACACATTTGGATGTGCACCATCATGTATAGACTGCACAGCTGATCTGGTGACTACTGAAATTCTTACTCACTGTACCAAAAGATTAAAGATCTGAATTCCATTCCCACCACCCCCAATAGCTTTCCAGGTAAGATTGAAATACTCTGTGAAGATGGCCTGAGCTTTAGCCCAGCCTAACTGCTGGAGTCTGAAATACAGTAACATGCCCACTCTACCTCAGGCCCACCTCATCCAACAAAATACACAATTATTGTTGTATTATGTTGTCATTAAAACAGAGTAGAAGACACACAAATGCAATACAATTATACTCAATTCATATAGGTATGTTTGATTTCTAACTGCAGTTTACCTTACTCGACTGTAACAAGCAACCCACATCTATAACCATTTTATTGTAAGAATCATACACTTAACATAAGATCGATGCTTGGATACAGTTGCATTTTATGACCCGAGTCAGTATAAGCCTTATTTTAACACATTTGGACATTACCACTTTTTGTTTGAAACAAAAAGTGATAGTGCAGCAGGCAAATGGAACAGAATTAAATGGGAAGGAGAAATGCCATTCACAATATAATATATAGGTTCTTTTTATCTCTTGATGTAAGAGTTGAAAGGTGCTGTCTTAGTAAAATTACATGGCTTAGCTTTTTGTGGATACAGGTTCCTCCACATTAGAGCCCTCATACACACATACTTGCATGTGAGGATGAAAGCAGCAATGTCACAGCACTGCCTGCAGGCACTGAGTACAGATCAGCTGGGTGTGTATTTATAGTCTTCAGATGCAGAAGGCAGAGGAAGGTCGAAGAAGAACGACATGAGCTCCTCTTGGAATTGCATGGCACTGCAAGGCAGAAAAGCCCTGCCAGCCTCTCTCAGTGCGCCACTCTTCACACAGGAAAGCCTTTGAAATACCAGAATAATAGGATGTTGGCCAGTTCCACGCCTTCTTCACACACCTTCCCTTCAAATCTATGGTGCATCATTGCTAGATCCTCCTTCTCCCCAAACAATACTTTAGGTACTCAGAGTTTCCACCCTGACCTCCACTCATTTTTTCTTCCCTTCACACACAAAATTCCATTCCTTCCTCTCATTGTTAATCCTGCCTCTCCAACAAAAAGCTCTTCTCCGCATCTCCTGCTGCACACAGTCTATCTTCCAAGGAATTAAATCAACTGCAGCTCTGTCAGATGTGTCCAGATTTGAGTGGAAATTAAAAAAAAACAACACAAACCTACATAAGAGATATTTAAGTTCAGAAGAATATTGCAGTAAAATAGAAGTGTGTTTCATTGATTTTTTTGCGATCATGAATAGGTTTTTCAAAACCAAGAGCATATAATCAAAAAGCAGAACTATGGTTTGCACAGATGCACCTGAGACAATGCCACATTAGTTTGGCTGGATACTAAGGACAAGTTTCAGGCAGACTACCTGCTCAACACATCAGTGTTTCAGGCAGCAAGCCAGAGTTGGCATTCTGCCTCTCAGCACTGCGACTTGCTGGCTGAAGTCTACTTAAATAAAACACAGTTATATCAAGTTATACTGATTATTTATCTCACATCTTGAGTGCAAGGTAGGATAATCTGCAGTCACTTCCAATGCACTGATCATATCTATTGCAAGTTTGATGGAGATAATACTACATGTCTGATGAAAGCCCATCTATTCTGATTAGTCTATCTAATTAAACACTAATTAAAAATCAGTTTCAAATTCTTTGCAGCTACCACAGGAAACAGAAAGAAGAAATCAAAGAAAACATTAAACAAGTAAGAAATCAAGAAAGTGTAATAAATCACCACTCAGAACACTTTTTGGGTGCAAAGTTTGTGACATTTCAATACCTATAGCTGGCAAATCCAAGCAAGACTCATCATCCATCAGCTAAGATTTTTCTAAAATCAAATTAAAGCCCCTGAACAAAACGGAAGCAGGGATTTCACTGCAGATCCAAAGTCTAAAAGCAGATGACTACTGCTTCACTTGAACCAGAAGCCTACTACAGTAAAAAAAAAATAATCTTTCAAATCTTATGACTTTTTTCGTAAACTACTTTTTTGTTTCACCGTGCAAATAACTGTTTACTTCCTTGCAGACATTAACCCACAATTTCAATACAGTCTCTATTTTTAAGCCTCCTACAGAGTGCTTGTCTTTAACATTCAATTTCTCCTTCCCATTTAGTACACAAAAATAATGTGCAATACACTGGTTGTTAAAAACCTAACACAGTTATATGAGGTAAAGTAGAAAGCATCTACAATCTGACTATTTCAGTTCAGCAAGCAGTCCGTTTAGCAGTATAAATGAAATGTAAATTTATAAATATCAGTAAAAATATAATAGCTACATATTTACTCTTTATGGAAACATAGCACATAAATACATGTTATACTTGCACATGAATATATAACACAGACACCATTTATTAAATATTTGACCAATCATTATGCATTGCAGAAGAAGAAAGCAGCAAAACTAGAACAAGAAGGTGTCACACACCTGTGAAGAAAATCAACTGCATTTTCTAACTCATTGATGTATGCTTTTTACATATTATAAATTACTAAGTTTTTACTCGCTGTAAAGGCTGACGTTTCTCAGTGTATTTAAAAATAAATACATCCGTATCCTTGCCATTATTAATGGTATTCAATATGCCATTACTACAACCCAGCCAGTTCCATCTTATCTGTTCAACTAAAAACAAATTTCAGACATTGTAGTGCTAGTAAAACTACCCTCTGCTCCTTTGTGAACATGGTCACCTCACACCACTGCTGCCCTGGTTCTGATGTGTCATAGGGAATGATGCCTCAAGGGGTTTGTTTGCAAATTCATGTGCTCTGTCAGATACGCTCCTTCACCAGCCCGGTTCCATCTAAAGTGATCTTTGCAGATCCAACAGCAACACCAACATGAGCTGATCCTCAGACTTTTTAAATGGCCGAGATAAGCAGTGACATCAGGAGCAGTTTGAGTCAGCCAACACAGCCACCAGACTCTCATGAAAGTGGGCATTCCCACAGACCAACTGAGGTTAGCAATAAACACTGATTGTACAGACACCATGGTGCTGAACAATCTTATAAAAATGATTATGTGTAGTTTCATGGTAAGATCAGGAACTGAAGCAGCTGCTATATAGAAACTGAACTACAGAGACTAAATATAACTTATCTTTTGTGGTGTACTAAAACATTTTGTTTGCAGGGGGTTGGCTATTTTGGTTTCATTTTTTTAAATATTAAAAAAACTACTTTCAGCAACAATTTTCTTTCAATTAGCACAGGTTTGCAAATGCAAGAGAGGATTAGCAACAGCAGCTGCTTGCTCTCCCTCAACTATGGTATCGATCAGATGAGCTTTAAGATTTTACTTCATGTTGCTGATTCAACGATATGTGAACCCAACCTATGCTCAAACCGGAGACAAATGAGAATTACCTTCTGGAGGTACAGTAATTTCACACTCATAAGCCTCACCTGGTTATAAGCCGCGCTCCCGGGTAGCCGGGAAGACCACAGAATTCGTCCATAAATAAGCTGCACCAGGTGATAAGCCGCATTTTTTTTTGTTTTTTTTAAAGCGATGATCCATGTGCAACAAAGTAACGAGTTAGTCACAGAATCGCAGGAGCGCAGGGTTTGCTGTCAGATGCTCAATTTGCAAACAGTTTTCACAGACTGGCGAAGCCTTTAAACGCAGCCCCAGGTGCCCTCCCCGTGCTGTGGGCCCCGGAACTCCTGCTCCTGGTGCTGGCTGCTGCAGCTCCCCGCCTGCTCGGCAGCGGCTCCCCACACTGCTCAAAAGCAGTGGCTGGACATGTCGCAAAAGCCAGCAGCGGCTCAGCGGGCCCAGCCATGCGAAGGCAGAGAAGCCAGCAAGCAGCTGGGCACGGGAAGGCAGCGCAGCCGGGCTGGCCGAGCAAAGCCGGCTTGGCGCGCCAGCTGCGCAAAGCCGGTGGCAGCTGGCCGCCCGCTTGCCAGTGGCTCCAGCTCGCCGCCCACCCAGACATGGCTCCGCAGCAGCTCCCTCCCCGGCCAGCTGTAGCTCTGTGGCAACTCCCTCCCCGGCCAGCTCGCACTTCCAGGTTGGCATTTCGCCGGAATTTGTCCATAAATAAGTTGCACCTGGTGATTAGTCGCCCTTCCAGGATCAGCTCGATTCTTCCGTGAAATGGGTGTGGCTTATCAGTGTGAAATTACTGTACACACCAAGGACAATACTGAGGCGCAGAGGAACAATAGTGAACAGGCCTGTGATTTATTAAAGGCTCTCAAACACTGCTGTTGGGATGGTGATGGAAATAAATCTTGTAAACAATAAATACACTCCATTCAGAAATCATCTTTTGGGTTTTATTTACCATCCATTTATATGAGAATGGTACAGCATGAAGAAAACAGAAGCAAGGCATCTGTACCAGTTCCTGTTTAGGACCAGCTCTGAGGATACAGTATCACTACAACTGAAAATCAATAATATAAAAATCTGATAGAAAATATAGATAAAAATCAGGACAGTAAAGCTTTAGAACTTACAGTAATTTCACGATTATAAGCTGCACCTTTTTCATTGAAGAATCCAGCCTACCCCAGTAGTGCGGCTAATCATCAGGTGCGGCTTATCTATGGACAAATCCCAGCGAAATGCCAACCCGGAAGTGAGAGCCGGCCGGGGAGGGTGCCTGGGGCTGCCTTTAAAGGCTTCGCTGGTCTATGAAAACTGTTTGCAACTTGAGCACCTGACACCAAATCCTGTGCTGGCACGAGTCTGTTACTAACTCGATGCTTTGTTGCACATGGATCCTCACTTTAAAAAAAAAAATTAAAAAAAAAAAAAAAAAAGATATGGCTTATATTCAGGTGTGGCTTATATGTGGACAAATCCTGTGGTCTGCCCGGATGTGCGGCTTATAATCAGGTGCGGCTTTTAACTGTGAAATTACTGTAATTATCCTGATGATATCTTCTTTCCTCTGCAAAGCTGTACAAGCATCAGTGCTGCTGAACCAGGTAAACATCAAGGATGCAGTTTCACAAGATGGTCTGAGCAAAACTAACATTTTACCATTGCTAAAACCAGGACATCTTCTTTTCACTCCTGCCTTCTATCTGTTCCACTCTTGCACTGGCTCTGATGCACACTGATTTCAAACCAGGTCTCCTCAAATTATTCAAAGCAGACTAGCACAAGACTAACCAGAATATTTTCTGCTGGATAAATGAGTTATGCAAATATTAGTTTGGCATTAGAAGAATAATCAACCCCAAAACTGAAAGGTAGAAAGGAGACACGAGAAGAATAACAGCTCTGCATTTGAGTATCAGAGGCCTTCCATCTCCACCCAGCTGTCAAGGGGAGTTACAGCACATTCTTTGTAGAACATCTCCCTGATGAGCTGGCTACATGGCCAGAGTGCTAGAGACCACTCCAAGAGGAAGGCAGGCATGCACAGTCCCAACACACTGCCACATTCACACAGTGAAACCTTGTTCTAAACCAGCCACTGAAAGGAGCAGTGCCATAATCCCTCTTGATTCACATCCACCCAGAGATGCTTTGACCCCACTCTCACTTTGGACCAACAAGACAGGAAATAACTCAGAGTAAAGCTTTTATTTTTATCTCCTTGTTAACTTTAGTTCCTTTCAGTTCCGCATCTGGTTCATCATGCAGCCTCAAACTTAGGCAGCAAAAAGAAAAGCAGGAATGGAAAACCAGGCACTCACCTTTGGCAGGATCAGTTTAAACTGCTTGCCAAAATGCAATGAAAACACACTAAAAAATTCACACACTTGCTTAGCTCATGTTAAAGTTAAGGGCTCATCCACACTGTGACATTAGAAAATAATGGCAGCTGCAACCTTCAGATGTAACACAGACTCACTTCATTTCCCTTCAAAGTAATCTTGATTTCTAATGGGCATATCCTGCTTGAGACATAGTTATGAGACAAACTAGAGCCCTTTCCCTCCATATTGTCCCCAACTTCTTTGCTTTACTGAATTCAAGGGCCAAATTACTACTGCCTCAACCAAGACTTTTGTTATTAAGCTTACCTTCTGTTGGCAGGTGTCCTTCACACAGGCCATATAATGATAAGCTTCATTAGGTTCAACAGGTCCAGCAAATAAAGCAGGAAGTGGACAACTCCACAAATTATTCACTGCCATCACTAGACAGGATCTCTGGGTCTTTTTGGATGACAAACCCAATACAAGTCCACATCTCACCTCCAAGGTATTCACCCCCCCATAGCTATATTATCCCACAAAGGCACTCTCCTAAGTAAATTTACAACTTCTTTTGCCCATATTCACTACATACAATCCTCAAAATAAAACCCAACTCTTCACCATGATAATGCGGATAAGATTGCATGGGCATGATGCAATCTAAAATACAGGAAATATTCAACAATACACTTGACTGTGCCCTGGATAACCCAATCTATAATCCTCTTGCAACAGACCCCCATCATGTCTAGAAGACAGTTTTGACCTGAACCTCTCTATAACTTGGTACTTCCCAAAAGTAAAAATCTCTCTCATTTCCGAAGGCCCGGTCATTAACCAAACAAAATATTCTAAGCAAAAGCATTTCTTTTCCCTTATGCTTTCACTCCACGGTTTGTATATAGAATTAAAACTTCTGCAGAAAAGTTTTAAAGAATTAAATATTTACAGACACATACATTACTGTAAAGAAGGAAGATTCTTGCTACAGCCTTGTATACTCAACAATTCTTTGAACAAAGTTCTTAAAATTCAGAGAAGAACCCTTGTGAACAGCGTTCTTATACAATTATCCTAAATTAAAGCTCACCAATTAAGTGTAAATTGAATATTACAATGGACAAAATAAAGCATTTACTAAAGATGTCAAATGACACTAAAGACAGTACACAGATTTCAAAAAAAGGGAAGATAATGATTAGCTTGCATCATTGTTGCTCCATTCTTTACATAGGATGCTTTTTTTAGCTGAAATAAAGGCACAATTTCATAAATGCATTCCTGCTATATTTTTCATTAGTTTTGATCATAAAATAAGTGTTGTCTTACCATATCTTCTCCTGAAGTAAAACCCTTGGTGATTCATGCTTGAGACTGCTTGACTAATGTTTTCAATAAATCAAGTAAGCCATGGTCTTCCCTATATTCCCATATTAGGGAGGATAACTTGCAGCTTCTAAGCAATGAAATCTGTATGGAGCAGAGGTGCTCAGTAGTGCATCTGGAGTACATCCATAATTTTACAAAATGTATAGATCTGACTGTTGTAAATATACAAAATAAAAGCTGCTGTTTAGTTTATGGTGACACCAGATTCTGTGGTTATAATTTTTAAGCAGCCATGATATAGCCATTACTAGGTCAAACAAGTGAAGTTAATTGGCAAGAACTGTGCATTAATACAACTCAGCAATAGAAACCATGTAACTTACCGAGTTATGTGACTGGGGAAAAGCATATTTTGTGAGGACTTCAAATATATCTCTTCTACTGTGCCCTTCTTGTTTTAATGCAAATCGTAAATTCCTCATGTCCTAAAACAAAGCCATTATCTGTTAGGAGAACCAAAGCTGTAAGATGCTTCTTTCTGTACAAGTGCTGTATTATACACTAAACATGATGTAGAATCTGCTTGTAACACACCTCAAACGCTTGAGAATTTGAGTTTTATTTCTAACCCCTAAAATAGAAGAGAGTGTAAAATTGTACAAACAAAGAGCTACCATACTCCGTGTACTGCAAACAGCACTTTGGCATGAAGCCATCAGAAATTGCTCTATTTGATTCACTAAAAAGTATCATGAGCTATTGAAAATTTGCAGGATGGGAATTGCTCTATTTTCAAAAGAAAAATTTGCCAATAGTTTGTATAGAATACATTGCTCCTATGTTCTCATGACTGGTGTCAAAAAAAGTAATCTGCACATTAACTGCTAAGAATCAAATGTGCACACACTCAATAATGAATCTAGTAAAGGACCCTCAATTATCCACTGGAAACTCCCCTATTACCATAGTCTTCCATGGTGACAATTTTTTGTAAGACTATATATATTTTCTACATAAACTTTTCACGGTTTTATAGTTTACAAAGACCCTGTCTGAGGTGTTCTTCAGAGATACTGGAATTATTAAAAATATTCCTTTTAGAACAAATAAAATAACAAAGCAGTGCAGGAACAAAGAGCTAAAATACAACAGATGAGCAAAACCTTGTCAATTAGTGATTTGGAAAGCAAGATCATCCCTCATCTTGTGTGCAGGGAGGACAGTTAAACAGCCCTTTATACAAAAGGTATTTCCCTGTCCAGTTTCAAAAAGCTCTTTTTAAATTCATCCATAAGCATGTACCTATCCCTTCCTATAAACAGGTAATCAGTGAGAAAAAAAGCACTCTACATTTCATTTTCTATTGAATTATGGGAAAGTCTTACTTTACAGGTTATATCTAATCCGTAAGAGTTCTCTCCTCTGCTTGAAGCTCCTCCCATTTTTTCAATCCTTGAAATTACGCCCAATGGAACATTCAGTATCACAACTGGATCCTGCAAGAAAAGTTTGAGTAAGGAAAAGATTAATGTTAAAAGAAGGTTCAAGCAAAATGTTCTTACACATTCCAGAACAGAGAGCAGACATGAAATACATACAGGAAACAAAAGCATGTTTCTGCCGTTGAGTCTCCCTTCACAGCATGTTATAAAGTCTGCACAGTCACCCCACAGCCTTTAACATCATCAAGTTTAACATGCTACAAAAATATTTCATGACTTGTTCAGCATGCAAGAAAAATGGTCCCAACACTCTAAGAGATGCCTTCTGCTACATACTGACGGCCCCTGTTTGCTAATACTGCTTTATTGATACACCGCAGAAAGAACTAAAGGAAAAAAAGACATTACTAGTACAATCAGCTACAGTCAAGAAGATCTCAGTTCAATAGGCCCAAATCCTTATTAAAAAAAAAAAAATTATGAAAGATCACAAGCACATTTTACTCTCCTCCATGTCACTACTTATCAAACACATTACCACTCCTCCATCCACAAAAGGTTCTACTGATCAAAGTATTCTTCTTTTCTAACAGCAAGGACAATCAAAGTCTAGATTTACTGACAGCCATTTTTAAGAACTATTGCACATCATTACTTGTTGCCCTGGATGTATCACAGATTAAGTGTAAAGGGAACAGCTATCAAAAAAGCCCTGACAGACAAAAGATAAAGGTATCAGATCAGTGTAAGTGATTAAACTGTAATTTTACCAGGCAAATATCACATTTACAACACATTTAACTTCAAAGAACTTATATTTTTATACAGATTTCTCAATTACTATCTAGGCATTACAGGATTAAGATATGGTTATTACAAACATTACAGATCATTTCAAGCAAAAAGCCTCCCACGCAATTCCACAAGCATTTGTGTGCCAAAACTAGAACAGATGAACTGGCCAAAAAAGAAATCAAAGGCAGTGGGGTGAACAGAAGAGAGTTTAAAGCCCAACACATCCCATTAAGCAATTGCGGCATATTACTCACATTTTCCACACTTCTTAGGTACAGCCTGTAGTTCGTGATGTACACTCTTCCTTTAATGGGGCCATTAAATGGACACATATAAATAACATCCTTGTCTGCAAGAAATGTAGTATTTCTTAAAAGATCGTGAAAAGACAAAATGAGAGCTAAGGACAGTATCACTTAAGTAGCAGTAAAAAGAAAATGAGGGCTGTACTCAGAGGTGAATGAATTTTGAAAGTAATACATCTGAGTTTTCTCTACAGTAATTTCAAATATGTAAGGTGCACCTTTTTGACTGCAGTTTTGATCCCAACACAGAAGTGTGCCTTATATATGGACAAAGTTCCGAAAATTGCCAACTAGGAAGTGCAAGCCGCGCCGCCCCAGGGCCAGAGCTGCTGCTGCGGATGGGGGGTGATGGCGGGGGTGGGGTGGCCCCACTTGGAGCTGGGGCAGCCCCGCTCGGAGCTCCTGCCGTGGGGCTGCGGCTGGCCAGAGCCGTGCTGGCCCAAATCGGGCAGGGCTGGCTAGAGCCGGATCCTTGCTGGGAGGGGGAAAAAAAAAAAAAAAAAAGAAGGTGCACCATATATGTCAGTGCACCTTACATATGGACGAAGGACAGGGACTTGCCAGCTACCCGCAAGTGTGCCTTATAAGTATGAAATTAATGTACTTGAATTATTAAGAAAATGTGAAAGACTCATATACTACACTTGTCCAAATGAAGTGCACCAATTCTAGTAGCCTTCCCTAATTATCTTTGTGTTTTCTTTCTCAGCACTACACAGGAAAGGGCAGGACTTAAAACAGGGAGCACTGTTATTACTGTACCATAGTCTATTCACCATCCCAGAAAAAATACATTCTTTATACTATTACACTGTTCTGCAAACAATTCTCTACTGAAGTAGTAGTTCAAGTTATAGAGTGTTTTGGGAACTCACCATGCTGCAGAGAAATATTACATTTCAATTTGAGGCAATCAAATAGAGTAGGGTCATCAGTAGTGTTTTAGCAAGGACAGTAACAGAACAAATACTAACATATACCACTCAAAAAGATTTCAGTGCCGCAATGCAAGCAGAATCACAAAATTGTTAAGGCTAGAAAAGATCTCAAGATCATTGAGTCCAACCATGATGTTAAAGACTTCCATTTATTTCTACCTATCCACTCATTTCATTAGTCCAATCTACTTATCTGCCTTCCACAAAAAGTGCCCTATTCCAATGCAATGCCCCAAAGCACGGGCAATTTCCATAAGGACAACATCATACATCCATCTTAGTCCCACACCCTCTCCCTCACACCTTCTTCATTAAAAACAAAACTACTTCCTCTGAATCACCACTTTGCTTTCAACTGAGCCCATCTTGTTTACAAATCCACCCAACAAATCTGGGCAATTGGGAGAAGATGCACAAGACAGACTCCAACAAAGACTTCCATTACAGGAAGAGCCCCCATCAAGAAAAGAAAACAGTACATTAGCCTCGCTCATGCTACAGCATTTCTGTATGTAAAGGCCAACAAGAGCAGAGAAGCCCTGTTTATGC
The DNA here is from genome assembly GCA_009812075.1 of Sialia sialis. Classification (NCBI taxonomy): domain Eukaryota; kingdom Metazoa; phylum Chordata; class Aves; order Passeriformes; family Turdidae; genus Sialia; species Sialia sialis. The sequence continues at coordinate 6,568,107 of VRYO01000570.1, read as the reverse complement.
TGTCTTGTGTCAAGGAAAAATAAGATGGTACTATGGGAATTCACATTCAGGCTTAGATTCCACACCACTCTACAAGGTATCAATGCATATAGTGGGTGGAACATAGAATTCTCTTGACTTAAGAAAGCTTGGAGGAGCTCACATCCATGTAAGTAGCATTCAACATGTGCTCCTTAATCTGTAGATATAATTAGGACACAACCTGCAATTTCGTTCCATGGGAAGATCTGCCAAATGTAGAAACCAAGATTTTAAACACTTATAATTGTGATAAGTGATAAAAAGAACCTTTCACCATTTCTTTGAAAAATTCATGGCATTCCAGCATGACTTACCTTTGCCCCCAGCCCAAACCAGTCCCAATTACAAAACAATTCAGTAAGATACAAGTATCTGCCAGACGCTGAACATCACTGCATCAGGCAGCTATCCAGCTTCATACCTGTAACCCTAGTCTCTCCTGGCAGACGAGGTATTTCTTCATTTTGTTCCCAGTTAGTTCCATCTTTCATAGTCTAAAGAAGAGAAGCACAACAGCATGTCACAGTTTATTTACAATTTCAAGTTCCAGATTAAAAATAAAACCAACCAAACTTAAAGGTAATTCCTGCATGGGAAAGAACAGGACTTGCCAAAGTAGGAATTCACAGATTGAACCAAAACCACACATCACTATCTGAAAACGCAACTATGAAACATTTAAAGGTTGAATAGATTTCAAACACAAGCAGGTTTTAATCTTTCCCTTAAAAGAATAGTCAGTTATTTGTATTAAATTGAAATTAAAACTGTACACTTAAAGTTCTCTGGAAGCTGTGTGCATTTAATTTTCCAAGTACACTGGGCTTGGAAGAACAAATCAACTGAAATTACTTAAGCAACATACTCACAACTATCACACACGATCTACTCATTTCTGACCTTCCCAAATTCAGTACTTTCTGTGGTTTTTTGCACCCTGATTATATTTTCTTCAGCTGCACATCATTAGAAAGCGGAGGGGCATGACACTGAGATTGTTTTAATGTATTTTTCTATCTAGATAAACATCTTAAAATTGAGCCAGACAAACATAACAAGGTATAACTTAGCAATTGCAATACAGTATCTAAGGCAACAAAGTGCCAAAAAATTTCAAGAGTGCCACAGAATATTTCAAGGTAGAAAGTGAGGATAAGAGTAAGGACATTAGAAATGATTTTAAGGAGCCTCTCATTATCTATGATAGAGAATACTTTGCCCATCCACTCCAAAAGATATTTAAATCATCTCAATTAACTGCATTAGGATTTTAGCAATAAAAATATATACATTCAAGACAGCATTTAAATACTTATTTTTCTAACCAAACATGCAAGACAATGCTCTCTGGGAACTCTGATGTAAAAAAACAAAAACATGAAAAGAGTTACACTTACCCATTTACTTGAGGAGTTCTCCAAGGAGTTTGAATTATATTTAGGTGTTGATGAGGCCATGCCGGGTTTCTGACAAGTAAACACAAATCAGAGACTTAAACTTCCTCCTGAGCTACAAGACTATTCCCAAGAGAGATTTTAGACTTTTGAGGTACACAGGTAGACATCAAGAACTTAAAAGAATGTTTTGTAAGCTACTAGTAATTTAAAAAATTACACAATCCCTCATGATTGAAGGTTACTATTCAAAAACATCCAAATCCAACAAGAAATTCATTACTAGCTTTGCAATTTGGTCTTATTACAAGGAATATTGTGACTCAAGCTCCATAATGCAATTTAGATGTTGGAATATGAGTATTAGTTCAGTAAACAGACATGAGAGTGCTTATTTTAAGTCACTGTATACACATATTATGAAATGCTTCCTACTTGCAGTATTATTGCACAGCTCCTGAAGTCACAAACTTGCCAATACACTCATGTGGTCCAAGTTTAAAGAAACAAAAAAAAAAGCAGGACTTCCACTTCTCTGTTCAAAATCAATCCCCTATTTCCTAACTTAAGCTTCAGTTAGTACACCAAAAGAATGAGTGTCCAGCCTTCTAGTCTGAACAACCTTCATGTATTTAAAGGAAAATTATTTTCTTTATTTGTGTGACAGAAGATTCACCATCTTACTTCCCCAACATTGCATGAGGGATTTCCATAACACTGGGAAAACACTTCCTTTTCACTATTCACACACCCTTCATCAACCAATCTGACATCTCTCAACAGTCTAGAAGAGATTGTTTGTGGGGTGGAGTGGGGAAAGACAAATACAGACAAGACAATATTTGTTTCTACTGCACAAATTTGTAGTCTTTAAAAAGCACTGTCTCTCCCCTCTCAACACCTGAAAGTTTGGCCAGATCTCTGCACCATGAAAAGCAGCCCATACTCCTGCGTAACAGGGCTGACAGTGACACTGCAACAGTCCTGCGACAGTGACACATTACACTGCAAGAGGAAAAATGCTTTGATATCTCTTTAACAGTACACGAATGTGTCTGTTCAGGAATAAAGTGGAAAACCACACCCTGAAGCTCTACAGGGCTGTTACCCAAGTCCTTCATTCTCAGTAAGAACACAGGGAACTTTACATTGTGTTTAAAACTGCAATATTCAGGGATATAGCTTATTAGTAAAACTATCACATCCCTCCACGAGAAAAGAAAATTAGAAGTTAAAAAGGAACACACGTTCAGTTGGAAAATTGAAGAAAAAAAAGCTTTTGAATGCCACAAAGCCTGTGTGACCCTGCACACAGAGGTTACTACCTCTATTCTGGGTGTCCAGCTATCTTAACTTTCTCCAAACAGTGAAACAGGGGCCCTGAACTCCTTTTAGTACAACGCCAAGAATTTCAATGAAAAGCTATTAGCAATCAAAACTGAATCGTTACCCTTTCAAACTACCCTCCACAGAAATACCGTTTCAACACTGGAGTCTAATATTTTGACCACATTAAGAGATACTATTTTCACAACTTTTCCTTCCTTGCAATAGTTTACATACTACAAACTTATGGTAAATGCAAACTGTCAACATCCAATACTTGCTCAGATAAGATTCTTCAAGTTTAAAGATTTTATAAAGGTAAAAGGCATATTTACTCATAAGGCTGTTCTAAAAAATTTTCCATATGAAGTGTCATTTTTCTCGTATTTTAAGTGAGAAATGCCATGTGAAACAAAGGCACAGCAGCTCCAGATTTTCTGTCAGCAGAGGCTCAGTAACTGGCGCTCATATAAATTTAAATTAAGGCTGCACCAACTACAAGAGACAAGAGAGCACAAGCAAGCCCTAGAAAAGTGACTTTTAAAGGATGTGACAACCCTGAATAGATCTGCGCTGCAAAATAGAAACCATGACTGCAGTAAGTACCAGCACACCTGAGCTGGCTGTTGATCTTGCAACCACAGCTACTCCAGCGGCAAAGCCACATGAAGAGCTCAGCAGAGGCCACAAGAGCCCACCCAGGATCCTCCACACACACCTCAGAGCCAGCCCACTGCCAAAGCTCAGAAAAACAAAAGCTTGTTTGGAGACTCCTTATGTCTTGAATCACAGTGTACTCCTGCTGCTCACATAGGGAAAAGCACCAAGTGCTTCAAAAGCCTTCTGTTTGCTTCTTTGCTTTCAGTATTATTTCCTTCCCCTACTGCGCATTCACTAAGTTTGGGCTGAACTGTAGCATTACACGAGGTGAGTTAAGATGCTGAAATAATCCAGAGCACTAACTACAATACATACTGAGATGTGGAACAGTTAAAAGAAATAGGCAGAGATCTTTGAGGAACCTGACAATACAGCAGGACAGAACTTCCCCCCATGCTACCACTCCACCAGGCAACTTCAAGCAAACAAGATGTGTGTGTTCTTGCAGCAAATGTTTATGTTTCTGTGTATGGAAGTCTACTTTGTGCAAGATTCCCCCACTCTCCCCAAGACCCATTTCTTTAAGCATACTGTACAGTGAGAATAAATTAATTATCTGACTTCAGTTTCTATGGAAAAATTTCATTCTAGAATTACAATCAACTACTCTGTTTCATTTCCAATACTTCAGTGATGCAAATTAGACTTATTCAGAGCTGAATAAATATGTAATGAAGATAAGGTGTTATCTGTCACAGTGTTTTATAAATCCATCAAACGTTTTCACTAAATTAATGTGAGTTAATTTCATGAGTATGCAAATGGAAGAATACTTCTAATGCTAAAAAAATTTGCTTTGAAACACAGTCATACCTAAAAATCCCAAATACTTATTGGGATATTTAAGCATATAATATGCTTATATTTAAGCATAAGTATATTCAGAACCTGCATTTCTATAAGTAAACTAAGTCCTAGTAATTAATTATAGAGCACACTTTAGACAGCACTTAGAACGGTGTCCACTTTTGGACCCCAGTCCACTTTTCGATAAGACAGGCATTGATAAATTGCAACAAGTTCAGCTGAGGTTCCCCAAGATGAGCAGATGAGGGAGCACCTGCCCTCCTACAGTGAAAGGCTGAAGGACCTGGGAATTGTTCAGCCTGAAGAAGAAACAGCTTCAGTTGGACCTCACAGCCACTCACTGCTAACTTTGAGCTGCTGAGAAGGCAGAGCCAGGGTCTTCAAAGTGGTGAGTGACAAGATACAACAGAAATCAAAACAAACTAGGTTCCAGCTTGATCTCAGGGAAAAAAAGAATAAACCCCTTCTTTTGCACTGTAAAGCAGTCAGACTTTGAAAACAGGAAGTTGCAGTCTTCATCCTCAGAGGTTTCTAAGAACCAGCTGGACAGAACTTCAGGCAACTGGGTCTGATCCTGCTTTGAGCAAGGGGCTGAACTGGAGGCCTCCTGAAGTCCATATCAACCTGGACTATGCTTCTGTGATCTTCAGACAATAGACAAGATTAAGTTCTCATTAAAAGTACCTATCAAACAAGAACATATCCTCAAGGAAGCAGACTTCTCTATAGCAAGATAAAATACTAATTTTTTAAATATTATTTCTTAATCTAATTGTAGAAGCAGCTTCTGGCAGCCACCCAAAATCATATTGTCATGAACAATTCAAAAAAAACATACTCCACAGTCTTAAAATAGCTACAACTTTCTCATTTTCACAGAGCAGCAGTGGTCCTTCCACACAGGAAGAAATCTTTCAAATACAGTAATTTCACACCTATAAGCCACACCTTTTTGACTGAAGTTTCAAGCCAACCCCAGAAGTGCAGCTTTTCACCCGGTGCAGCTTATTTATGCACAAATTTCGTGGAGTTTCCAACAACTCGGAAGTGCGGCCTATAACCAGGTGCGACTTATAAGTTCGAAATTACTGTAGGCTTCCACTGCAAGCACATTTTATTCCCCAGTATCACTCATGTGTACTTCTAGACTTGCACAAAAATTGATAACCATACAAAGCTCACACTTGTCAGCAGTGAACAGAAAGAGAATTACTCTTAAAACACGTCGGACAACTTTGCTTATGATATTCTGCAGGTAGCAAGAGTAGAACATTCATTCCTGAATCTGGAACAGCAAGAAGACAAAGCAATTTTACAAAAGTTAACTTGAGCTGACAAACAGAGCTTTGTTAAAGTTATCAGAACTAAATATATCACTACTATCAAGAAATGGAGGCTCCAATAATCTTACAACAACAATTAAACTACTTGGAATCTGTTTTCATTAAACATGGTATTTATACTTGTGCTTCCAGGACTGGTGGGAAAGGAGACACACAGAGCAAGGTTTGAAAGGTATGCTGGGAGAGTTTTCCTTGCTGTAGTAACAACATATAGAGCCAGTATGAATATACTTGTGTTTCCCATGTAAAATTAAAAGCATAAAATACAAAGTCCTAAAACCAAAGGCACGTCTGTCAAAACCATAACTGCACAGAAGAGATAAGACATCATTTGTAGGATTACAGAAATAACAAACAGAATAGCGCAGAACTCTAGGAATTTCTATGACAGTATCAAAGTTAAGCTAGGACAACCACAAAGGGAAAAGGCAAAAAAAGTATTTCATGCTAAATATAAAGCAGAAAATAACATAAATCCTTTAAAAAATATATATGGAAAAGCAGCAGTCCTGAAGTGTCAAGCTGACAGCAGCATTTAAGTTATCAGAGTCACCAAAATAAGCACCAACATCGTTAACACTAGTAAACAGGTACTTAATCCAATGAAGTCAAGAATAGTCATTCATCTTACTAAAGGTTAATAAAATTTTAGGAGAAGACACACAGGGGTACAAAACTAGACATAAGAAAGATCTAAGGCAATGAATGTAGTTTTCCAGACATCACCTGTCCCTAACCAAACAGCACCAATCAAACAAAACGAAACACAGCCAGACAACAGTGCCACAACCAAATAACCAAGTCCACGGAAATACATCTCTTTCAAGCTCATTTAACCAGTTATATTTTAGCACAAAGGAACTATACTCAGAAACAAAAATAAGGCAGCAGAAGTCTCCAAAGTTACAATGCTACCAAAAAACAAAGTAGCATAAAGCAGAGCATCCCAGTTTCAAAACAGTTAAAATACAGAAACAACTAAAACCCCACAGAAAACCCACACCAGAGAAATACTTGCTGATATGTATTTCCAAAGTACATAAATCCAACAACAACTTCCTGCAGTAGAGAGAGATACCAATGCAGGGGAGATTTAGAAACAAAAGTACATTAATTTCACGCATATAGGGCGCACCTTTTTGACTGAAATTTTGCGCTGAACCCAGAAGTGTGTCTTATACGCTGGTGCGCCTTATATATGGACAAAGTTTGTAAAGTTGCCAACCTGGGAGCACGAGCTGCGAGAGCCGCACAGGAAGCGGGCGGCTGCCAGCAGCAGGAGCCGTGGGGGGAGCAGGCGGCCGCGGCAGCTGCGCGGGTAGAGGCAGCGGTGGATCCTTGCTGCAAAAAAAAAGTGTGCCTTATACGCTGGTGCGTATTATGGACAAAGTACGGGAAACTGCCGGCAAGCTGGAAGCGTGCCTTATAGGTGTGAAATCACTGTACTTGGTCTAGAAAGGACCTCTACAAAAATCCTGTGCCCATCTTTCATTTAGATACAGGAAAGCCCTATATTGTCTTCCTGTAGCCTTCTCTCCTCCGGGCTGAATACTCCTGACTCTCAGCCTGTCTTTACACAGATATTCCAGTCCAAGATGATTAACCATAACAATATTGTTTGTGGTCTCTTATCTCAATTGGTAGATCACAGAACCTTCTGTTTCTGCTTTACCATTACCATTACTGGGTCTAAAATCCTTCCAAGCATAACCTCTCAGTAATAAAGGTCACAGCCCCCACCTTTCCTCAGGTGGATCCTTGTGATTCTACTGATCTGACGCTGGTTTATGCCACTAGTGGGTCCTTCTCCCTTAATGTCTAATTAACTTTCCCTATTTGCATGTACCTTACTAAATCTACATTTTCCAAGGAAACCATATGAGCTTTCAAGTCTCTCCAAAAGCCTTATCAACTCAAGTTGTAACCAGAACACAAAAAGCATGTCAGCAGTGCAAGCCTCAATGGAATACTGTCCATGTAGGCTCTAGCTGCCCTTCGGCACTAAGGTTTCCAAGTCAGTTAAATCAAATTCATCAGTAATCACTATATTAAAAAATCTGTATCCTACAAAAAGAATATTATAAAATTACAAAAACTCTCTCAATCTGAAGTTTGCTCAGCACCAATTCTACACCAGGCTTCCCATCCCTAAGAAAGATGCACTCCAGAACTGTTGCCAATTCTCTGCTGGACTGTACAGCAGCTGCACAACTCAACACAGACTGCTGAATTTGCTTGTAAAGAGCCAGAAACACTCCCTCACCCAGAAAAAAAACCCATTCTCTAGCTCCCTCCTGTGCCCCTCATTTGACACGTCAAGTCACTGTCCCCAAAGGATTCAACACAAACCTGTAGAAACAAAATTCACAACACTCAAGTGACTTCTAATTCACCAATCATTTACAAATGTGTCAGTTGTCTGCCCACTCAGATTTTACAGGCTTACTATAATAGGGAGTTTTCAAGATATTAGAAGGAATACCTCATACTAACAAAAACTGATATCCTGGCAACAGGAATCTACAAATGGCAGCAAAAGAAACAACTTGGCAGAAAGTTTAGCAGAAAATTTCTCAGTGCCACCAAATCCTGCACACTTCTAAGTTTCTTAAAAAGAAAAACCTCTTGTAGCCTATCCATGCAAGGCAGGTATTAGATAAAGAATAGCTGGAGGAAGGAAAAAAAAATTCTCAGTTCTGTCTTGATTGATATTTCTCCTGTCTTGAAGTTTTTTGTTCTACTGTCTTAACATTACATGGAATTTAACTCCCACCCTCTCTTCAAAGTAAATCACAACCTTCAACAAGACCTAATATAAAGGTTTGTAACGTCACTTTTTCTAATTATCAACCTTACTCCTTTCATATTATACTGAAAATATAGCTTAGGGTGATATCCTAGCTTTTATCTTGGCAAACTTTCTTCTAAAAGAATTACAGGTCCACTCACAAGGAGAGGTGATAGAGTAGAATACATGCCATCATGGATCTGATAGTTAGATAATTTTTGTGCTTTATTCTCCATTACAAATTAAAGCAGCACCTTCTTCAGTAGTAATATATGTAATTATTTGCTAAGGCCTGTTTACCAGCAATTGTCAAGACTTCTATTCCTTGCAATTTACACCTAACAATCATTTCTGTCTACTTGTACTCACTTATTGCTAATCCTACATTTGTTCTATGTGTACTACCTTTCCCTTGCCATGATTATCTTTTTTTTCCTTGAATGCTTCTGAATATTCAGTCTGGTAGCTGAGTGTGAGTAGATCAAAGGAAGCAGTGGATTCCCCTCTAACAGCTGAATCTACCTAGATTAGGTGGCATGACAGAAGTGAGTGGGTTTTTACAGGAAGCAACTGTCAGATTACCTCTAGAACCAACATTACATCTGTAGGAAAACTATACCTGAAGGCTAATCCGTGGCTTTCTAAACCCACCCAGTCTATTTTCACTACTCTACATCCCCTGCAGAGAATGCATACCTCCCACATTGTCAAAAGCTGATGCAGTTGACAGGAAAGCCTATGGGACAGCAAACACAGCTTCTCAGTTTTCTATTAAGAAAGTCTTCAGCTTCTCTCTGTTCATTCTTCTTGAAAGACACCCCCTTAGCCTACTGTAGTTCTGTTGCTAAAGATTTAACTGATGATTCCACAGAAGTAGAAACTGCATGTTACACAATGATATACCGTATTAAAAAATGACACAGTAACAGATAAAACTGCATCCCCCTACTCAGATATTCATCCCAGCTTTCCTTTAAGAATATGTACAACCCACCAGATTCATCTTCTGCCATCTGCTGTTTAGTTTCATCTTCCATTACATGAATACACATAATGCCAAGGAGAAAGTACCATTCTGAGCTGGTCTATGCTTATAAAATCCAGTCTATTTTTAAAAAGTATAGACTATGACTTCATAGACTATGATGAAGTGATTTACAAATCATTACTTGATTCCATCCCCAAGAAAGGAGACATTGGGACTACCCTGCCTAAGTCATTCACAGGGCAGCACCATACTCCTGGGAGTGCTCTCTTTCCAGCAACAGGCAGGGACTTTTCCAGGCATAGAAACTTGGATACTTTCCATACTAATGGGTCCAGTCACATCCCAGTCTCTGCTCTACAGCCTTTCTAATCATTACACGCAACAACGGTGCACATGAGTTACTTAGACATGATTGGGAAAAATCACATTCTATCTTATACAAGAGTGTACTACAGTCTACTTAAAGGCACTTACTTTTCTTCTCTCTTGCTCAAAAGTCTCCAGATTTAACCAGTCATTTCAGTTGTATAAAATATAGATGCCTACTTTAAAAGTGTCATATGTCAGGAAACCTGTGTTCTTTCCTTCAACTTTACAACAACATTTGACTTGTGTGCTGTAGCCAGCCCCTAAGAGAAATGGAACAGGTAGAAAGACATTGTTAGCACTGCCAGAAAATTTCAGTTGACATTACTTTTAAAATCTTCAGAAAGGAAGCAAAATCACAGAGTAGTTGCTATTAAAAACATTCTGGAGAAAGGAAACAAACAGTACTAGTTCTTTTTGTTTTACCTTATGTCAGGAGATTTGGCATCAAGTAGGTGGAATTGAGAACTTTCTCTTCTAAAATTCTAAGAACTGGTTTTAAAATGTTGCTAAGTCAGTTTCTTTTCCCAAATACACTTAGGAAAGACTTTCATATGAAAAGCTACATAACTTGGCAAAGTCAGAAGTAATAGGCCATGAAACAAAACACTTATTTCTACCCAATTCCAGTTCTTAGAGAAACTATTTTGTGTCCTTTAAAACAACACACACAGTATCCACCGGTTTACAGTTATTTCTCATTAAATCAGTCATGCACTCTAAATTAACTATTGGTCATTAACTCTGTAACTCTATATACAGGAATACAATAGCACTGGAGTTTAATCAGCCTTGATGATGCTACACGCCCATCTCTTCGGCAAGTGTGTTTTCTACGAGTTTCCTTTTGATCAAGCACAGAACAACAAACAGTGCAAAAACGGAGAATTCTACATTTTATTGAAAACAGTTCTATAGCTCAACTCCTGGGACACTTGCCACACAATGAAATCACATACAGTGCCAGAAGTTGTGCATGTTAAGACTCTGTTAATAACTGTACAGCCTAACTTTTTTAACCACCTAAACAGAAATTCACTTTAAAAAGAAAACAACAATAAGGAAGTGGTTCTGGTTTTACATCACACTATTCCTGTACCATCAGACACCTGGTCCTTCAAATATGGCTAAAGATAAACAAATGTATAGCTGCTAGCAAGCAACGGCCACAATTCCTGCCCCAGAAAGGTAGATGTGCCATAGAGCCAAGCTACCTTTTAAACATCCCGTTTTTGTCAGTGCCTATTGTGGCAAGCCAACCTACAGACTCTCAACAAAACATTCTCACAATTGTAACACTGAGTTTATCTATACTGGTTTTAGAGTACTAAGAAAAATGAGGTTTTCTGGGAAAAAAGTGAATACCCTTCTTATGCTCCTAAAATAGATACATCTGAAAAAAGCCTACACCAACAAAGCAAAATCCACCAATTATACAAAGTAGAAAACATGCCTTTTGACTGCCACAACAAGAAAATCAGTAAGCAGAAAGTCTGTCATCTTCAAGAATAATTTCTTGCTTTAAATCAACTAAAAAGCTTGCTCTGAAATGGAAGGTTTCAGCTTTTCAGCCGTGAACACTGAAATAAGTCATATATACCTCAGAACTAAATTTAAGCTATTCAGAAATGAACACTACAGCGGCTTAAAGGTCTGAAAGCCAATCAAGAGCACTCGGGATATTTTCACATCACAGGAGAAGATTTAACAGGAAAAGTAAAAATTACACTTCAGAGGTGTCTTTGGTGAGCCACACTTCCGCGACGTCTCGCTCCCAGATGGATGCTGCACATCAGGAGAATCAGGAGTAGCCGGACCCCAGAGGCCACAAACAGCCCAGGCAACCGAGTCCCGCCAGCCGCTGGGCCCCACCGACACCCCCAATACCACCGACACTGCCTGGGCCTCGAACGGACATTCCCGAGCCCCGCACCCGATAATGCCCTGCGGCTCAAAGACACACAGCCGTCCCGCACCGGCACTCCCGAACCCCAACGACACACAGCGATCCCACACCAGCACTCCCTAGCACTCACCGACACTTTCCGCGGTGCCACGGGCCCGAACGCGGCGCTTACGTGACGGGCCCGCGCCCGTCCCACGCCGCGGGAGCTGCCGGGAGTGCGGCGGAGGGGCGGGGCTTCAGGGAGGGGCGCGTCCGGGGCGGAGTCACGCGCTCGGGCGGGGCTTCCCTGAAGGGGCGGGGCTTCCCTGAAGGGGCGGGGCGGGAGTTCAATGCGTCCCTGAGGCGCTCGGCGCTGTGACTGTGTTCGTGGTCGTCCCCGCCCGGCAGAGCGGTCCCGAAGGAAACACTCGGGGAAAAGGGAGGGGCGGAATGATATGTGCGGCCAGTGTGAGGCGGAGCAAGGAGATGGAGTGAGTGATCAGTCACCCCAAGCCTTCTGGGTTCGGGTTCTGGCTCTGGACACCAATGAATGCTGTAACAAAAGGAGTAAACTGTAAGAATAAACACTATGCTAAAAGAAGTAAAAAAACTGGTAATGCAAATGGCAGGGGTATCACTCATATAAAATTAAAATTAAATCAAAATTGTCCATAAAGTGGCCTGTTGGCCCTGTACAGGGAACAGCTGTGCGTGTCTGGAGGGCAGGGTGGAGATTGGGACACTGTGGTCTGATGGTCTCTGCTCTCAGCCAAGGGGGATTTGTGATATTGTCAAGCCTGTTTGCTGTCACAAAGCACATTTTTGAGTTACAAAACAGCAGTGTCCAGCTTCTCCAGTGGTGTGACTGACCCTGACTTGATCCCCCATCAGTGGAAGGACAATTCCTCCCTGCTTGCAGGAGTGCACACACAGAAGAGCTGACCAAAGAAAAAGAAATACCAAAAGTAACTTGAGTTCCTTTGTGACCAGTTAGGAGCTCCACATTCAGTTTAAGCAGATCTCACAGATCCAGTAGTCCTCTCCTCACACCTGCACAGGGCCAGCATTGGCTCCTCTGGGGAAGATCATCCCCCCTCCCAGTTCATAAGCATCATACCAACAACTACACCAAAGTTATCATATCACCTCTGCTCTTTCATGTCTTTTTGAAAAAGTCTTCCAGTTTAATTTTGGCAGTTATTTCTTCTCTATGAACAGAAAGTTACACTATCTGAAGACCTGAATCTGACCTAAAGGCTTTTTGAGGTGAACCATGCATTTGTACAAGGCAAGAAGCACTTTCAGAAGAAGCAAGAAGACAGTAATTTTAAGTATAATTTTATGCATTTCTTTTAGGTGTCACCTTTACTATCAAAAATTTACATCTGGAATCCCAAAAACTTTGGAAAATCAAAACCAGAAAAACACAAGGGAACTGGGCTGGTGCCTCTTATGACAGAAAAAAATGTTTCTGAAGTGAAATTTTTTTCTACAATAAGCATGGAACTGTGTGTTTTACACTAATAAACAGCAGGAGTAAGCAGTGAGCAAAAGGAGATGAAATTATCACCTCCCTCTCACAAGAAATCATCTGTTTTCTTCTGGTATGATATGTCTTTGACATTATCCTCTCAGCAAATATTAGCTAAAAAATCCACTGATGCAGTTTTGAAGTCTTGCTCTGTTGCATTCCAATGTGGTACTTCCAATCATAAATCATGTATTGTTTCATGTGTATATATATATAAATATGTATATATATGTATGTACAGGTCTACATACATATGTGTTTATACACAGAGGATTCTTTACTTGATCATTCTTTTAAGGTTTCATTTAAATCACATTTTAAAGGATTTTCTCTGTCATCATGAGAACAAGATCTCATTTATGACATTTCATGACTCAGATCACTAAAAGTGCTCTCCCCAAATGTTCTCCTAGATTTATTTCCATCAGTTTTGTCCTAGATTTTTTTCCAACCTGGCTTATGCCCTTTGCATTTCTTTCAGAAGACAAAATCTCAAATAGCCTCTTGCTCATATGACCTTTAATGATCACAACTATTATTCCACCTCAATCTGTCGAGGGAAATACTCTCCACCCTTGTTCTGTGACTGACCTGCCCCTTTTTTTCCTCCTACATTTCTATGAGCTCTACTGGCACATTTTTGAGGGACTATTTCTTACATGCCTTCTGGCTTCCAATCAGTGTTAACCAGGCCTTTCTGCTTGGGTTGCTGCTCCAGCCACTCCACGCTTTATCCCCAGCTAATGTATACTATGACCACAGCACAAATTATCTTTTCCACTCATTTTTTTCCCAGCTATGCTTCCTCAATGCAGATTGACTTGCTTTCCTAAAAAACTTTAGCTTGTATCTCTAGTACCTTCTTATGACTCTTCTGTGTGACTTCACCTTCCACTGCACTCAGTCACAAATGTCCTGTGGATCCCACACCTGCATGGTCAGGCACCCAAAGATGACATGAACTGGAAGAAATGTGCTTAGTCCCCTGACTGCTGATTCACCCAATAGCTCCTTGGATCTGCAAGAGCATAAATTATTAATATTTTATTAATTATGTGGGACATGAGAGAGTTGTGGGGATGTTTAGGCTCTCTCTGCATTTCTGAGCCTGGTGCTCGTGCAACTGTATTACAGGATATGGTGCCTCAGTTGTACTCAGCCCAGACAGCACAAAAATACTTCAGCCTCTGATCCCTGGACCATCTGGATAAAAACTGGTTAATTGACAATGCTAATGTCATTTTCAGTTCAATACAATTAAAATAGTGTCAAGTCTTCTCCCACAAGTACTCTCTGTCTATTATGCTATTATCTGCTGTATGTAATCATCTTTGACTCAGACCTTTCTCTATCCCTTTATGGTCAGACTATGTCTAAATCTGTCCATATAGCTAAAAATCCCATCTTCTTAAATCTCAATTACTGCAACATCCTTTCCCTTGGCCTTGAAAAATATAATCTTGTCTTACTTATATTTATTGAGAACACTACTAGAGCGACCATTTTACTTAGTCTGTCATTCTCACTGTGTTATTCCACTCTTTTCATCCCTGTGCTGGCTAAGCCTACTCTATCATGTAGACCTACCTGTCTTTACTTTGGAGGCCTTGGCAGCCTGTTTATTTACCATATATCCATTCCCTGCTGACATCTAACTGCAGCTCCAATCAGCTCATGATGCCAGTTTTCACAGCCCACTTGCAATATATTTAAATATGTTCTTTTGTGCATTCCTTTAACTGCCTTTTATTTCCAAGGATCCTATAAATGGCCCAAAAATTTTCCTTAAGATTTTACCTAACTGTAATGTCTACAATAGAGAGTCACAGTTCATTATGCTGCCTCTCCTGCCCGTATTCCTCAGTTCTCTCATTTCATACTTTGTAAAGTATAAAAAGTATTGACCCTGATACACACAGGCTCTTGTGGCACATGGTAATGCAAATAATAAATACACACATAGAACTGAGATGCCAGGGGGAACTAAGGTATTATGAGATTGATGATATCAAAGTGCAATTTGAGAGCACAATACCTGATAATAATATTACAGTAATTTCACAAATATAAGCCAAACATTTTTCATTGAAGAATCCAGTCTACCCCAGTAGTGCGGCTTATATTCAGGTGCAGCTTATATATGGACAAATCCCGTGGCCTTCCTGGCTACCTGGAAGTGCGGCTTATATTCAGGTGCGGCTTATAATCGTGAAATTACTGTAACTTGTTTTCCTACTATTCTGGAAAAAAAAATAAGTGGAGGTAGGGAGTATGCATCTTTAAAGCCCATAGGTCAAGTTAAAGATGATTTATGTCCATTCACCACACAATAATTTTCTCTTGCTGTTTTAAATTGCTGTCATGACAGATAAAATGGAAATGCAGTGTTAAATATCATAAATCCATAGGTGTGATCACAAATCCATAGATGTGTGTGTATGTTCACATGTGTACATTTATTTTCTTTTCATGAAAAAGATACAGTATTTTAGTGATTTTTTAGTCTTTCTAGCATGGTGCCACTTACACCCTTTGTTTCCTGTCATTGTCCTTTGCTAACCTGATGTTTATTTTTCTCTGCTAAATAAAGACCTCCAGATTTAATTCTGTTAAGCTGTATTTTAAGACCTCTTTAACCTATTTCTGCCTAGCTTTCCCCTCAATTAGCCTAATTGTTTCTTTATCAAGTAACATGTCACCAAATAAAACACATATATTACCCTAAAAAAAAACCTGCCCCTTGCTGCTTGATTCACAATAGCAATAAGGTGAGTTATATAAGAGGCTTCTTGTATTTCTGGATCCTGTGACTCCCAAGGGCTAGAAATAGCAATTGTATTTTGGGAAGCATTTTCAGAAACACTGACTTTATACTTGTTACTGTGATTTCAGGCAGATGATAGCTTGCTTCTAGATACCTCAGTTTGCATACATAGCCCTGCTGTGACCAAAACCTGGTACTCGGCAACTAGTGCGTACAATATACACCTGTCTAAGTGTACATACATAAATACACACATCTGTTGTCACCACTACATACATACTGATTCCTCGTCTTCAAAGAAAATTAGTGTCAGGTATTTGTTGATCCTATATTTAGCCAGGGGAAAAAACCCTTTCTTTTCTCCATGCAAATATTAGAAGCAGTTATGTATGTTTTATTTAGAAATAGCTGCATTTCACAGAAAGGCAAACTCACTCTCATGTATATCATGCCTAATTTGCAAAGTACATAAATGCTTTAAGAGAACTGGAGTATTTGGATTAGAAGAACCAAACAAATGGAAGTTAGTAAAATGCACTGAATAGCCCAATCTGTTAGTGGAATTAATTCTAGCAGAACAATGCTACAAATTAAGAGGAATAGAAGAAAATCTTCTTAAAGCAAATAGCACACAAAGCATGATCTTTCAGTACATTTTCTATTGCAAACTGCAAAAAAAAAATTAACTGTTAAATTTATAAATATAGCTTGTAAAAGAGAAGGACCCTTTAGACTAATACCTTACAAGGTATTAGTGCTTTGCTTCTGCTCTGTGTTCTGAAGTTCTGTGAAGGGCTGAGGTTTCATTGAAATCATGAAAGAACTCCAGTAAAACAACTCAGGCAGCTGAGACTGCAGGAGTGAAGTGGTTGAAGTTAAAACACATTGTAAAAGCAAAAGCATATTGGCATCAAGCAGTTTTATCAGCTGTGCTAGATAGACACCCAAACACCCTCCTCCTCCTCTTGTCAAGGTCCACGCATGTGAAGTTTTATCTACAGTAGTGTCTGAATCACTTAAAATTCAACATGTAAGAATTATTTTAAGCATAATTTTAAATATGTGAATGAGCAACAGAGATAGGCTGTCACAGCAGAGTTAATACATGCTCCATTGAGAAACACTCTTTGTTTTATAGTTCAAAGAGTCACAGCAGTTGATAGGGCAAGATAGGAAGCCAACATTTCCTACTTACAGTGGAATATCTGGGAATTTTGAAAACACAGCACAGCCCCTTTCAGTTGTCATCCTACAACAAAGAGGAGGTAGCTTCAAAATTCAGACAAGCTCCAGACAGCAAACTGCAGTTACTGAATGGCAAATTCCCAAGGTCACAGACCAGATAGAGAGCCTGCAGAAAGACCAGCATTTTGAAAGCCTTTCCTCTTTCAAATGTGTATCTATTTAGATCGGATCATATTTTTGCTTGATTTCTGTGATAGTATTTGCTGTCATATCGTCAACAGCAGTGAGTACTTGTGCACAATAGGCAACCAATGAATGGGCAAGCTGTTTCAGGCACCACTGCTCACCAGAGCTTTACTAATTTATGTTTCTTAGCTATCAGGTGTTAGTGATGACCTTCTTGTTGGATTCAGGCCTTTGTCAGTAGAGACTGCCAGTGAATAGCTCAAGGAAGTTAGAGACACTTTTGAGTTCTTCCAAAGTTCATGCTTTATTGATTCTGGTGTAATTAAAATTTCCTTGACCATGCTTTGTAGGAATCTCTCTCATCAGGCTACAGAGATTTCTCCACAAGCAAACAGTTCTCTTGTGGCTTCAGGGTCACGGTGAATCAGCCACTTGGGAGAATGGAAATCTCATCACTAGGTAAAAGTTCCTCCCCTTGACTTTACAGTTTTTCTCACAACTGTTTTCGAGGGCCATGTCAACTTATAGTGTACACGTTAAGGATTTGAGCAGCTCAGAAGCAAAAGTTCTCTTCATCTAACTCTGAGATCATCTTAATCTCTTCTCTGGGGGCAATGAGTTCCATCACTCTCTCTCTGTTCAGATTTTTTCATGGGATCACAGCTACCTCAACACCTGCTCGTTTTACCGTAGATGCCTTTGCTTGTATCTACAATTTGAATGCTTCGACCACCCTATGCTTCTCAATGATATATAGGGATATGCAATGTATCATAATCCATCACAGTAGCTTATAAGATAATTTCAGCTTAAGGCATCTCCTCATCTTCCTATCCCATCTGGGACATGACTCTTCCTCTTGTCTGACCTCGATGGATGTCTCCATGTTGTTTCTCTGCGTGTCTTCATCTCTGTCCTTTTCTTTCACTCAAGAGAGGGGATCAATTTTTGCAGGGTTCATCTGTGCAGTACAAGAGTTAATACCTTGCCCAAGGCCTGCAGATGATCATATGATCCTGCTGAGTGGTGGTCGTAGCTCTTACGATGGAGAATTTTTTGGCGGCTGCGCTGGGGGCCCGGGCCAGGATAGCAGGGGCCCAGCGTGAAACGGTGGTGGCTGCTCTGGCTGCATGGTTGTTTTCTGGATTTTGCTGCGTGCATTTCCAGCCACCAGCTGATGGTTTTCCCTTCCCCTGCCAGCAGCCACCAGGGCCCGGAGCTGCTCCCGGGGCCCAGCAGGCCCAGCTCGGCCAGGGCTGGCAGCGGGGCAGGGCTCGGTATCGGTGAGATGTTAACAACCGCAGCCTGGCCAGGCCTGTGGCCTCCTCTCCACCAACCACCCACTGGGCCGGCTCTCTCTCTCCGAACACAGGAAAGCAAGAGAGCTTTTTCCCGAGCTTGTCAATTTTTAACATGTGTGTACACAGAGGCGTGTTCAGCTTTCTTAGTGGTTTAACAGGTTGTCAGTTCTCAAAACTAATCCCTGATTGGTTTTTGTCAGACATAGGGGAATCTCTCAGCAGCTTCTCTTAGAAAAATCACTTCCGTGGGTAGCTTCTTCCCTCCTCACCAAATGCCATACGTGCAAAACCAGCACAGGTGAAGAGGAGAAAATAATTTTGTTATGAAGCATAATTTCTTTGGTTGGTCTAATGTGTGAAACAAACCCTCTCTCAGCTTGGCAAAATCACTGAGACAAAGAGGAGTCTCAGCAGCCCTGAATGTCACATCAGGTGCTGATATAGGTTCTTCAGACAATTAGCAAATCTTCAAGCAGCTACCTGAAAGAAATAATGGCTTTTATTGGAACTAATGCAGTAATTTCTTCCATGAAGCTTCTTGTGAATAATTCTTGCCGGAAAAACTGTACATTATTTCTTTTCATTTATTATACAACAGTCACCCTCATTTAAGGTTCAGAAGAACAGAGCACTTACAGTAATCTTTGCAGCACTTTTTACCTCCAGCTACACCTTACACTGACAGCATGAAAAGAATAAGAAGTTCACGCACCAAATCAGGAGGTCTCTGTGTGGCAGTGCTAATCTCAGTGTTGAGCTATTTTCTATTAGTAGACTTATGGCAGCATCTAGAGATCAGGGCATCATTGTTTGGGCACTGCATAAAATATACAAAGAATATATTTGCTCTCTAGGATAGCGCAGACTTTAAGTTTGAGGATGATTTCAGGATGTGGACAAGAGGTACTGCAGCTATAAATACTGCCACAACCAGAAGCAAAACTTCTCATTCTTATTGTGGATGCTGACAAGAAGATAAAATCAGCAATTGACAGACAATTAAAATGGAAACATTATTCTGGGATCAGACTTCTGGATGCAAGAAGATGAAGCGTCTCCCTGCCGATTTCATGCCAGGACAAGGATGGATGCAGATGGT
The DNA here is from genome assembly GCA_009812075.1 of Sialia sialis. NCBI lineage: Eukaryota > Metazoa > Chordata > Aves > Passeriformes > Turdidae > Sialia > Sialia sialis. The sequence continues at coordinate 6,548,463 of VRYO01000570.1, read as the reverse complement.
ATCTCACTATATCTTGGGTATAGTAATTTCACGCGTATAAGGCGCACCTTTTTGACTGAAGTTTTGATCTAAACTCGGAAGTGCATATTATAATCCAGTGCGCCTTATATATGGACAAAGTTTGGGAAATTGCCAACTCGGAAATGCGAGCCAGGCCGAGCTGAGGTGATAGCCAGCAGGCACGGCCAGCAGCTGTGGGGCCAGCAGCAGCTCTGCGGGGCAGAGGTGAGGCTGAGCCCATGGCAGCACCATGTGGGGGTGGGGCCGAGCCTGCGGCAGCGCTGAGCAAGGGGGCCCCTGGCCCGCGGCTGCCCCAAGTTGGGGGGGTCCCCAAGCGGGGGGGACCCCGAGCCTGCAGCAGCCCCGAACCCAGCCAGTAAACCCCATGATCTCGCAATTTGTTACTAACTCATTACTTTGTTGCGCGAGGATCCTCGCTGTGGGGCGGGAAAAATGCGCCTTATAAGCCGCTGCGCCTTATGTATGGACAAATCACGAGGATTTGCCGGCCACCTGGAAGTGCGCCTTATAATCCAGTGCTATTATGTTGTAAGTGTGGAATTACTGTACATTAGCCATCCATTAGAAGCTCAAGAGGTATCAGGTTTGAGTTTCTAAACCAGCCAATCATGGAGATATTTGCAAGATGAAGCAGGAGGTAGAATAGTGAAGCAGTTTTATATCCCTGTGAATTATAGTTCTGGAAAAGCATGTTCTTGGGGTGGTAGATCTACACGTGGCATAGCATGTTAGCTTTTGGCCTAGCAGTTGGAATTGGGGGCATCTTTGCTGGCTTGTACACTTGTAGCCATTCCAAGATACAATGACGTTTTTTTACTACCCCTGCTTAATAATGTTTGTCTCCTCTGCGTTGAATGCTGTATCCATATCACAGCTCACTTCCAACCAGATCCCCCTGAGAGTGAGTCTGATGCAATCAATTATTGCACATCTAAGCACACTCCCACTCATCCCTCATCCCCTAAATAGATGATTTTGTACTGTTGGTTAATTTTACTAAATTCAAAATACACTTGATTTAGTGTTAAACACTTACCCCTCAAACTATCTGTGGATGAGGGACTATCTGAATTTTATGGGTAGGTAAGCTGAGGCACAGGCACCAGCAGCCCCTTATTTAGAGTGACAAGCTTACCTTTGGGCTAGAAAGCTTCCTCAAAGGAAGGAAAGAGCTCTACAGAGCAGCAAAGGAGTATTCCATGGCAATTAGCTGTGCAAACTTCCCTCCCACACTCCCAGCTCTCCACTAACAAAGACACACTATTATGTTTCTGCAGTCTCCACTCTGAATGTAGGCTCCAGGGGAGGTGACTGTGCCACAGGATTTGGGGAAAGGGTATCCCTGTTCACTTCAAGCTGCAAGTGAAACTCTAGATATGATGTCTCCAGCACATTTATGCATGCTTTTTCCCTCCCTCCCTTCCTCTGCCCTTCCTTCATTTCAGGTTTGCCCCAGGTGATGTTACAGCCCAGCAGTCCCACTCTGGCCACAGCCAGCGAGCACTGGAGGGGGAATGCTGCTCCTTGTCACCCAGAGTAATGGCCATCTTGCAACCTGTGGTGAAAGAGCTGTGCTGCACAGAGGCTAAAGCCAGGCTGCTTCCCATCCAAATGCATGTCCATCCTCCCCACTGCAAACAGGAACCTCCTGCTTCCTCTGGAGGTGGATCAAAACTCAAATTTGCCACTTTTCTCCTGCTGTCTCTGCACAGGTCTTCTTTCCCCTGTTATCTGTCTAGGTACTTGCTGCATTAGTATTAGCAGTGTACCACAGATCATAGGCCAAAAACCTTAGCCGAGTAAATAACTGTAGGTTTGAAGCAGGAATAGGACTTCAAGATGCACAGGTGGACTTCTGAAGAGTTGTGTTGGTGGAATATTGGCCAAGAAGCGTGACCTGCTCATGTTTTCTGTGTGTCAGCCCAAGCCCTATGGCAAGGCCCAGTGTGCCACATCACAGAGGTGGGAACAAGGCATTGAGTAAAGAAAAGAACTTGCACAGAGGACAGTGGAATCCATGGCTCGTCCTCTGCCACTGACCTGCCAGGCTGCATGCTATCCCTGCTGGAATTAGCCAGCTAGCTCTTAAGATTGGGAAATTAAGACACCAAGGGGCCTGACTCATGGCCCCTTTTTGCTCACAATAAGCCATACACAAATAACCAGCTTATCATCCTGGGTCTACACAGCTACTGGTGGTAACAACCCACTGCCCATGAAATGTGGCTGCTAGTTGTGCTTAACTACACTAGAAAAATCCTACTGGTGTCTGCCTGCCTCATTAGGCACCTAAATATCTTTGGGATACAGTCCTGAGCCTTTGTGCCACATGGTCCCCCACTGGTAATGGACATCATCAACTATCCTGAAAGAGCAGGGAAAATACATATTTGTTAACAATTGTAAGGCTCAAATGGGGTTAATGGGAACCGCGTAGGCAAATAGTGCAGTCAGCTAATAGGTGAGAGAGAATAGTAATTTGTGGGCTGAGAAGAGGGGCTGCCAGGTAATTCTCTTTCCCTGGCTGCTCTACAAAGCCAGCAGCTTGACAAGGCCTAGTCCCTAAACTTGAAACAGAACATGTTTCTATAGCTGGATAGCCAAGCACAGCTCTGTATCAGCAAAACAAAAAAGAGATTTCACAAAGAGTGAAAATAGGCCAGTCTCACTACTCCTGCCACTGCCCCAGGGTTTTGTCTGTCCCAGTTCATCCATCAAACACACCACAACTCCAGGACAGGGAGCCCAGCAGGGTCAGCACATGTCTTTTCACTCCTTGAAAAGGGATTAAGACAAGATAAGAACAATTAAAATGTCCTTTTTTAAATACAAATCTAACTTTAAGCTTAGAAGGGCATTTATTATTTCTTCTCCAGCCAAGTTGTTTAAAGACATTAAATTGCAGCATCAAAAACCTTTATAAGGACAAAAACAACATGATGCACAAACCTCAGTCGCGTCTCAGTGGTTTTTGGCTTTGAGACACATTGAGACTGGCAGCAGGTTTCAGCCACGGGCCCTTCGGGCTGTGGGGACAAATCACTGCTGTGGCAGTGGGTTGTTTTAATTGGCACTTCGCAATAAATGCAACCCAGACCATGGGCTGGTCATGCCAACCCTGAGAAAAGGAATAAAAATCCAACCTTAGCTCCAAAAAGTGAAGAAATGGGGCATCATGGCCACACCATGTGCATGGTCATGAGCACTTTGCTATACAGGGCACTCAGCACAGCACCAATGCAGCAGCAACAAAGCACCAACACTCACAACCAAGCAGCAACACGCACAGCCCAGCACCAACACACATAGTCCTGCACTTACACACCGTCCAGCACCAACACTCAGCTCAGCACCAACACAGCCCAGCAACAAAACACTCAGCCCAGGAGCAGCACCCACAACTCAGCACCAACACACAAACCCTGACACAGCATAAGCCCTTATCAGGTGAATGGCTGCCTCAGGCAAAGTGGGGATGAAAGCAAAGTCCCAGACCTGACATATAAAGGGAAAGGGATCAAGACATGCATAAAACTGTGTATTTGTTCTGTGCAGTGCTACAGACTGATTCAGTGAGTGGGGAGGGAGCACACAGCCATGGCTGTGATTAACTACACCGCAAGTGGTTTCAGCCCAAGTACTTTAGTAAGGTGCCCGTCTCTTGATTCATGCAGGATTGTACACAGGAGGCCTCTTGCCCAGCCAGAGTGTTAAGTTCTCAGGAACTCTTGCATCTGCCAGCCAGTACTTCTGTTTTAGCTTGCCCAGGAGATTGGTATTTATAATACCAATATAATACCTGATTGGTATTTAAAACATCTCACTTTTTCTAGATCTTTTTTTTTTTTTTAAATTTGCTATCTATTTATCACCTATCATCTATCTAGCTAGCTAGCTAGCTACCTACCTACTCTTCACCTGTATTTATAAATCTCTATCTCTATCAGGGAATAGAAGGAAACCAGTACTAGTTTAGCACCAAAACCTGAGCTCAGCCTGAATAACTGTCTGGGCAGATGTGCCAGGGCCAAGTGTCCCGCCAAGGGCATGTGCCATTTGCACATCAGTGCAGACAGCAGCAGAAGATAGGCAGAGTTGGTGCAGCAGCTGGTTGCCTCATGCCTGCCTATGTGCTTGCTGCCCTGCAGTAGCAGCAGGGAGCAAGTCTTCCCTTGGGGCCACCTTGCAACATCTGTGGCGCCTCTCCCATTATGAGGGTCATCCAGGCAGGACCATGAGACAAGTGCCAGCTTCTTGCCAGATGCTTGCTCTGCTCCCAGAGGTATAAATCAGGGGTTACCCTGCAGCAGGCAGTGGAATAGCTCCTGATTTACAACATCCTACACAAGAGGAGAGCTTGACCTTACACTTCAACATCAGTGCAGCTTCCTTTGTTGAAAGCTTCTCAAGACAGACATGTAATCAATCCTGGAGAGCCACTGAGCCGCAGGGCTTAGGCTCTGCATAAGTCAGGGCTATGCTTCCCAGGGAAATCATCTGATCCAGGCTCCCATGACATCTATTCCTAGGTGCTCACTGCCTATGCCCTAATAGGAATGAGTGTGTTTTTCTATTTATCCTTTGTTATAAATAAGCTGCTTTAGATTAATACAATCCACAAAGAGAATTTTTCCATAGTAAGTGTGGCTTAATATGCTACTAATCTTTCAGTGAGAGAGGCTTTCAGTGAACTCAGGTCTTTGGAAATTCTGGACTTTTTAGGCATTTGATGTTATTTTAGAATCCAAGAGGGAAAGCTTACTGCCTTGCATCTGTTTTTTCATGGCCATAATTATGAGGACAGTGTGGTGATGGAACTTGTATGGAAAGTAAATTATGGCTTTCAACAGTGAATACTGTCAGACACTTTGTGCCTTGTAACTATTTTAGAAATCCAAATTCAGTTTGCGCTGCCAGAGCACCACATGCTGCTCTTATTTATGTTAGTTTAAATCCTGTACTATTCCACTGCCTTCAGGAGATCCATTGTGTGTCTAGACTGCTTGGTGGCAGAATTTGGCTCACAGTGTAAGTCCATGTACTTCTTGTGGGGGAAATCTGCTGGTCCAGTAAATAGTGCAGGAAAACCATGCAGATACGTTTAATCCTACAACTCACTTGCCCTTACTAGCTGTAACTATTTGCCTTAATGACAGACTGCAAGAGTGAAGGCACAATGGCACTTTAAAGAGAGAGAAGAAAAGTCAAGGCAAAGTACAGACAAAGGTAGGGGCTTTTTTCAGAAAAAAACAGACAATTAATTGTCATTAACTGTTGCAGCCTGACACCAACTAGGACTGCAGTGCTGGTACTCCAGCTGCTAGAATGTTTGTCCATGGTCATCATGCCTTTGCCCTGCACTTCCCTGTGCCTGTGCTCCAGCCCAAGCTGCTGTCAGACCCAGGGAGAGGCAGCAGCCTTGTGCTCAGGCTGCAACGCAAGCAGGGCATTGGTCATTGTGGTTACGTGACAACTCCCCAAAAGACATGTTTACTAAGTAGCAGTTACAAATGCAACCAGCAAGATAATAATAATTATACTTAGTCCAGTTCTTCCAACAATACCTCTGTGGCAAGGTAGGATCATCACTCCCTCTTGAGGTATGAGGAATACAGAGGGTTGAAAAGCTCCACCAGCTCAAAAGGTAGACAAAAAATCCAGAGTGGAAACAAGTGCATACATAAGAGAGGTACAAGATAAACTGTTTTCCCAACAATCTGTTGGAAAGAGTTGGCTTTTGAAGACATGCTCCCCACAGTGTTTGTAACCCAAATCATGCAGAACTGGAAAGATTAAGTGCGTATTGACACAAACAAAATGAAGAATGAAAAGAGGAAAATTTTTGCTATTTTTATTACTATCTCAAAGAGGAACCTGTGGGCAGTAGCCTTTTTTGCCATCAGTGGCTGCTGTGCTGCTGGCCAGCCTGGAGGGCTTGAGTGCTTCTGGATCCCAGACCTATGTCAGATTTGCCACTCCCTGAAGCTCCCTGTGCCCTGGCAGGACGCAAACTCAACATGAAGCTGGCTAGGGGTCATTCCCCTCAAAACCTCTGGCCCCATGGGATCTGCCTTTGCCATCAGGAAGCCACAAGGATCTCTGACAAGCCTGGAGTGGCTGTACCTAGAGAGGTCTCCTGCCCATCTGCACACCAGAAGCAGAGCATGTGCCTGGCTGCTTTAAACCCTGACCGTCCCCTCTCATTTTTGACTTTAGAAACTGTTTTCTGCCATTTGGCTCTGGAGAACAGGCTCCTAGAAGGACCCACTCCAGGACGGGAATGTTTTTGCCAAACCCCCTCCCTCAATCAAGGAATCCCCCAGGAGATTTCCTCAGGCTTTTGGTCCCCACAGTGCCTGGGATCAAGCGCAGCAACAACACATCTCCACCAGGAAGCTGGGGCGGTGTCTTGCTCAGTTAAATTGAGTCAATTTTACCTCCAGATTCTATTTGTGCCTTTATTTAACATTGCTGAAGTTTTCCTGTTCTTTCCTATCCCTCCTCTCAGCCTGGCCTCCCCCAGGACAGGCACCAGCTCTCCCATAAGACAAGTTCTGTGTCGAAGGAGTGACATTCTGTACCTACCACTGTCCTTGCAGGTGTCACAGAATGGGCAAGGTCCCCTTCTCACTACCTCACACTTGGCATTTATACACAAGAACTGTCACTCAAATAAATATGGTGTTATGTAAAAAAACCCCACAACCCAACAGAGATTAATTTCACATTCACCTATAATTAAACTTGAAAAGGACAGTGGGCCTCAGCAATCCCACCTTAAACCTTAAAATAAAATTAAAGCCTGCTTAAACTCTCTGTCTGGCTCTCACTGCTCCTACCAACAGCACACATGCATTTGTACATTATTAGATTGATGTTGTAGCATCCTGGACAAATTAAATTAATTCAAATATCAGTGGGTACAAAATACTGCAGCTGAAAAATGAGCATATAAAGATATGCAATTTTCCCTTGGCAGTTTATTATGGTATGAAGAAAAAAAGATTCTGTGCTTGAAGCTGACGTTATATTACAAATGTATTGTGAAGTATGACATGACTATTAAAATTTGATTACACAAAGTATGAACATTTTAAGAAGTTTACAGTACAGTGAATCTTTCATTAACAGACTCTTAAATATACAGAGGACAATAGTAGCTGACAGAAAAACATCAAAAATTAACTATTAATGTTGTAGACTTTTCCCCTGCAAAAAGTCTTACATTAAAACAGAAAATTATGAAAAGACTTAAAACCAGGAATAAATCACCTGTACACTAGAAATATACATGGTAGAGGTGCACAAACCAGAGATACCTTTATGCTGAAGGGTTCAGTGGCTGGAGGCTAGGCAGTGCCTGCCCAGCACCTGTCCAGTGTGTCCATCATGGGCCACACCATGCTGAGCCTGCAACCCCAGGCACACACCCTTCAGCAGCTGGAAGGTCACAAGCACACACTCCCTGAAGTACAGCACTGGCACGTTGTCAGTGGCACAGTGACCTACTGGAGTGTCTCAAGCTGAGAACATGCCCCAGATCTGGCAAATGGACCTCTGAAAGCAGATCCCTCAATGCACTGAATGCCTGGATGGGACCTATGTACCAGGTTTGGTCTGCAAGACTAAGCGGCAAGGGAGTCAGCAGCTCCTTTTAGGGATTTTATTTTTTTTTAATGCAACTTTTCAATCTTTCCTCTTGATATGGGAGAATAGATGCCACATTTGATTTCTGCTGAGTCTGGTTAGAATGACACCTCTAGATCATGTGTTAAGTTATGTCAAAAACATAAGTATTTTATGCTGTAATACACAGTATTACTGAAACTAACAATATTATTTGCATATTTATAACAAGGTATAATGAAATCCCTATAATAAAACCAAAAGTTATGCTATAGATTTATTTACAAAGAGTCCCGCAAGGTAGTATAAATACTCCTACATTTAAAGTTTAGGAGAACATAATTTACAAAATATTCAATTATATACAATCATCTGAAAAACTGCCAATATTAAACTTTGATGCAGGCAAAGAATTGGCTGAGTCTATTCCTTCTGTATTGAACAAGGCAGTGGCTTTCACGGGTTGTCTGTTCTGTTCAAAGCCATATGTGTGTTATTTACAATGAGGCCACTTCTCTCCAAGCTAAACGTGTCCAGAGCTTTGAGTGTGCTGTCCCAAAATGTCATCTATCATTGTCAGATTGTTCAACCACTCTTCGTCGTTGCTGCTGCTGCTCTTCATGAGCGAATCGAGGAAGTCAGTGTCACTGCAGTTGGCAGGCATGACGGAATTGCTGTGCTGGGACACCAAGTCATACTGAGGCAGCTCAGTGGTGGCAATCATCCTGCTGAAGGCATCGGGCTGGCCAGTAGAAGGGTAGCTTGGTGGGCTGAGGCCTGGGGCAGGATTGAGGTGGTTAAAACTGGACACTCCTTGGGGCACCGATTTCATAACATTCATAGCTGGCAATGGTCCCCTGGTTAAATTGTGTCTCAAGTTCTGATTATTCATTAAGCTTAAGCCCTGGCCAGACTGTCCCATGCTTAGTTTCTGCATCTGTCTGACCTGTATGCCAGGAGCAATCTGATTTGGTGGCACCACAGCCTGCTGGGAGAATGCCTGACCTGGTGTGCTCGGCCTCACGCTCTGTTTGGAGAACACTGTGTTCCCAGAAAACTGCTGCATGCTGGTATCCATTTGGCTTTGATTTGGCATTCTTGGCACAGTAGTTGGTGTCCACATCTGGGCAGATGAGTTGGGGTAGACACTGGGGATTCTTGGCACGCTTGGCTGCCTCAAGTGTTGCTGTGTTGCAGAGTGATTTGCTAAGGAGCCAGAACTGAAGCCTCCCACTGGCATTCCTGGCCTCACAGTGGAGTGGCTGTGAACAGTTTGGCACCCCGAGTTCATACCTAGTGAGTTCTGGCTTGGCCGCAGTGAGATGTTAAAGTCAGAATTAGGTGGAAAAATCCCCTGCTGCTTGCCAGGGTTGTGTGGAATCATCACCATTGTCCCACTGCTCTGGCTGGCAGTGGCTGAGACCATGCCAGAGCCCAAGGTGCTCTGGAGCATGGCTGGGTTTGATGGCAGCATGCGGTGGTTGGGCGGAGAAGCTGGGATCACCTGGTTGCAGTCAGCAGAAATGGGCTGCTGCACAGCTGTGGACAAAGAGACATGTTAGCTGGTGAGCACAGATTCACCCTTGAAACATGGTAAAACCTTTAAAAACTGCTGCTCTCTCTTTCATGTCATGGGGGCTTCTCCTTTGTGTTCTTTGTAATAGAGTTATACTGGAGCCATAAGGAAACAGAGGAATGTCATGATATGTGATAAAATGCAAAATGCTTTTAATTCAGGGCAGAGAATCATTAAGCATCTCTATTTAACCATACACCAGGCCCTGGCACCTCAAGGATTTTCAGACCATTTTCAGGCCATTTCCTTTCTTACCTTGAAACTGCTGAGCTGCAAACAAGCTCCTCTGTTCAGATGTTACTCCCAGCATGTTTTGTCTTTGCTTTTCCTGGAAAACAAGGGGAGTAATAGTGAAATTGCAGTCTCTTGACAAGCAAAAGAGCAGCAGATACTTGAAGTGTAACCACTGTCATAAACAACCTCTCGCATACAGCCTTTACCCCCTTTCTCTGATGAGGCTCAACCCAGACAACTCATTTCAGACTGAATCTTAATTTTTCACATTCCCCTTCTTGCAAAGGGGTACTGATGCCAGCCCAGCACTGGGAACTGCAACTCTGTGTAGATGCTGCACAGGCAGCCAAAGGGGAACTGGACAAACATGGAGACTCCTGCGTTCACCAGCTTATGAGTGAAGAGTGCTGCTGCTGGAGGCTCTGCCATGTGCACCATCCCTTTGTGTGCTGGCTGCCACTTCTAACCAGAACACAGGAGCCAGGGATCCATAGCAGGTGCTCCCTGAGCAAGGCATTGCTGGGCTACTCCAGGTGACCTGATTCAAGTCTCCCACCATTTAGCCCCCGAACCCATCACTACACTCACATCCCTGCTGTGGGCAGCAGCTGTGACCTTGGGGAGCTCTCTGGGGATGGTGGAGTTCCCCCTGCATTAGAACAGCACAGAAAAAGTTGAAGCCAAGTGATGACAGGGAGGCAGAGTTGGGTTTGAAAGGGAGTTTGATCAAGGAGCAGCACAGGACTTCATTGAGGATTTTACTGAGCTACTTCTCACCTCATTTCCTATCCATCAAAATGAGCCTCCTTGACCCAAATCCAGCAGCACATTCAGAAAGACAGAGACACATGGTCAAAGCTGCTTTACCCAATTCATTTGTGGGATTTCTTCATCCCAGATTCCTCACACAGCCTGTTCCAAACCTCCTACAGGGGCTTCTGTTGCTAGAGAGACCAGTCAAGTCCCAGATAAATTGGACCCTAATCCGCTAAATCCCCAAGGAACCAGAGAGAAAGGCAAGCATGGGAACTGCATGGCACTGATTCACCTTCCAAGCCTCCCTTCTTTGCATCTTCCCTCCCAGCTCTGTGGCTGACCAAAAACAATGTCAGGGATATAAAGTGACCAAATCCTTCCCTTGCATTTGAGAGGGCAAATCTGCACTCAACTCTGGCAGAGCAGAACTTGACCTTGGCTCTCTTGGCCTCATCCTAGACTCACCACAGCCTTAGTCTGACTCAGCCTAGCAATTTCAGGGTCACTCTTAGTGTTTGCTGACTGATGATTTCATCATTCCAGTTAGTCCTGTCCTTCCCAGTGAGGTGGACAGCACAGCAACCCACAGAGGCATTCGGCATCGTACCTGCATTAGCTGCCGTTTCATTATTTGCTGCTTCAGTAAATGGTTCCTCATTGTGTACCCATTGACCGTGGCTGGTGCTGGCACAGAGCCACCACTTGGGGTGGAGCCTGGCTCCTGCAATCTGGCAACAACTCCAGGATTTTGATCCTGCCAAGAAAAAAAGCAAATTAATCTCGTCAGGGAGGTAACAACAGAAGCCCTTATCCTCTCTGCTGATGCCCTCTCTTCAGTCTTCAGCTGTCCCAAGGCCAAAACCCCTCATGGACTCACATGGCCCTGTGTGTTACAGTGAGGACAGTGAGAGGTGGGGGTGCCCTGATTTCTAAGGATCAGCACAAAATGAAGTGAGAGAAGCTAAAGGTTAATCCAAAATTCCTCATGAGTCACCCAAGACCATGGGGACCCATTCACTACCACTCCTGCAGTCACAGGGCTGCCTGGTTGGTAGAAGGGGTGTAAGTAAAGCATACATTTCTCACAATTTCTTTAACTGTTACACTACAAGACAGAAGGAAAGTTGCATCAGGGTAGGATTTGGCAAGTGAATGTAAAGGAAAAAGGCTACAGGAAAAGAGCAAACTGAAGGCATAGGAAAGGAAAAGGCGCAATCAGACCCAGGACCCAGAGAGATAAGGAATATGTGGGCCTGGTTCTTGTTGATTTCAAGATGGGATGAACAAGAAGGTCACTGTGAAAGGAGAGAAGAACATACAAAAATGCAGGGCCAGGTCATGCCTAAGCACAAATCAGTAATAAATGCAGTGAGCCCTGCTCCTGCCTGGCACAAACCAGCCTCTTTCTAAGTCCTCAGTGAAAGAACCAAATTGACTTTGACAGCTGAGCTCTTGCCTCCAAAGAAAGAGTACAGTGGGGAGGAAAATAAAAATAGTTAATGAGAATAGGATGATGACGCAACCCAAAATGGAAAAAGAATTTTAAAAATACTGAATTCTAAACATCTTAGGAGCTGGCATATCTTCAGGGAAATACAAGAGAAAAATGAGGGAAGAAGTCAAGGCCTTGCTAAGGACAAGATCCTGTGAGCGCTGTACCCAGGAACAACAGCACCAGTGTATTACCTGTTCTCTGTTTTTACATCCAGCTTCCACATTATTTATGATGCTTTGTTACTACTGGCAGGGAGAAGTATATATGTTATATCCAGCATCCTTAGTTGGGCCATGCTTCCTTTGTTTTCAGAATGGAAGCCAACATCCTCTGAGAATCAATGTTATCAGGAGATAAGCAAGAAGAAAATGGTTGTTGCCTTCTGACATCTGACAATTAGAAGCATGCTCAAATGGAGAAAACAGGATATGAGCCATGTTTCAGAGTGGCCAGAAGGAGGCCTTGAAAGGCATTTGTCACCAGGAAAGCTCCTTGAGCCTGGGGCACCTTTCCACAGAGGCTTCACCATGAGGAATCATCCAACTCCTTCCAAGACATTCTTTCTAAGAGGGATTACCAAGAAGGTAACTAAAATTACTCAGTTTTATGGTGCCTCCTTTTGTTGTATCACTTCAGTCTATTATGTAAAAGCACAGTTGATGAAATGTAAATGCCTGTAAGATAATTTACGAAAAGACACAAACCTGCAGCTCATCACTGCTCTCATTATCATTCCCATTCATGGGCAGTCTCATAAGACTAGATTTTATTACTGGTGCTTTGCTTACAATTCTGCTGCACATCTCTCCTCCTTCCCTTTCCCTCCCACCCATTTTACTCCTTCTCTTCCATGGAAAAAGAGGAGGTGAGGAAAAAGTAAATATGATTTACTAAAGATGTAAATATGAAAGTTCATTTTAAGCTGGCAGTCTGCTTTCATGTCAGACAGGATTCTGCAGCCACAGTTAAGCTTTAAATAATGCAGATTGCCTCTGGGGAAATATTTGAAAGTGGAGAGATTCAGTTTGTGTACTCTGCACATGAAAGACGCTGAAATGTTCATACCACCAAAATCCCTGCCATCTATCCAATTTCCTCCAAACTTGTCTTGTGGTGCACTAAGGGTCTGTGCTTACTGAAGCAAAGGAGTTTTAGTGCAAGGACAATCATTCTGATGTCTTGCTCTGGGCTATTGCATTAACAAGTCATAACATTAAGGTCTCTTTTCCTAATCATGTGCACCTCCTTCTAATTTCCCCTAAACACCATCAAGAAAATAATGTTGACTTTTCCACATTATTAATGGTAAAGACGTGTAAATCACATTACTAATTGTGGCTCTTGTGCTGTGTACAACTGCTTAATTATATGGGATTTTCTGCAGGCACCCTATAGCAATAATGACAATCAGCAAAGTTCATTTGCAAATACACCAAATTGGTTGCTGAGTTTTTCAGAGCAAAGTTGTGTAACACTTAATTAGCCAGTAAAGAAACAATGTAGAGATATGCAGTTTGCTTTTGGGGAAATAAGGACAAAATAGCATAGATGAGAAGCCAAAGAGTGAATTTGAAATCCTGACTTCTGCAAGTTCACATTTAGGTTAAGAAAAAAAATAGAAAGGAAAAAGTTCTCTCTTTTCACCACTAGTGGGAACTACTGTATTCCTGTACAATAAAAAATAGCCACTCACATGTCATGACTAAGAATAGCTGTGGTGTAGTCTAAAAGACGCTACAATCTGTACCAAAGGTTAATGAACTTTAAACATTCTTCCTTTTCATCACTTCCCAAGAAAAATCACTTTCCTTCCCTTAGTAAAACCAAGCCAAAGCAGCCATAATCTGAACTTGTCTGTAGTTTGGATTTATCCCATTATAAATCCAAGAAGATGCAGAGAGGATGATTCTGGTGCCAAAGCTGGGAATGTTGGAAGTGGGTGTTCCCACCCAAGGGGTGGTTGAGCTGTACAGTTAACACTGGAGGGTGCAGAGAGCTATGTGAAGTTCTGACTCTTTGACTTAAAAAAACCCAAAAAACGGCATTTGCATGTAGGTATCAGGGTTTTTTCTCCATCCCTAACTAAATGGCACACCATGTAGACCTGGAACTGGAGAATGCATTTGAGAACACGTACTCCTGTTGCCAGGCAGAGTGTCACAGCAGGTCCAGAGCTCCTGCAGCACTCCCTGGGCTTCCCAATGGGGCAATTTCTACTCAGAAATGCCTTGGGGAAAACTACACAATTCTGCCTTAGTATCTCATGCACGAGTTCCAAGAGCAGGGAGAAAAGAGTCAGTCTCCAGGCTTGCAAGAGTGTGTAATGCTTCTGTCACAGTTCAGCTCCTGGCTGCAGCTGTTAAGGCCATTTCACAGCCCAGTGAAACCAGTGCCCCACAGCTGGCCGACTGGTGCACGATGGGCAAACACGCAGGTCACTGCACCCAGCTGTAGCTACTGTGGGTCTGGTCCAACTGCTGAGTGGAAAGCCTGAAAACAGCACCATGGAGCCCTACTATGCACATTTATGAATCGACATACTTCCAAAAATCCACTTAGCTCGAGCACCATCATCTGACTATGTAGAAAATGCACAGCTGCAGCAAATAGTGTGGAGATGAATCATTCTGCGTGAACATGGTTGATAAACTTCAGTCCTCAATACTTAGTTATATATCCAGTAATCACTTTGTGGCTTCACTTTAGCAAGAATGAGTAAATTTATGGCCCCTAATTCCTCTGAATCCTCCTTAACAAATAGTCCAAAAAGAATTTAAAAGTGAGACTTTCTGAGGATCTGCACAAGAGCTGTAGTCACTCTTTGGCAAGTATGTGAAAAACCCTCTAATCTTTAACAGAAAGCATTCATTGCTTTTTTAGGACTATGTGAAAACACTAAACTCATTTATCATTATCAAACTTTCCTCATCTGCTCTTATGGTATAACTCCAAAGAACATAGCAAAAAAATTGTACATGTTAAACTGTATTGACTTAAGTCCAGAGCTATTGGAGATGTACAATTTATTTCAGTGAGGACGGGAAGGGGACTGCAGGCTACTAGACAGTCTCATTTGTCCAGTGCTGAAAAGACAGTTATCTGCACCAAAATGGCTCTCAGAAAGGCACAAGCTGCCAGGTGAGACCGTTCAGCATTATATTAAAGGCTCAGACAATAAAACTAAGTCATGAATTTGAATAGTTAACAGATGGACTAGATAGAAACTGAATTCTTTGTCGTTCTAATAGATAACCAGGTCACAGCAGGGTTACTGAGAGGGAGGCAAGCAGCACTGCAAATTTCCGTAGATATTTGTGGAGTTGGGGAAGAGCTGCACTTCATAAATGAAAGCATTAGCAGTAATGGAGAAACAGAAAATGGGCTAATTAAAAATACTTCTAGTATCTGAATTTAAAAAGTTTATTCCATTTCAAAAGATGCTACTGATTTGAGAAATATTCTCTCTACTTCCAATGAGGCATCCAGCTGAATCCAGTGATTTCAGAGCTTAAACCAGAAGGGCTGTTAAGATGAGCCACAGCATAAAAACAAAAGATCAAAGGAAATGGAGCATCCAGGGTGGAGGTTTGCTCTAAGTACATGAGCCGGACAAACTAATTTTTCTACCAGGTTTAGCGATTTTTTTGGCAACCAAAGGTAACTTAGTTTGAAGTATTTACCATGATATCACATAGTAAATAAGAAGCACAAGAAACAACCAGAAAACCATGACTACAGGACTTGAGCAGAGCCACTCCTGACATGCTCTGAGGCCCTGGCTCCTGGGCTGGGGACTTGTGGGCAATCCGTACTCATGGCAGGGGACAGCTATTCCATAGGGGTGGGGTGAGGTTTCAGGAACCAAGTTTTGTTCTGTATTTTAAGAACATCTGTTACGTACAGGGAGTTCTGTACTCTGCTGAGAAAATGCAAATACTAGTTTCAAACGAATGCCCCTGCATTTTCTTGCACCTGCCCCCTGATGCATCCTCTTCCATCCAGGAGCTGTGCTGCATCTCCTGGGTGGGGATTTCAAGCTTGGGCAGCACGTCGCTCTGAAGCCCAGACTGAGGCCCCTGGGCACAACCATACTATAAATACTACAGACCAAGCAATTAAAACACCAGTAGCATTAAAGCTGTCTCACCCAACTAGATGGTTTAAAGAGTTTCATTACGTAGAATTACAGAGAAGTCAAATGTAAACTTCTGCTTTGTAGTGACTTTGTGCATCCCCACAGGAATCCTTGATGCCACCACACAGCTGTTAATGCACTTAGATACTAAGATAGTGACCTATGCATACAAATAAAGCAAACAAAATCCAGGATGAGGTTTGTCAAAAGGAACATGTCAGCACACTCAAGAGTGTGATTTCTGTGAGATACCACTGTCATTTGCTTCATGTGGAAATCTGGGCTTACCTATGCTTCTTGTCTCTGCTTCTTTCTGTTAACAAAACTCTCTATCTGCTCTTTGCAAGTTTTCTGTCTTTTTTTCTCCTCTATTCTGCTCACAATTCAGAGATGCTCTTCAAGATAAAACAGCCTTTCAGTTCAGAATTGCTCCAAAGCTTTCTGTTTATTTGCATGTTTGCTTTAGCACAATATATGAACATTGATAAAACAAACTGCATTTCGTTGGATCTGTTGGGTTTTTTTACCCATCTTTCACCTATTTACTTGATTCAGAAGCATGTGAAATACTGCTAGACTCATGTTCCTAAGCTTATCTTGGGGGCTGTCAGTCAGGAAAAGGCTAGGTTTGAACACTGAAGTGATCTGTGGGTATATAGTTTTGTTAAAAAAAATTTCTAAGTTTTTTTGTTTTTTTCATACAGCATAAACATGTACATTTTCCTTGAAAGGTAGCCCTCCTTCCTTGCTAGAAGCAGTGACAAGATCACCACACCTGGCTAGCAATTTTATCAAGATCTTCTTCCTGCCTCCAAGAAAAGCAGATAAAACACTGATTTCCCTACAGTTGTTGTACTTCATGCTGCTCAAAACAAAACAAAATTCTATCGAAGTATCCAAAGTGTTTTTAAAATGCACCCAAAATTTTAGTAAGATGGAAATTGACTCCACTTCCCCTCTTAAAAAATTAATGGAATTAGATAAAGCTTTTGTGCAGAGTTTGCAAATATTTTTAGAGCTGGTGTCATCCATGAAAACATATCCTTAAAGAGCAACAGCAGCCAGAGCAACAGAAAGAAAATCCAAAGTGAATTACTGCAATAGTGATTTTTCCCTTAGACAAAAATGCATCCTTTAGCAGGCATGTGGAAATCAAGCTGTGATGCTGTTACCAGTACCGATGCAGTTTTAAGGAACAGCTTTGAGAGCAGCCAAGAGCTCGAGGAATGGACAGACACAACCTCCCGGGGTCTGCAGTGCTTGTAAAGAGGTGTGATCAAGATTCCATCAACAGCATCTTCCTTGAAAATAGATCCTTTGGCCCGGATAAACTCCCAGGCCATGGGTGAAGGTAGCCTGGTGAACAGCTTTGATCCACCATCCTGAATGGAATGGAAGGATCCACCATCCTTTCACAAAGACACTGTGCCAGGCCCTGATGGCAGTGGCACCTGGGTGCCTGCAGTTTTCACACACTTTCCTTCCACCTGAGAGCATCACTCTGGGGTCAGACTCATCCAACACCACCATTCTTTAACAGAAACTGTGTCTGCTACTGTATTTCTGTGTATACACCCAAAGGTGCAGGGATGGGTGTTTCGTACCTCTCTGTATAACATATAGTCATGATCCAAACTTGAATTCTCTGCACAGAATGTATATTTATATTTGAGTTGTACAGCTGTTGTGTATTCTCCAACCCCTGATACCACACTCTTGTTCCCATGGAGGGCAACTTGCCTATAAATTGAATGAGATAATCTAAAACTGTATTTATCTCACTCAATTTCAGCTGGTAGTCCTTCTCCCTGTCTCTACAAGGTTGTGCTAGCTATGATGACAAACTACAACATCTTGTTTCTCATGAAGTGGTTTGACTCAAGCAATTCTTGTGTTATGTCAAGCCATGCTCTCAGAGGTGTCGATGAGATTCCAAAGGAGTCAAGTCAGCTCAACACCCAGCAGAAGCTGCTACAGGGAAGTGCAATGACTGGCTGGTAAATTCATGTATTAGGGAGCACAGAAGAAATTTGATAAAAGCAGTACTGAAGATTTCACACAAACAAAGTGAAAATCAGAAAATCTTGAGCTAAAGGGATAAATCAGTTCTCCACCTGCCCATTTCTGAAAACCTCTGTGAACTGCAGTAAGGTGGTCTGGATCACTGAGATTTTGAAAATCTCCTGCTTTCTCCAAGTTAACATTTCCATTAATTTATCTTTCCTTGACATGCAAAAGCAGATACCAAATTTGCAGAGGCAGATGCCCAAGTCTTCTTCACTTTCAATAGTAGTAAGGACTCAACTTCTGAGAAGCCCTTTGCATGACAACCTCCCACATGCAAAACCCAGCATTACTCCTGATTTCTCATGTAAGTGCACAAACAAAGCATGCTCTGGCACAAAGTATCACATCACTTTTTCAGTATTAAACTTCTCACACCCTTACTCTTTCTTAACAGATGAAACTAGTCCAACACCTAAAAAGGGTTTCATCAGATCCTCTGCCCAATCAGGTGTCAAAAATCACCACCATAACTTACAAAACAAAATGCAGTGGTCAATAATATGCTAAATAATGGATACAAAGAAGGCTGTGACTAGGTAGCCCTCATGATCAAATTTTTAAAACTGAGATATTGACACATTAAAAATGAAAAATGTGTTAAGGTGACCCTGAGTATGGGGAACAAGGAGTGATTCCATTATGTTTGTAAATTAAAATTATTATTAAAACACCTGAAGCTGAACTGTTGTAACCAAGCCAATTCAGTCTCCCCTTAAAATATCCCTTTTCTCCCCTTCCATTCAGATTGTATTTACAAACTGTCGATGTCTCAATTTTTTCTTGTGTCATTTCACTATTACAGAGTTGAGACTAGCCATCTGCAGCTTCATTTCATAAAGCTCTGATTTGTCCTTGGAGCAAGGTCACTTGGAACAGGAACATAAAATGCTGCTTTCCTCAACTGACAGTTCTTTATGTCTTCCTGTAAAAATTCCCTACTAATTTTAAATAATTTTACCACTTCACTCTCCCCCTCATACACACTGAAAGGCTGATACACACACATATTAATAAGAATCTTTAAAACACTTAACCACTGCATGTCATATTAGAATAATTAATGGTGTTTATTTGCTGGTAAAATAGGCATTTCGAGCTCCAGCTCAAGAATCTCCAGTAGCTTCACGCGACTTGCAGGATATTAGCTATGGGTCAGAAGTTGGGATCCCCCACTTCAACATTATCATATGCTTGGAGCAACTCTGTTTTCTATCAAGCAGGAAAAAAATTGCAGCCAATTCAGAAAAATTACCAGCTGCTATAACACCATATGATAGGTGAGTGATAATGAAACATCACTAGGTGTATGTGGGCTCATTAATTGAAATAAACAGACCAGTAAAGAAAGATTTTCAGGCACATTGCACAATGTTCCAAGCTAAAAACAAAGAAAACTGAACATGGAATTTCTATGCAGATCAGATATGACTTGCCATAAATTCTGGAGCATCTTCTTTGAAGCAGGGACTGCTGTTCTGCATTACAGCAAAAACCAAACCAAGAAAACAAAACAAAACAGAACAAAACAAAACAGAAAGGCAGGGTAAATTAAATTGAGAATCTTCAAATGAACCACCAAAAAGAAACTGAGTGGCTAAGAATTATCAGCATTAGCTCTGTGGGTCAGTCTCGTCCCCGATCATTGCCTGCATATGCTGGCAACAGCAGACTGAAGGTCCTGGCTCTAATCTCCAACACAAGGTGCCTATCTTTTGGCACCTGGAAAATTCATTATAGAGCAGATGTGGTGGATTCTGAGATACACTCTGCTGTACGCAGCCATCTGCCTCACAAATAACCATATGAGAGCTTTTACCTGGGCGTCTCTAATAGCCTTGGCAGTCCTAGCCATGAAGACATGAAGAAACTGCAGGTCTGTTCACGAACTCCTCTGCTGTGGGTATCTGCTGTGCATTCAAGACTCTGAGGAGTTTAGCTACACAAGCAAGTCCCTTGAAATACACAGTGGAGGCTAAGCTCATGGGACTGTAAGAATGCAATCTGTCAGAAAGAGAAGTGGAAGCTGGCATCATTACAGGTAAATTCCCAAACCTCTAAAGGAGATGATCTTGAACAATGAGTTTGTTTCGTTACTGAGTCACAGCACAAAAGCTATTCCTATGGACTTGGGCTCACATGACCAGGTCCAGTTTCCAGTTTTGTCATACAGAGATTCTTCATGTGACTATGGGCAAACAACTTCATTGCTCCCTGTCTCAGTTTCCCTCCAGAAGGAATTAAAGTTCCTCCCAGAAAAGGAGAATGAGGGAAATTTCCTGAGGCAATGTGAGGGTTTATGATGTGTGAAACACATCTCTCCTCTGCCCTGACGTCATGACCCCACAGACCTGGCAGAGCTGCTTTCCTTGCTGCTCACCAGTGAGAGGTGGAAGGGCTTTTCCTGCTTCACTCCACATACAAGTCATTGTTATGTTCTCTTCTCTGCACCTCTCCTCCAGGTCCAGCCACAACTGGTTGCATCTCCAAACAACACTGAGCTGCACAGAGTTGTAATGGTCTCCCAGGACCTCTGTGCAGGTCTGGCTGCACAGCCCAGTGGAGTGCAGCATGTCCCAGCCACAGTCCCCATGATCCTGTGACTTGACCCTTAAGTCCTCAAAAAACTCTGTTTACAACAGCTTCAGACATCGCAGCACCTGGAGAATCCCTCAGTGTCCAGCTGCAAGCTGTGTGAGGAGAGTTCGCTGCTGGGACAAGTCAGCCCTATGCTGAGGTAGTTACGTGTGAAAATCTTGGGATCTTCCTGCAAGTCTTGCTTGATATTTTATTATGACAACTTTTCCTGCAGGGAGAATGGTCCAGTTTCCCTCCACATTCTCTCCCACATCCCTGTCTTTGCCCTGTTCCATCCCCATTATATGTCCTTCTCCGTTATTTACATGGCAGATGTTTTTCATTCAAAATTTATCCATGATGAGAAAACCTTCCAAGTGCCTCCAGATACCATCTTCTCATGTTAGCCACCATTTCCCTGAAATTCTGTGGGATTTTCATGTCTCACTTAAGATAACAGGGGTCTAGGAAACACATGCATTTGAACAATTGGCCAGCCACACTTTGCTGTAAGGAAAGATGGAAGTGCACAAAAGAGGCTTGGAGGCTGGAGCTCAGCCATGCTCCCTGTGAGGCAGAGATGTTGCAGAGCACTTACACGTGTCTCTTCTGCAGAGACACCAAGACACCACATGTCAACAGTTAACTTCCCTTTGTTCCCGTCCAAATGATTAAGCTTAGAAGCTTGCCTGGTGACATCACCAGAGTTTAAACATGCTGGATATGATCCAGGGAGCCAAAGTTATTGCTGACCCCATGGTTACTGATCCACTCCACAAGTAGCTGATGTCTACTCTCACTTTATGAATTATTTAATGGGTTAAAAATTGGCTAGATCTTCTTTATACAATATACAGCTATACATTGGGCAGGAGGACATAAATATGCATTAACAAGGTTAAAGTCATATACTGTAACTACACTGTTTTCAGCTTGCAGCTTTATTGACTTAATCATGCCAGCACTGCAGCCAACAAATCTTTAAATCCATTCCATTCTTCTGCTGGTTACCAACCACAAAAACAGAGACAGGCAAACACAGGACAAATCTTGGAGGGAGTGGGGAGGGCAGTGGGGTGTGGGGCTGAGAAGAACAGTGGGATCACTATAGAGTGACGCTGGCACAAAGATGTCAAATGTGTCTTTATGGACAAAGCGGTTTCATGGTTTAAAGTGACACACTCATTTGTTCCTGTTTTGCAATGATTATAGAAAACAAGAAGGGGGAAGTGGAGAGAGGGAATAAAAAGCGAGCTGAGCTTCTTCATACCATAATGGGGGTGGTGTGTGTGTGTCTGTGTCACTGTGCATCTGTGTCCATGTGTATTGTGCATCCTCACAGAGCCACAGACGTCAGCTGCAAACATCCCCCAGGCCAGAGCAGAGATCTGGGTGCTTGTGGTACCTGAGGGGTCTCAGGCTCTGTGCTGCACTCACTGCTAAGCTGCTGCCAAACTCAGGCATGATTTATTTAGAGTTCAGCATAAAAGCAAGGAGACATGGAGCATTAAATCAGTCCTTCCACTGCCCTCCAGGGGCAGCTCTGACCACAGAGAGCCATGGGAGAACTCTCTGCTCTCAGACTGAACTAACAACTTCACTTTCAGAAAAAGGCTTTCATCTTTGGCCTGGCTCTTAACTGCAACTTTTCAGATGTGTGTTCAGGACGACCCCCAGAAGCTCCCTGATTGTCAATAGTGTGGAGGTCAGCAGATTACTAAAGTACTGTTTCTAGGTGGTTAGTTGGAAACATCCGACTTTGGAAATAGAGCTGTCAGCTTATCAGGTTTGAATTTGTAAGATCTGTATTTGTCACTGCCGTTGTTCCTGTTCATTTTTTGATGGAAATCATCTTCTCTATCACCAATGGCTTGGTGCCTGTGCTAGTGGAGCATCCTGTCCAGACATAGGCATATGTCTTACAAGCAGGCTCCCGAGTAAGAATTCAGCATGAGCTCTTGGAAACCTTCAGACATCAGGGTGTTTGCTTCTTTTACTGACACCTATTTGCCAGCTTTCCTCCAGTGCAACAATATGAAATAAGCTCCCCCTGCCTGGGGAAGACTCAGCTACACCAGGAGAAGAGATCCCTGGCCCATTTCTATTTCTTATGAAAATAAGAAATGGCCAACAAGCTCCCTTTGCTTCACCTTCTGTGTGCTCAGAGCTCCCTGTGAGAATAACTAAGATTTTAGGATCCTACTGGTGCAGGGGCTTGGCAGACACATTTGCACCTTGTCCTGACATACACCACCTCCAGACCTTTTTGAGCATCACCATTATTTGGTTTATAGTTGTTTTCTTTAGACTCAAACAACTCTTCTCACAGTTAGAGTTCCAATCTTGTATTTTTTGGTTTACTAGTCTCCAGATCCCTATCACCCAGAGACGGCTCCTGACTCCATGTATTGCAAATAAACATACAATTACTTGGTGCAAGAGTCAGCCAGAATTCCTCTTGGAAATGGCCTCCAAGGAAGAGCCTGTCCTCTGCCTCTCACCTGCAGTGTGGAGGCAGTGGAACACACCATCAAAGGTGCTTCTTTCAAGCCACCACACTGGAATAATAGACAGAAACAAAAACGATTTTTGAAAGTCAGAAAGTCAAAAGTCAGCTATTCAAGGTACCTGTGTGACTTTCAACTTAATTTAATTTTATATATTGGATCACCACAGCTGCTATTCCCTCAAAAGACTGGGAATAAAAGCACATCCAGCAAACATGGGCCAAGACTCAGTGTTATTTTCCAGGCTTCCCTCACTGCAACCCATCCACCACATCTTGGAGGTGCACATTAGGGTGAGCTGAAATTACTCTCTAAACATCTTTTCCTTCACTGGCCACAGGAGAAGTCTAAATGATGGGAGCAGAAAGTTGTATCCCACCCAGTCACAGAGGAAGACTGACAACTGAGAGCGCTAAATCCACAGCTCACAAGGCCCAAACCAGTGCTTAACCACACAACTGTTTTGCCTTTTTTCTGGGGTGCAGCAGCCCCAGCTCCACAGTTTGTTCTCAACAGAACCACCTTTGCTGTACTAGGCCAGCATTGTCTTCCTCCACTGAATCCCAGCTCTGCAGTTCCTTGCCAATCAGCAGTGTGTGCTTGAAGGCCCAAGTTTGCTGTTTGAAGGTTGATGTGATGGACTCAGCCTGAAGAGCACCTTATCAGTGCCCTGTGCTTATCGAGAGAACACGGGGATGCAGAAGAGGCTCCGCAGCTGCAGTCATTAGTGACAAGCTGCTTCAAAGGGAAGTGACAGTTGTGCTCATGTTGAAGGATCGACACACCCAGCCAGAAGTACAACACAAGTTGGGCTATTTATAATCACTGATTCTCGAGTCTTAAAATAGCACTGCTTTTATTTTTATATTATTAGGCACAGTGGTATGTTTAAGCAACTCCATTCACAGGCTCCATATCAAACACATCTCAGGCTGTCTCAGAAATGACACTTGGGACTTTATGCCTCCCCATGGAAAGTAGATGCGAATTTCCTTCTCCCCATCGCCCCTATCTCCTTGGCAAATGTGACTACGCCTATTTCCATGTATTTACATACAAACTGCCTCTTCCAAAAGCACAAAGGAGGGGCCATGCAGGTTCTCTTTGCAAACACCCAGTGAAAGCAGAATAGCAGAGGTACTCCAGGCTGCAGTACGTGGCCACACATGTGCTGCTCTCACCAACAGGCACCACAAAGCCTCTGAAAGAGTTAATATAAGAAAGCAATACTGTTTGTTTGTGTTTTTCTTAAAAGCAAAGGTCAATATATAGAACTAGTCAAACAAGCCCAGGCTGCAGGTCTGAAAGGAGCGCTCCCTCCAGCTGCAGCACAGCCCTAGCTATTTGTTCTCTGCTCCCTAGTGCCAAAATGTACCTTGTTTGTAATTTCTTAATGACTGGAGCATCAATGTCCTCTTTGTAGATCAATTATAAAATATTCAGGGCAGGAGAAAAAATTACTTGCACAGCTCAGGCTCCAGCAGACTGCATAGGTGTCAAATGGTAAATCGTTGGGTGTTTTAATTGCAGTTATTTATACCCTGGAACTTGTTATTAACATAGGAAAAAACAGAACCTATTGTTACCCATAATTAAAGGGATTATTATGGGACTGCAAAAGCATGGATAGCCCCAGCCAGACCACCTGTCTTTTGGCAGTGGTGACTGTCACGAGGAGGAGCATTAAACAGAGGCCTAATCTTAAGGTACTTCAGCCAAGAAGTTCAGAGGGGTGGTCCCAAAATTTCTTTACTCAGTCTCACTCCCATCACCCCTCTGCTGCCTCTGGCCACAGGCCTGGCATTAAGCAGGGGAGCTCTCAGGAGAGGGTACTGCAGGGGTCCAAATCCATCCTTCCCTATCAGCAAAGCCTTTCTGACCAAGGAGTGCACAGATATGACACATCCTGGATTTGGCCTGGAGTTGCATAACCATCCTGTTAAAATTCAGGATTAGCAGGTTATATTTTCATTTGCGAGATCATTATCTGCCCCCAGAAAGGTTTCTGATTTCACCAGCACTAATCAGGAGCCACAATGGATTTCCGGTCTCAGCAATGAGGCTCGAGAGCCTTTGTATCTTGTGGAGCCAGTTTCAATTCAAACCTAACTGGCAGAGCTATCATAGCTACATGTTAAACAGATTAAGGGGAAAATAAGTCACTGTCATGCTACTGTAACTTATTTCTAAAACCATTTCTTTAAGACATGAATCTCTCTGAGCACCGAAGCATCTTGTAGCTACACTCCCTTTCCAGGAATGACACCTCAGTCCCCCCAGTGGCACTGAGCAATGATCCCCATTACAGTTTTGTGCCTCAAAAAAAAAGTGTCAAAACCCTGCACTGGTGCCCACCTCCTGGTTTAGGCTGTTAAGGATATAACAAACAATAATCAGCAAACAGGTCTAGAATAAAGAGATCAGTGTGCCACAACAGCCTGTGCCTCCAACAACATGGAGCTATGTGTCCTGCACTGGACTGTGTGTTCAGCAGCGTTTCCCATTGGAATTTATCACCCAGACAGGACATCTCAGCACAGAAGATGTATTGACCTACGACAGTCAAGTATTACTGATACCATATTTATACCTGAGAGGCCAAACAGACTCACAGGAGGCACTGTCATTGTGGACAGAGAGGTGAAAGGCTTATTGATAACTGGCTTTACCAGATAAGTAAATTAGGCTTGGGTTTACAGTCTTCATGTTCTCTCACTGCCTCCACTCTCTGGGCTGCATGAGTCAGTAGAACTGGAGGGAAAATATTCACAAAATTCTACAAGTTTAGGAATTAAAGAGACATCTCTGAAGCTTGCCTGTGGCACTCAATTCCAGCTGAAAAACTGGGTTAGGTTGACATTGCTGCTGGAGGTGAACAGAACTGAGAAGGCTTGCTGAATACCAGGCAAGCAGAGACCCTCTCTGCAATGCAGGTGAGCACAGTGCTGCCCACAACCTCATTGCTCCAGCATGGAAACACCTTTTAAATTTTTAAATCCGGGAGTGAGAGCAATTAAGAAAACAAAGTTTGTTTCCTGAACAAACATGAGGTTCAGACAGTTTGGGATTATAGATACATGCAAATCACAAGTCTGGCCTGAGCAGTTTTTGAGGGCTGGAGAACTGCAAGTTCTCCAAGGTTTAAAAGAGCTTTGTCTTGAATGGTCATAGCAAGACCATGTTGGTGTCAAGGCTCTTTTACCATCACCAAACTAGCCCCAGCTGACAGTCACACCACTTGGCAGGAGGCTGGGAGAGCTCTGTAAAGGGAGCAGCACCTCTGGAGAGCAAACTCCAAATGTCTTGTAAATCCTGCTGCAGGGAGTGCCATATCACATGGGGCTCGTTTGAAGATTCTCTGCCTGCTCAGACAAGATACCAGGCCCTGCTGGTGATGACACCCTGGCACCTCTCCTGATACGATGCCACCTGAGCCACCTGCTTGGTGCTACCCTGCCCCTGTCCCAGCAGCTTTCATAAACCAGGGCACCAGCTAATCCAGGAAAAAAACAACAAACCACCAAGTTACACCCATTTTTCCTTAACAGTTTCCTTTCTGCTCCCATTTGCTGCAGGGCTTGAGGAAAGAGTATAAAGACTGATAAAAATGAGTCCACAAACCTCTGATCCTCTGCCCCCAAGGTGGGGAGGTTTCCAGAGGCTGGAGACGGGTCTGCCTTTGGAGTCAGCTGGGAGGAGGGAGAGGAGGCAGGGGAGGGAGAAGGGGAGAAAATGAACAGCTGCAAAGCAATTAAGCCTGCCTCCCTGCCGTACGGTGCAAAGCAGGAGGCAAACTAATTCAGCCTGGTGCCTCTCTTCCTTCAGCCGTCTGGTGCCTGCCTGCTATTCAGGAAAGGGGCTGTCTGACTGCCCACTTTGTCTGACGAGCCAAAGGGGCCCTTCTCAGCCACAATTTCCAAAGGAAAAAGATCTTGGCTGGTGGTGTTTCTTCTTTTCTGAGGAAAAACATGAACAGAATGAAGTGGCAGCAGCTTTATAACCCTCTCCTGCCCTTCCTCAGCAAACAACCAAAGTGGAGCTGGAGCAAGAAAATGACCCCGCTGGCTCTCCAGCTCAGCACTTGTCTCCCAGAACAATGAATCAATTGGCGTCCCATCATTATTGTGGTAACTGTATCTTTCACAAGCAAGATTTTATACAGAGATAGAATAGTAGGTTTTCTGCTCATTTCCTTCCTGTCATTCCAATCACGAACAGTAGTTAAAAATACAATGCATTTAAAGACTAACATTTGCAAGCATGTGTTCCAGTTTCCCAGCTGAACGGTTGGGTTTTGTTTTCTGCCCTGGAAAGGTGTGGGGAATCAGTGATAGAGGGGAGCCTGTGGTGCAACTGCCTTAGAAACTCACATGTACGGAAGGTCGTCTCCTTTTCATGTTCCTAATACCAGGGATTTCTTTAATTCCTTGTTCTGGCCAATTGTTTTGGTTTCTAATCCATGGCACACGATTCCTTCCAGCCTGTCTAAGGTGGTACTTGTTCTGCTATTTCTTCAGAAACTGGCAAAAGAGGTTTTATTTGGAAAATGTTAGTGAGGCAGGGCAATAAAAGCCCTTTAGTACCCAGTCAGAGGAGCAAACAGGGTCTGTGAGGAGAACAGAGCACAATTCAACTCTACTTTCATTTAGGTTTGACAGTATTCTGGCCGCAGGAACATACCTTCCCCCAGCTTGATCAAGACAGAAATATGCAAAATGTGTATTTTAAATGCAGCTAGACAGCATTTCATCTTATGAAATGTCTCAATACTGTTCTCATAAGTAGAAAAAATAAGAAATCGTAGAGAAGGCAAGATTTTAGCCCACCATTCTGATTAATGCTTTATAAAGGATGAAATTTAAAGATTATTATTTAGTTCTCCATAAACTAAAGCACAGTAACTTTAGCAACAATTCACCTTAATGAGATAAGAACTTAGAAGTCAAGTGATTCTACCTCTATTTGAGAGATAGTAGCACACTTTGGGGAACTGTAGAATCCCAAATAATGACATCAAGAGTCCAACACTGGAGAGTTTTGTACTCCCAGTTATATCAACAGGAATTTGAGATGCGTAAGAATTGCAAAAGCAGATGTTATTCTGCAGCAAACACCACAGGTATGGGCAGTCTGCAGTTTGCCTTAAGCAAACAAGAAAAACAAGACCATTAATGAGAGAAAATAGCACCAGTTTCTAACTGCATGTATAAATAGGCATTAACACCAACTATACTCCTGAAGTGACTCACTATAGCGTAAAGAAAATTTTTACAAGAAACTTCATGTTGTTTACAAATTACCCATTTACATTTTGTTTTAATTCTTGCTTTCCCACTCGTACCATGTGCTCCAACCTTAGTAAAGATCTTCAAGAGATGGAAACTTGATGCTTAAGCCAAAAACAGAATCATCAAGATTTACTCCTTCAGTGAACTGGTTTTTCACTCTTCCTGTAGTCAAGTAACTAAAGCAATGTAAACATCGACCTTCTTATCAAACCAAGCCAAGATTACTCAGTGTTGTGCTGGTGCCCTGGGTCCGGGACAGGGGAGTCAGTGGCTGTTCCACGCTCCCTGGCGCAGCGCTCAGCAAGGACAAAAAATACAACAGGAATAGCTTAATTCCAGCCCTAAATGAGCTCAGCGGGGAATCTAAACAGTCAAGTAAATTCCTAGAATCTGCACTTTTCAACCTCGTTCTGCTCCTTTGATCAGAATGAATTTTGAGCTATGGCTATTAATGGACGAATAGAGGAAGTTACAGGGCATCTCTTGGGGGAGGAGGGAAAGGAGAAAAAAATATCTCATACTCATCATGCAGCTATGCTGCTAAACACAATTCCCTGTAGAAAACTAAAATGCCACTGCAGAAGGTGTGCTGACTGAGCAGGAAAGGAGGAGAAAAGGGAGCTGTACAAAACAAAATAATAGTGCTCATATGATTCTTCATTCATTGCTTAAACACAGCCTTCAGAGCAACGGGGAGAAAAAACAGACTGCCCGAGTACAAGTGTCCTGTAAATTACCCTTCAACCCAGTGCTGTAACTGTTTATTCTTAATGCCAGAGAGTGAAGGAAATATTAAACATAATTATGCAAAGATAAGCTTTCAAAAGCCCTGAGTAATTAAGCACTAAGAGAAATTGATTTGTTTAAGACAGGGATATATGCTACTGATATTTCAGGGTAGTATGTCCTCATCTTGCTGGAAAGGGAAAGAACATATTAACATTAGCAGCCTGCTAATCACAAAAGACAGGGAAAAAGTATTTTGTTAAGATTTTTTTCTCCATATGCATTTTTTATTGCTGTGCCTGAGAGGATGGGGCAGCTTTTATTCCTACAAGGGGTAAATTTTCCTTCAGCAATTGATGACCAGATACAAGAGGACTTCAAATAACCCCTGGACTGATTACAACATTAATTTATTTGAAGCTTGACAAATTTGTAAAATGCTGGTACTAACCCCTAGAGGGGAAAAACCCCAGTAACAACAACAACAAAATCACCAGAAACACCCAAAATAATTCAAATGTAAACTTGAGCTAAGGCAGAACAAGTGCATCAAAGCTTCCAATTCCCTGTCTTTTTTTGCTGCAGCACTCATATAGCATTGCCAATGACTGCTTGGCCCCTTGCTGCACTCTTCTGCTCTACCTCTGGAGAGACCTTTGGTCTTTCTTGAGCATTCAAAGCTTAGATACATACATGATTCACTCTGCTCTCAGAAATAATCCTGCAGTCGTCCTGGAATGACCTCCCACTGCGTAAATTTAGGTGTGTGCTTGAATCTTTACAAGATCAAGTTGTTAATGCAATGTCTTAGCCCAGGATATCACAATATTGTGGCTACATTAAAGGGCTTAACCTCCTTGTGGGTCTCTCATCAATTCTGTAGTGGGGAAAAATAGCTCAGCGCAGCTTGTACATAACCTGCATTCAGCATCTGCATCTGCCTGATACTGATCCAAGGAATTG
Organism: Sialia sialis; assembly: GCA_009812075.1. Lineage (NCBI taxonomy): Eukaryota > Metazoa > Chordata > Aves > Passeriformes > Turdidae > Sialia > Sialia sialis. The sequence continues at coordinate 6,518,495 of VRYO01000570.1, read as the reverse complement.
CATTTTCATTAATTCAATGACAAATGTTAAATAATTTTGCTGGTTATGCTGAGAATATTATTTGTACTGAAGTAATGCATTTACTACCTTCATTCTTCAACATTCCTATATGCCAAGGGTTAAACTGTAATACAGGATTACTTCTTGTTAATGGTAGTGCTTTTCAGAATTATGTACTGATAATGATGATATTTGCTAATATTTGCTATAAAAAAATTAACTTTAAAACACGTAATACAATGATTAGCCTTTACAGCCCTAAGGAGGGCTGCTGCATTCTGATTGTGGATTTCTGTCAATTATTAGTGCTGGCTGCTTGAAATATCCAAAGTGCTTGAGATAGAAATATTACACAGCCAGCAGGACAGACTGATAGGCTTCCTAAATGTACAGTTTTTGAAAACAGCTCATAATCGTGTTTGGCTTTCAAACCTTAATGTTAACGGCTTTGATGGGACTGCTTCTAATTTGTATTTAAGACCCAATACCTCTTCCTCTAAGCAATCTTAATGAAACATCATTTGTTCTGGGGAGGTATTTGCCATCCAGTGCAGCTCTGAAATGGCCGTTAATTCACCCCATTTTGCTTGCTGCTGTATTAATCAGCAAACTGTGAATCATCCCAGTGTTTCCAGACTCACAGATGTATGACAGAATCACCGAGGCCAGTTCAGTTTCTCTCCCCATTCAGTCCCACAGACAATATCAGTTCCTGTTTACAGCCATGGCTTTGTTTTCCCCCACCCACACACTGAAATTTCTCCAAAATGCCCAAAGGAAAAAAAAAACAAAAACCCATCTAGTTTATTTTACCAGGAAAGTTATTTCTAGGTATTGCATTTGAATCAAAACATGTTTGTACTTTGAGCTGGTGTGCAGCGTTCACTGCAGCAGGAATAACTGAGGAGTAGAACAGGAAGGCAAAGGGACTTGTCCCGTCACCCTGCCCTGCTGGAGCCAGGCACGGCATTAACAGCATCCCAGGGACTCTCCTACCCACTTGTTTGCCTTATTCTATTTGTTAAATTGGACTTTGATTCTGTACATATTTTTGCCTTGTGAAGTACTGATACAATTTTAGACTGTGACAAGACAATACCAGATAGAAAGCACCCCAAAAATCAAGGTTAGATACCATTCTCTAACAGTATCACTGTGGAAAGTACTAAAATTATTTATTAATTTAGACATCAAATTTGAGGCAATAAGAAGGGCATAATTTTAGGGAAGTGAGCCCATTTTCCAAAAGCCAGGCTGCTTTTAGTTCAACATAAGCTCCCCAAATTGTTATTTACTAAGAAAGAGACAGAAAATACAGACAACCTACAACCCTACCTTTCAAAAACATCGGGAAAATGGAATGAAGATGTTCTGATATTAATGAGGATTTACAGCACAGTTGAAATGTTTTGGGTGTACAACAGGGTCATGGAATCCATTTCCTCATTGCTATTCCTCAGCATGCTAGGCCATTAACACACCTTTGCAATGTAAGAATTTTGGATGTGCTCGCTTGTAAGGATGTACCTTACCCATCACTAACCACTCTACAAGTTGTTATTTTTAAGAATGATACACAGAAGTAGATTATAGCATTCATCCTGAAGCCAAGCAGTGAGAAAGTTGTAAAGTACTCCCCTAGATTCCCAAGATGTTTAAAACTTCATTGTAAAAACATCACTGTTGAGAAAATATGTATGTTCCAAAGCCTTTTGCTCAACTTGTAATTAAAGATTTCTGCATATAGATGTTTTTTTCTAATCTGTGATAATAAAGAAAGCAACATGGGTTATGTGGGAGAAAAAAAGGTGAGAAAATCTGCAGATGGGGGCCTGATTTAGCTAATGTTTAGCCCAGAACACTTGTGAACTGTTACCAAGCTGCCTGGAAAACCTGAGAGGAACTGCCCACCTGGGCTGGGAGGGTCAGAGAGGTTTGGGTACAACCGGAGAACCAGCATGATAGTTCCACTCACCCTGTACCTTTGGGAGATGAAGTTGTCTCCCATCCTGCACTGCAGAGTATAAGGAAGCAATTGTCTGCTGCTTAGAGCTGAAAAGCACAAAAGCAAGGATTTTCAGGGGTCATAGCGAGTCCGCATGCCACAGCTCCCCCTCCTCTGGTCAGTCAGGGCTCTGTGGCCATGCCTGGACTGAGCAAGGACACAGCCCCGGTCTTAAGCACCTGGAAATATTGCAAGCAGCCTGTCAGCCTGTCAGCACCTTGCCCTAAATTTCTCTGGGGTAAGTCACATTTCCCTCTACATGTTCACAGCACATGAGCACTAATTCCTCTTTCTCCACCCTGGACAACTCTCCCTCAGCCTCCCAGGCATCACTTTATTGCCCTGCACACAACAAAATGCCTCCAGCACCCATCACTGGTGTTTACAGTGAGTCCTCCTCAGCTTCTTTTTTCTTTCCAATTGGACTTTAATTTGTCCAGTGTGAGATTTCCATAGAGTTGTCTGTATCCTAAATGCTCAGTTGCTGGCAGAACACCTTCCATTTATTAAACAGGTCGTAACCAAGGGAAAGACACGTCTGTATCAAGGAAAGTGCTGCAGCTTTGGTGTCCACATTTATTTCAGATCCAAAAGGTGGGTGATGGTGAGAGTCGGGGAGGAGGATCCCCACATGTTGTTTAGAATTTGGTATATTTACAAGCTTCTTCTCTGTTGACTGCTTTCCCTAATGATGTGCTGCGTGGTGTCCAAGAGTGCTATCAGCTCAACAGAGAGCTCAACTTGAAGGAATTAGGAGTGCATTAGGCAGAGCTGTTGGAAAGATCAGTACCTGCAAACATCTTAAAATGCAAGCCAAAGAAGTGGGAAAGTTAAGACATGGTTGTAAGGGCTCCACTATAACAGGCGAATGCTTTGAAATACCCAAAATGGAACATAAGAAGATAGCACATGAAATTTAAAAAAAAGCTGCATAAGAGCAATGGGCTCAGAAGATCAGATGTTAATTAAGGTTTTTTTATCTTGAATACTGCACTTCTGAAAATGTTGTATTACTGTTGACATGTTGAGGCCAAACATCCCATTTTGTTCCACAAGTTTACTTCTCACTTTCCAAAACTTATCTGACATTATTTATTCACATCTCAGACTCTCCTTGGAACAGAATAAGTTCCAATTTTGAAAAAATATCAACTCACTTGCATATGTTCAGATAAGTATCCGTCCAGAAACGACCATTCAAGATGATGATTTTACATCTGTGGAGATGTCAAACTCCAGGCTCAGCCTTATTTCTCTCTGTGATCCAGATTCATCTTCAGCTTCCTTTATTCCTCTATTCAAAGGCATTTAATTAGTGGAAGGGCTTGTCGATTTGCCTTCAAAAGCTCTCCATCATACAACGGGTTTGCTTTGGTATTGTGCTACCATTGTCCTTTGAAATCAAATCTGGTTTCCTCCTCATAGCATTGGTTAAAGGAACAAAAAGGTAGTATTTCAAAAACTCGCTTCCCCAGGAATAAGAAAAGGGAAAGAGAGAGGGAAGAGAAAAGAGAGAAGAGAGA